>OZ020165.1:20661924-20819554 GCA_963971145.1 Sussaba pulchella
CATTCTCTTCGATCAGAGGCCTGAAACGGAAGATTAATTTCGTTTGCCTCCTCTAATAATTACTTTACGTATCATTTTTCTTTTTCTTATCGATGTTTTTACATCATTATCGACGATTTCCATTCGACCAGAGCTTCTGTAGCCGCCTGCATCTCTTTTTTGTCAACCAACAATAACCATCCCAGGGTGAGATGCAATCTTTCTGGTTTTACGAAGACTCGTCCGTACACGGATCTCGCGCTACTTTCGCATTCGTCGAGCACGGAGTCGCGGAATTTCACGAAGTTTGTTTTTACAATTCCACGGGCCAACGGTATGGATAGAAAGTGCGTGGCTTCTATTGTGTTTCTGGCGCGTTTGATTGTTTTTTCCAGTAGACAAACCGCATCTATGATTGCCAAGCTATTCAGGCCTGTTATCCCTGCAAAAATAGTAAACATTTTTCGACTAGTTATCATTTTTTGAATATTTCTTACATTTTTTTTATCTCGATGTTCTAGACGAAATACGTATTTTTCAATATTATATCTCATTGATGTTAAATATTTTTAGATTTTCAGAGAGTTTTGAATCGAGTTACGCTCGACAAGATTTCTCAGTGGTTGATCATTTTATTTTTATACAATTGAATCGAAAATTTAATTTATAATATTTTTTATAATTCATTTTAGATTTCATATAAAAAAAATAATTTGATCTAATAATGAAATACATGAGTAATAGTTTCCATTAAAGTTTTGAGGTCTTATTGGATAGATCGTGAGACAAATGTGTTAAATTTATAAATTTAGAAGTACTAAATTATGTAGTGAAAAATTCTGAAACAATTCATGCATTATTATTTTATCAAGAACTATCATTCCTTAAATTTTCAATATCCATCCAGTAGGACTTTAAAATAATCATCACAACAATTCACAATTTCGAGCCATCCTTACCACAGTAACTGGGTTGGTTTTCTCTTGGTACATATATTTTGGTATTCGTTTCGTTTTGAAGCTGTGCAAGCTTCGCTGCCCTTGGACCCACAATGAATGGATAATATCGCCTGTACAGAAGAAAAAAAATTCCAATCGATCGTCCATCGCCAAATCGAACCTAACGAAATTTGATTGTTCTTACTGAGCAATATACATCGAATGTTTATGTAAGCCACTGGAAGTTTGTAGTATTCTGATATCAGGGACCTGAGCTTCTCGGTTTGTGTCGCCACATTTTCGTGGAACAATAGCTGCAGCGTGAACCAGCGGAGCTTTATTTTTTAGCATCAACAATGGCGGTTTCTCGATATCAGAGATCCGAGGTTCTCGACTTTTCTCGCTACATTCTTGTGGAACAATCGCTTTAGCGCAAGCCGAGGGATCTTCTTTTTTGTGTAGCGACGCTGGCAATGTTTCGTTATCAGGAATATGACCTTCTCGGCTTTTGTCGCTGCATTGTTTCTGAACAATCGCTTCAGCGCAAGCCGAGGGATCTTCATTTCTTTGGATTGACGCTGGCAATGTTTCGTTATCAGGAATATGACCATCCTGGTTTTTGTCGCTACATTGTTGCTCAACAATTGCTTTAGCGCAAGCCGAGGGATCTTCATTTTTTTGTATCAAAGCTGGCAATGTTTCGTTATCAGGAATATGACCATCTCGGCTTTTGTCGCTACATTGTTGCTCAACAATCGCTTTAGCGCAAGCCGAGACGTCTTCATTTTTTTGCATTAACGCTGGCAATGTATCGTTATCAGGAATATTACCATCTCGGCTTTTGTCGCTACATTGTTGCTCAACAATTGTTTTAGTGCGAGCCAAGAGAGCATCTTTCTTTGCCATTAATGGGGGCAGCATTTTAATATCAGGGATAGTAGCCTCTCGGCTATCATCGTTCCATTGTTGCTTAACAATCGTTTTAGTGCGAGCCATGGGAATTTCATTCTCAGTCATCCACGCTTGACTGTCACAAAATCTGTAGCATCCTCCCTCGACCCAAACTAACTGAGGTTTCATGACATCCATCGTGATAAATTCGTTGAATTATTTGACCACCTGTGGAATGTTCGTACATGCGCAAAATTCCTATTTCAATAGATACATCTATTTTTCAAACATTTCCATACAAGAGAAAAAACGTCAAAAGCAATAAATGCTGGCTCAAATTGAATATTCGATATTTTATATTATTTTTTTCTTCGATGTATTTTTTTACGTGTCCTTGAGAATACGTACTTTGATTTTATCTGATAATGTTTACGGATAAGACCGGCTCTTTGTTCGTACTTTAGTACCACTGAAATCAAACGGTCGGAGGTAAAATCCGGTGACGCATGCGCAGTCGTGCAGCGAAAGCTCGAGCCATAAAGACGAGCGTGAAAGAACGTCATTGGCGTGTCGAGGAAACGTATCGAAAGCTCGAACAAAGTTTAGTTTCGGGGGATCACTGTAGACGGCGCGGTGCGAGCGTACGACCACCAAGATGGCGGACTTAAGTGATGGGCCAGTGCTCGGTCGGTAATACAAACCTGTAAAGCATTGTTCTCAACCATAATTAATTTTTGTGTTAAAAAATAAAAACGGTTGTTTGCTCCGCAAAAATCTGCAGGCAACCGTTCTCGTATTTTATGCGGAAAATCAACGATGGCGGAAAAAAATACTTCCGGAAGATTCAGATATGTTTCTCGTTCTTACAGCGAATTGAAAACGGGAGATATGAAGCACATCGCCTTGATGTGAAGCTAGTAATGTATTTGGGTGGTTGACCGAATAAAGCTAGATGAGATGTTAGATTGAAGCCGACTGCGACGATAAATAATTCAGTTATTTTATTGGTGACGAATACTTAGGTTGACATTTGTCTATTTCTAGCAAGATATTTATTATTACGTGAAGATAATAAACAAACATACAATGATTCACACATATGTATTTTTCTGATGACATTCGTCATCGAGAAAATATTTCGGGAGGTACACGTAGATAATGGATGGATTGACGACGATGATGTCAAGTTTATGTAGTGTTCAATCGGCTAAATTGATTTTCGAAGTTATCCTGTAGTAACCGTCCTCGGCCTTTGGACCAAGTTGGCATATTTGCATAGTACTCATTACCGATTCTCCGAAAGAATAGTCCTTATGGGCCTGTAATCGACCCCGCTCAAGTCAAATAGTATTTTTGAATTTCAATTATGAGAAAAAATTTATTTATACCTCAAGGATGTTCGACGCATCAATTTTTACAATGGGTCGCCATCCAGGAAGCCTCCGATTTATTGCGAACGAGGCGTTCATCAGTGTTAGGTGCAAACTAATTTTCTGGTGATCCTTTCGCATCAATCCTTGAAAATACATATCGATGTAATTTTTATGTGTCCATTATTTAATGCTCTTTCAATTAATATTCAACTTCCAACCGTTTACGGATTATCAAAAGAATAGTTTATCATTAGGATTATCGTTACGGATTATCATTAGGCTGTCATATTTATTTGCTATTCATTAAAATGTGGAATTCCAATATACAAATAATAGGCGTTGTATAGAAGCTTTTATTATGGAATTTTTATTGCGAGTTTACTTTCTGAATTAAAGCGCAGTTTACCTTTTTCTACAAAAACATCCGCCGTTTTTTCCGCCAATTCTTGTAAAATATCATTATCTGTCGAGACTGAGCCGTAAAGTACTCTAATCTTCCCCGGATTGTCTCCGAACCATCCCAATCCTTGTGCATTTATTTTTATGGGACCATGCTTTTCGATAATTGGCCTGGGAACGAAAAGACAGCCGCAATACAAAATAATCGATATATTTTTGATTATTACTCGGAAAAAAAATTTGTTTTGGTCTCAATTACATCATGATCTTCTCTTTGCACTCTTCGAGAGCTGCGGTCGCCGTTTTAACATCTTCATCCCCCGACAAAGTCAACATGCCCAACGTAAGATGCATATGTTCGGCTTTCTGAAAAATTTCTTCGCGGACGCCTTTCATACTGTTTCGAGCGTCATTGAGTACAGCTTTTTTGAATTTATGGTAATTTTCCGCGATTCCTTTGTCGGTCATGGGTATAGCGAGAAAATGTGTGAATCTCAAGTTGTTCTGGGACTTTTGAACTATGGAATTTTCGATTCTGGTCTTCGCTGGTATTATAGCGGTTTGCTTTGGTCCACTTATTACTGTGAAAAATTGATTTCCAGAAAAAGATGAGCACAATCATCGACGAAAAAGCATTATAAAAAAGAAAAGTGCACTCGGTTCGATTCAAATTTACGCGCTATTCCTGTTTTACCATCGCTCCACAGAACTTCCGTTCCTGTGTTCCGTCGTTCCACTTTTTTCGGCGTTGTAATACGAGCTCAGTCGGTAACAAAAGCCTATAAACTCATTTCTTCGAAGCCGATGAATATTTTCCCCAAAAGCGAGATTTCTTTTTACTTCGTCTATCGACTTTTTGCAATGGGGACGAATTCGGCTAATCCGTTCGTGGTTTGGTTTTCGGAATTTTGTACCGTCCAGATCAAAGCTTTCACAGCCACCTATCGGGCGGTTGGAATACCATAAGCTGCCCGAGAACCGGGAGTAAGTAAAAGTATTGTCCAGCCAGGCTCCCGAGTGATCTATGCAACTATACCTATATATGTGTTCTCGGAATTTTGCTTGTTCAAAGAATTAGCGTCGGGGGTTTGCCGAATTTGGTTCATTTGCTAAAGTTTTCGAATATTTTGGACCCGGCTTTTGTCTAACATATGGACCGGCTTTGATAGCCGTTGGATTACAGTTTCTCTTACCGACTGAACACAAGATTCGTGGACAAGACGACAGGAGGGGTGGAGGAAGTAACATCGCGAGTATCGATTCAATAAGACGTAGTAGGATTCATAGAAAGTTAGGCTTTATACAACTGGACCGCAAATAATGATCTCATATGCCGCTGGTGCGATGTTTTCGCGGTTTTTCATGCACCATACATTTTTGTTACTCTTCGTTACTCACGTTTGGATATTACCCCAGTTACTATCGGCTTCGTCTTCATCTTTTTGCGTTTTACTTATTCTTTCGACGACTGAATAAAATATACGCAAAGATTTTTATTGCTCCAATGTATATGAAGATACGGTTTTCATTTACCAGAACTGACGGAAATATTATAGACAGAGAAATATCTTAAAATTATAGATTCAGTACAGCTGGTAATCACAAATCCAAGGCTTTCCGACTCAAAATGGTTCCTGTACTCTGCCCCCCCCCCCCCCAGCCGCCGGTCTAAATGGTTCAAAGACTCCGCGACCGTCAGGGGCGCGAAAATATTTCGTGACTTTTGGGGGACACCCTGTATAAAAATTTGTTATTCGTGGAGAAAATTAGGGGACTCCCTGTATAAAAAATTGTAATTCGTGGAAAAAAAAATTTCGTGTCGAAATATTTTATTATGACAGCAATGTAATTATTTTCTCGCCCATATCGCCTTCTTCCCTGTATTTAGGAATGGAAATTGTTGTCTGCATCTTTTTCGAGGGATTTTAGGGTATTTCCGACATTGTATAAAATCATTCGCTTCATATAATTCACGCTTTTGCGCAATTTTACGACGACGGACAATAATTGAGTTCACGTTGACAACGATTGCGATGATTTTTTTGTTGTAAATTTACAATTTTTTCATTCACTTCTTATTTTTGCAGATAAATATTATCATCATTTGTAAATAATCTCTAAACTGCGTATTCTGTACACAAAATTTCTATCTACCTGCAATGCTTCATACACAAGTTGAAAGCGAATTTCATTGTACTAGATATAAATATCTAGCATTGATAATTGTGTAAAAAAATTATTAATTTTCGTTACAATGATTCTCGCGCCTATTTTTGTACATAATGTAGCCAGTGGCGACATGTATTTGTGTATGATTCAATCGATTAAATTAATTTTCGATGTGATCATGTAATATCCATCGTTCGCCTTTGCTCCTCGCTGACAAAGTTGAATAGTTTGTACCATGGTTTCCCCAAAAAAGTAATCGTTGTGAACCTGCAATCAAGGACGGGGAAATGATTAATCATGAGGTTTTGATTTGAGGTCCTTCTCCATGGATATTTGCCAAAATTCTTGAAAATTTAAGAAATGGTAGTGTTTTGATAGTATAATAATGCATGAAATATTTTAGAATTTTCCGCTACATAATTTAGGAATTATAAATTTGGAATGGAACTAAATCGCCGTAAATTCTGAAAAAATTATATCATTAAGATTTAGGATCAACAGATTGATTATGTCCTCGAATTTGATTTCAATTATTATCCAAAGTGGTAAATTAACAATTCTAAGTGTACGAAACTTGTACGACATGATCTAGACTGGTAAATCCACGATTCACCTATTTTGGACTAACTTCGTGACCGACGATCCATCCAGAGAAACCTAAATCGTTGTAATATACGAACCACTTTTTTCTTCGAACTCTCACCTTCAATATATTCGTTGCATCGAATTTCTCAATAGGTTGGTTTCGCGTTTTTTCTTGATCTAACGCGAAAGACGCGTTCATTACTGTCAAGTGTAATGTAATTTTCTCTCGCTCCTTACTCATCAAACCTTAAAATAGATTCATCCGATTTAAATTGCATATCATTTTTCATCTTTCTAACGAATTTCATAATTTCTATACAAACGCAAACGTAACCAAATATAAACCACAATTTAAATATTCAATGGACTTATGAGTTTCTCTTTTCAATAGACTTGAAAAATAATTAGTACACCGGATTTATTTTAATTCTGCATTTGTGATATTAATTTCTAACTCACCTTTTTTGATAAAATAATCTACCGTCTCTTCCGCCAATCGTTGCAACGCATCGTCTTGGGTAGACACTTTGCCAAAAATTACACTGACTTCCGAAGGATCGTCGTTGAAGCACTCCAAGCCGTGTACCGTTATTATTATGGGGCCATGTCTTTTAGAAAATGGACTAAAAGGATCATAAAAAAAAAAATCCATTCGTCAATAATGCTGGCAAAGGTGGATTAAATGATTTCTTTTGTTCCAACGGATGCTGTATTACAGTATTATCTTTTCCCGGCATTCCTCGAGAGCCTCGACAGCTGCTCTGATTTCCTTGTCGTCCAACAGAACCATCATTCCCAGGGTAAGATGCATTTTTTTTGGGTTCTGAAAAATTCCTTCGTGCACGCCTCGAGCGCCTTTGCCAGTTTTGTTGAGAACTACATTCTTAAATTCCCTGTATCGTTCAGCTATGTTTGAGTCGGTCATCGGTATGGAGAGGAAATGTGTGAATTTGAGTTTTTTCTTAGAATTCTCAACGAGTAAATCTATTCTGTGCCTCGCTGATATTATCGATGTTTTGCTGTTTCCAATTATGACTGTAAAAATATTCGATGTAATTTATTACAACTGTGAAATATCGATCATTTTTTCGAGGTAACTTTTCATCGTAGCAGGATCGGAGCAGATAAAAATTTCTCTCGGATTTTCTTTTTTATTTTTTTTTTAATTCTAGCGTAGAATTCATTTATATCTAGTTGCTTGCGGGAGAATTAGGGATTATTATTGCACAAAGGGTTTAGCGAAATCCTGATTTTTGAAATGATTTATTGGATCAGAAACCTAATTTTTGAAATATCAATAATCAAACTTTTTGAAAAAATCGAATATAATAATTTATTTATAATAATAATTTTCCCACAAACAACGAGATGTAGCCCTTCAAGCAACAAAATCATGTCTCATAGAATTACAAAAGATCTATCTCACCTATATCCCCATCTTCGCCCATTTTGGGTATTTTTATAGTCGTTCCAGTGTCGCTTTCCAATTTTTTGCGCATCGCCCCACCCGGCCCTATGATAAATCGAAAAAATGCCCTGGAATAAAATTTTTGGAATGCATTGAAAATGAACATTCAAACACCGTTGAAGTATGTGCTAATTTGACGCACTTTGGAACGTAGAAAGAATGTTTGTATCTGCTTCGATCAATAGACACTATTTCAATATCGACGGGACAAGCGTCATCGTTCAAGTCGGCAAATTCATCCGGATTGGAATCCTCGACGTAAGGAGTTGCGGCATGATCCTTGGCGGACCATGCGTCGCTTTCAAAAAACCTGTAGCATCTTCCCTCGACCCAGACCAATTTTGGCTCCATAACGTCCATGTGAAATATGATTATAGAGCGACAGCTTGTTACAAAACAATCAAAGCTCCTGTAATAAATGAACGAAGCCGAGCTTTATTTATTTTCATCGTACAGCTCAAACGGATGGAATTTCATGATTGACAGAAATTAAAATAAAGGAAAAAAAAATGTTGAACAGGAATTTCTTCGGTAATTTGTGGAATAGAATTAATTGATTATTGCAAGATCCGGTGCGTTTTAGCCGGGATTTAATTGTACAATAAGCAGACGATATTTTGTTTATTTACACCGGTTTTGTAGCGTCAGACAGCGCCGCGAGGGAGGCGGAGGTTAGGTTAGACAGTGTCGGTAAGTTAGAATTAGTTGTTTTTAGTTCGAATTAGCTTCGGTCGCTACGCTGCAGTAGTTGTGTCTATCCAGCCATTTTGAAACAATGAAGACTGAAGCAGCGAAGAACACATATAATAGATTTGCCGAATTGCTTGTGAAGAAAAATTGTTAATATAAATAATTCTCGCCCAGCAATTAGTATTTATCTCTTATTTGTCTTATGTATAGCCGAAATCCTATTATCGTCGTCTCTGGCGACGGTGGCGCCATCGCGATAACCATTCGCACACTTATCTCTCGTATAAAAATCTATGAATCACAATTCAGAATTTTACTCTCGAATATCCATCACGCAAATTCCCAATTTTTCATGGCGAAGCTCATAGTCACCCGCGCGCGCAACTAAATATTGCGCGTTTCGTTAATCGTTTTCGTCCCTCTTACTAAAACAACGCGTACTATAATAACGCGCGAGCGTAGGTTACGTCGTCCCATCGAATTACACAATATGTAAACAATAATTTGAATATATATATATTTTATTTGGCGACATTGATTGAGACGTTTGGCCAAGACGACAAGATAATTTGCATCGACAGAGGCGAGTTTGTAACGCATCGAAGTTAACGAACGTTTTTATTTCCATGGGTGGAGCCTAGAAGCGGACGGATCGAAAAGGTATAATAATTGAAAGGAGTGACGCTTACGCTTGGCTAGTTAAAACGTTAAGTGTCCAACCAGGTTGTCATCTTTTTCGTGTATAAATAATAATTTTATCTTTTATTTCGTAAGAATTAACATTATTCTTTGGAATTTATTCATCAAAATTTATTGATTGAATTTATATGAAATTTATTGATTAAGAAATATAATTTTCTAAATTGTATATTATCAGTCAACTGCGACTGTTGACTGATGACTGGAAAGTAGTGTCAGTCATTAGCGACTGACATGGCGTTCAACGTGTTGACTGTTGAAAGCTTTGAAATTTCTCTCGTTCTCGACAATCTGTAAAAATCCCTCAAATTCACCGTTGCTATTACGTTCAGTTCGCCACTAATAATTTTCGCAACTAATAATTTTCATATTTTCCCTTGTTCCGACAGATTGAACACACCAGCTATTCCAACTCTATCAATCCCAAAAATGAAAGAAAGTTGGACAAACCGACACGATCGTAAGATCAAACTGCGGGAAACTTCGCGTAAATCCCGGGCGCGCCGATAAAACAATGTAGGACCCCCAAACCCGAGTCTACCCTCAGAAATGGAATATGATCCCTCGTCCCATTGCCAAGGGCGTCGAAACGATTCGCATTTCGCCGAAAAACTCCCTCGGAGCATCGCCGACAACCTTCGTGCCGAACGCGACGCTCCAGCCCCAACGGCGCCACGATGGATCTGCGAAAACAGTTCCGTCGATAGACCTCGAACTCTAACCCCAACGGACAAATTGCTTTCAGCTCAGGTAATGGAGTATTATCACAAATATTCCCAAAGTTCGAGTCTGGGTCGTTACTTCTCCCTACCCGAATCCGGTTTCGCACCTGACGCTGCAACTTGTTATCGTCGAATGTACGAATCCATACCCGAAGCGAGCAGAGAACGTTATTTGCTCCTCGCACCGGACGAAAGATCAACTACGGATTCGTTCACCCCTCGCGAAAGACGAAGATGGGCGCGTCCGCCTTTGATCGGTCAACCTTCAAGCTGCGAAAATGCAATCGCAACGACGTACGTCTCATCGATGAGCCCAGATTCTCGAACACCCTCCCCGATATGCAAAAGACCGACCACTGCGACAATTCCCGAAGAACGAAACGAATCGAGTCGTGAAAATCTCCCACCCAACAAAGATTCGGAAACAAAAATTTGTTCACCCACGTCAAGCGTGGCTTCGCACAAGCCTTTGGAATGGGACAGCGGTGCCGATGTTGGTTATTACAACGCTTTGCCACCCATAAAAGACAACGAAAAAAAATTATGCACCATAGAACGCATGGCGTTGGCTCGAGGATGTTCCGCGGCTTTGAGATTGGATCCCGAAGGAACGAACGAGTCAACGGCGTCCACGAGCAACGCCACGGATTCGCGAAGCAACTTAAGACGTTCCTCCATGAAACCCGATGCGAATTCCACGCCTCTGATGGGAATAAGACATCACGAATCCGGTGAATCCGAAAGCGAGATCGAAATAACGCCCATAGTCAAAAATCATTCGCCCGGTGTTATAATTGAATGCGAGGAGGTGGAAAACAACGGAGAATGTTTTCGAGAAGACGTCGAACAATCCAAATCCAAGGAAATTCCTCATGAGCTTGAAAAACCTGAGGTACAAACGAATTCTCCCACCGGGGATGCTGAAAAGTCCGAAAGATCGACGAAAGACGCGGAAACTATGAAAAAAAGCTCGTCAATGAATCTTTTGGTATTTCCATTGTCAAAATTATCGCTCAAAAGAAGCCAGAGCGAACTCAATCTTCGTGCCAAAGAGAATAAAACCACACAACCGTTACCACCCCTCATCTTCAATTCTACGTCTTCCATAGCCACTGTCGTAAACAAACCCGCAACTTGCGACAAATTCATACAAACCTCACAAGACGCTTGCAGTCGCGAATCCATAGGAATTCAAGTATCGGTCACAGAAACGAGCGAAGATTCCGCTTGCGAAGCACGTCGTAACATCCTCGAACACGAAAGATTCGACATTGAAGAAGAAAAACCACCTTTGCCGAAGAGAGCCAGCAGTTTAACCTCAAAATCGTTGCATTCCATATTAAAAAATTCCAACGACACTTATAAAATCCGCGAAAAAAGCTCAAAAGCGCGCGAAAGATCGACAAATGTCGAACGAAAGATCGGCGAACCGGAAGAAGCAAAAAAAAAACCGGAAACCATCGACAGAATCGATGAAACGCGCGAAACGATGAAAAACAATCCCGGAAATTACCGAAACGTCGGAGATTCCGGAAAATCCGGTAGCAGCACAATTCAAAGTTCCGAAGGTTCTTCAAGGTCAAAAGACGAATCGTCAACCTCGCGATCGCGTCGATCAGCGGCCGAAGAAGAAATCACTTTAGAAAACGCGACCGGTCGAGCTTCCAACAGTTTTGAATATTTTCCCGGACACGTTTATCAAAACGTTCCTAACGTTAACACGAGTCACGTGTCGTCGATCGATACCGGACGTGAATCACGTGGTTCCACAATGCCGAACACGAGTTCGAGCATAGACGAAAAATTGTGGGGTGATTCGGACAGTCTCGTGCGTGATCTCGAACGTAGCGTAAATATACTCAAAAGTTTGGTTGACGCGAACAAATGCGACAAGCAAGTCAAAAAAAGACTGATACATCACGTGATAAAGAGGCTAGTCACGGCCAAATACACGGACGACAGAATAGAACGTGATCTAGACGAAAATGTACCGTGGAATCCGGCTGATGCGAGAAACAAAATTTATAGAAATGAAATAATTCAAGCTTTGGCGAATAAAAACAATACGACGGATTCGTCGGCGGACGATTGGCGTCCTAGGCAAAGAAACGTTCCAGGAATTGCTGCGAGTCCGAAGAAAACCATGAAGACGAAGGAAACTCGAGTTGCGAAGGAAATCATTGAACTTGTCGCGACGAGCGCGAGAAGTACGCCGAATACCGATGAATTTCCGTTCGATCGTCATACCGATCGCACGGTTATGGACGGTAGAAAAGCCCGTATGGGATTGCGATGCGACGATCGACGACGTGAAACGACGAATATCGATCGCGACAGAAGCGAATCTTCCGAATGTTTCTTGCCGCAATCGCACAACGCCAAAAAACCGGTTTACACTCTGAAGAATACAAACGTGTTTTATACGATGAACGACGTTAAAACGAACGATAAATCGAGACTCGCGGGATCACCGGAAATACGGGAAGACGAGGAAATCGCGGCTGCGACGACGACCTCGAGCGCGTCCTCGAGGGCGATCATCGAATGTCGTGGAAATCGCGTTAACGATGGAATTGTTTTGATAAAAGAACGTACGAGAACGCGCGACGACGAGATCGATTGGCGATTGCCAACGACGATGTCCGAACGTCGTTTCGAAATGGGAAGATGCACGAATTCGGAATCCGGTGATGTTAAACTCATCAATTACGCCGAAATGGAAAAAAAAAATCAGCTTGTTTGGATTACAAATGAGATAAGTCATCTTTGTCATTTGAAAAGATTGTTGCAAGAACCGAACAAGTTCGTTGATCGGCAACGGGAATCGGAATTGGCGGGAAAACGAGTCGATCGATGGATCAGGCCTTCGAGTCGCGGTAGAAATGAAAGATCGCGAGGTTCCGAGAGCGAAATCGCGCGCGAAGATCGTCAACGAGCGTCGACGAACGAATCGGTAACGAAAAATCTTGACAATCAATGGTCGTCTCACGGTAATTTGACCGGTAAATGTTCGATCAATGATTATCAACGAATGAATTTGAAAAATCGGCAAGACGAATTTACTCATCGATCGATGAGTAATGCGCGAAAATTGCGTAACAGTTGTACGCAAACCGGTAACGAAGGTGATCCGAGTGGTCACTCAAAAACCGGCGGTGAAATCGTTTCTTCGACCATGAGAAAGATTTCATCCTCTACCGTGGTTCAAACACGATTTAATCAAGCAACGGCTACTTCCGGTTTGCGCGAAGCTTCCGTTCAAACGTTACCGATTTGGCCCGAAAAATCGGTAAACCCGGAATCCGCGGAATCGGCGCGTTTGACGACGCGTGAAACTGACGTTTGTTCGAACGTTGACGAAAAAAAAAATGGCGTCGAACAATCGCGCAAACACGTTTGTTATTGTCGTAGATACGCCGCGCACAGCCGGCACAGCGCTTGCATAGTCGATTCGGCTCGAAGATGCGCTCGCGATCACGCGAAATATTGTTCTTATCGCGCTCGCGACGACAGACCGATAATAATCACAGCAACGAAGTCCCAAAATGTCGACGATTCGCGGAACAACGTCGCGTCGAATTCGCGTGGCAATGATTTTCGCAAAGAAGCGAAGAATCAATTGAACGCCAATTGCAAATCGAAATACGCTGTGAGAGAAATACCGATGAAATCGCGAAATCGGTGCGCCGATTGCGAGTTGCACGACGAGATTTTGGCGGGAAATCGAATCGTGAAGGAAGTCGAAACGGCAGTGACGAGGAGGGGGAAAGATGGCGAGATCGATGATATTTCGAAGGCTTGCGCGTGCGCGATCTCGTGCGATTGCGCGGTCGGAAGAGGCTGTAAAATCGGCGATGGCGGAGTCGATGAAAAACACGTTGGAGAAAATGAAAAACGATCGGATTTTTGCGAAACCAGCAGCGAGAGTGGAAATGCGATTTGTCATTGTCGAGAGAGTTTTGCGAAGTCTCGATCGTGCGGGAGATGCGATCGTTGTACCGATCAACATCCGTCGGTTGGCGAAGGCGAGAGAGAACGGAGAAAAAAAATTTCTTCGAGAATGGAGGATGGAAAAACGACGGAAAATACGCGAAAATCTTGCCGTACTTGCGGAACTGTTTGGTTAGTTCGTGAAGGAACGAATGGCGATCGAATGTGTTCGTGCGTTCAGGATTATTTGAAACCGGTGGCTTACGAATTGAAATTCGAGGATACGAACGTGGTTGGGGGGAGAAACGATGGGGTCACGAGAGTTGATAAAGTTGGGGGAAAAGGACTGATAACGACTGAAAAAATTCATACCAAAGTTAATGAAACGCCGCCGAGTTCTTCGAGGTCTCGGGGCAAATGTGGCTGCGATGAGGATGAGGAGAAGATTATTGCGAACAACGAAGATGATGAGAATCATCGTCCTGGCACGCTCAAAGTAATTAATCTTCAAGTTATCGAATAATTAGGACAGAAACAATATTTTTGTAAATTGAGAGAAAAAAATAAGGCTATTATGCAGAAAGTGGACATCAACTTCGATTTTCTTGGGATTGAAATATGTTGTAGAGGACATTTCGCCGAGTAATTTCATATGTATATTAGGGTGTGTTGAAAAGAGGCAAAGTTTTTGGATTCGATCGAAACAAAAAATATTCCCATTTTAAGTGACCTTAATCCCATTTATTACACTCAGCCATGGTTCATCCCCGGAATTTTTTGGTTACCTGGAAAATTAATTGTGACGGAAACAAAATAATTGCTTACGTGTTAATTGAAAGTAAAATCGAATTTGTGAAAGCGGAACCTCTAATTATTGTCCGATTTAGTTCAAATTTCTACAGATGTCTGCTGATTGTATCTCCTTCAAATGTAAGAGCTGCCAAATGAATCGAAATATATTTGCCTTTTTTTAAACACACTCTGATGTAACGTATATGTTGGGCACGAACATTTTTTTTTGCAATGTTTTAACCTTATCGTCGGCATAAAGAAGGGAAAGAACTGCAATTAGGGCACATCAACCGTCCGTGAATAACCAGCCAGAATATCCCCTAATTGCATTCCTCCTCCTCCCTCCTCCCCTGGGCCTACTTCAATCAATAATGTACCTAATCAATATATCGAGCACATAATGTAAACAAAATCGATGTATTGAATATCGTAATCCATACATTTTTTGCTCTAAGTGACTTTCGATCATGCGTGACCATACGAATACTTGATTTCTGCGTCCAACATATAAATATGAAATTACTCAGGAGGGGGATTCTGTATAACATATTTTTATCCCAAGAGAATCGGAGTAGGTGTCCACTTTCTGCATAATTACAAAAAAAAAGCTGATATTATCTTTCACAGTTTTAGTTTAAAAGAATCCAATTATTGGTAATTCTAGAGAATATTGAACACAATTTTATTTTAAAATGCTGAGATTAACGACGATAATTTTTAATTATCATTGCGCAACATTCAAAAAAGTAAAACTGTTATTGCTTGCTCCGAGGCTCGAAATTAATTTTCACAACTTTTCAATCTATCAGGATTTTTTGGCAACGAATAGACCGGAATTCCTGGACAACGTGGAAACCCGACGTCAGTACATGTCGGAGATATCTCAACTCCGGCAGCTCAAGAAGGAGAAACGCAGGCAATTTTTGGCTATGGCTGGCACTTCGGCTTTCGCCAAACCGCAGAAGCCTACGAAAGGAACCACAAGTAAGATGATACTTTTTTTTAAATCTTTCGTTCGAATCGAGGGAGTATTCGCGATAACATAAGATTAAATACATATGTTGGAGATTACCCATAATTACAGCATAAGAAGAGTACAAAGATTACATGAAAATTACGCAAAGAACACAAAAATTATTATAATTAATTATAATTATAATTGTGATATTCCTTTATTTTATATTTACATAGGTCCCATGTTTTCGAAAATACGGGGTTGGACGTCATATAACTTTTTCTGTATTCGCTTATTCTGAACAATTTTTATTTGAAACATTTTTTGATCGAGCCGTTAGTTTTCGAGATATGATTTTTTTAAAAGTTTTCAACCTCCTTTCGTCAAGGTTCCCGCAGGATTAAAATTTCATTCGAGCAATATTTAGTAGGTGGTTGCTGGCTTAAGTCCAAAAAGCAGCTTGTTGGCCAAAGGCTTGTGTTTTCGGTCTCTTCTACTTGACTACTCGATCCGAATGAATTTTTTAAATGCACTGATTAGAATTTAATAATAACTAGCTCATTTTTTTTTCATTCAGCGAATGCCCAAAAAAAAGTCAGCGAGTACGACATGAAGCTGAGGCTGCGAATGCGATATCTTCGTTTGAACGAAGTGCGAAGCAAGCGACGACAACGGGAAAAGGAAGAGGAAGCTCGTCGCAATCATCTCATGGCCAAATTGTTCGGACGTAAATTGCAGGAAAAAGTTTTAAAAGGCCAGGTCGATCTTTCCCAAAGCGTCAGCGTCATATCGAATCTCTGATCGGCCGAAATATTATAATTATTCATCCATGACATTTTAAATTATCAATCTCGTGCATTGTTCAAGCACGGGATCATCGAGAAGTACAAAAATAATAATAATAATAATGAAACATGTACAAACGATTTATTATTATAGAATTTACAATATTATTATATTATATTTTAATTAATTTGTATTAGTTTGTAGTAGACTCTATTGCGAGGATTCCACTGAGGCGAGTGACGTGTTCATCTTACAAACAGTATATGCGTATTGATTTTAATGATATGTAGCGTGTCTATTTTATGTCATATTTTCGAAATAATTCGAATAAATGAGTTGACGATTTTATTTTACACCCAGTCTGTCCTAATATAATACGGTAATCATAATTCTTCCGTCGTTGTTCGATCGTACTTTTTGTAATACGGTATTTTATCAGGGGGAACGTTTTTTTTGGCTTATTTTACGTTCAATCGATTGCAACCGCAGCTAAAATCGAAAAAAACTTGGGTTGAGTAATAAATTCCCGCGTTTTTTGCTTTTAATTTTTTTCCCGCCATTTTGTGATTTGTTAGATAAAGTGTAAATGCATTCGCAAGTCTTTTTTTTGCTTTACAACACCTAATTCCTTTAATTTCTCGAATTGATGAATTTTAATCAACTTCCAGGGTTTTGAAATTGAAGTTACAGGAGTAGAAAAAATTCATTTGAAATTTGAACTTGGCAAACCAATTTTGAGCGGCCCTCGGAGCTATAGCATCTACTCCATACACGTTACAAACGTCGCGAGCTGCTTCCGTAGCTTTCTGACCCCGACGAAAGGCGAAAATAGAGCAGATGTCGAAAATGAATTTTTTTGTCTCCTGGAACTATGATTTCGAAAGCCTGGAAATTGATTAAAATCAATTGATTCGAACAATTAAAGCAGATAGGTTTGTAGAGCAAGAAAAGCACTTGCGAAAGCATGTATATATATACTCTAATTAACAAATCACAAAATTGCTGGCAATAAAAATACAAAAAACGCGGGAATTTATTACACAACCCAATAGTTCGGTCTTAAGGTGAGATTTACGGCTTAGTCTCTCGTCGATTTCACGAATCGATAAATTTCGCGACGTATCGTCGATTGCTCGAGTCCCGAGCGGATGAAGGAAAAGTTTTTACCAGCAAAAAATCGTTATTGACCTTGTCCACGCGGTGGCGTAACAATGCTGAAAGAAAAACGTTTCGAGGAAACTCAATTGTCTCTTTAACACCGCGAGTTTGAATCGAGGTCGTACAATCGGTGGCCTGGTATAAAATGATAGCGGTGCGAAGGTACGTACTGTAGTACGCTGTTCACCGAATAATCGGTAGCACGTTTCAGTTCGATCTTCGTTAGGACGTTTGGAAGATTTTAAAATTTTTGTACGCCATCACAAATATATCGAAAGATGCCGGAAGAAAAAGAAGTAATCCGGGAAAATGATGTCGATCGGCTTTTGCGAGAAACTTTTACGAACGATTTTCGAACCGGATACATCGACGTTAAGGGCGTCTGTCTTCCGGAATATTATCGAAAATTTGCCGATGCTATCGAAAATTTCGAAGTCCGTGACGATGACGTTTGGGTCTGCAGTTTTCCGAAAACCGGTTAGTCAAAAAAATATTATTTTCGATATTACGTAATTGCGCGAGAAAATAAATAGGAATTGTGCGAAGGCTAATTGTAGTGAAATAATGAATGGTTGGTTTATCATTCATCGTTGGTATAGAATTATATTTTTTTTTTTCGTATGTTTTGTCTTTGTTATTATTTTTCTCTAAAATTTTGTTGATCTTTTATTTTTAAAAAAATGAAATAAATAATAAAGAAGATACAGAGAAAAATAAATAATTAAAATAATTAAATAAATAAAAATAGTAAATAACATAATAGACTAATAATTATCAATGAATGAATAATTTGATTATACTTATATTAAAAATATTAATAAATTGATAATTAAGGTTATTTCTTTGAGAAATAATTTTATTATATAAAGATAACAAATGAATTTTGTTATTTTTTATCTTTTTGTATTTTTTTCCTACAGGTACCACTTGGACACAAGAAATGGTATGGTGTATCGCAAATGATCTCAATTTCGATGGTGCCAAAGTCCAAATTTCAGAAAGATTTCCATTTTTGGAGTAAGTCACACCATTTACATATTTCAATTTGAAAAAATAAAATAAAAAATAGATAAAGAGCGAATGAGAATAAAAAATATATGTAATGGAACAATTTTGCGATTGCAGATTCTCGGCCCTGTTCGACTATTCGACGATAATTCCCCGCACTCCCGGACTCGATTTTCCCGAATCGGCTCTCGACAGCGTATCTTTCGTGGATAAACTCGCGAGCCCGAGGTTTATCAAATGCCATTTACCGTACGAACTATTGCCTCGGGAAATTCGAGAAGGGACGAAGAAACCAAAAATCATTTACGTCGCAAGAAACGCAAAAGACACTTGCATTTCGTACTTCAATCATTGCAAGCTTATGGAAGGCTATCGCGGAAACTTTCAAGACTTTTGTCGCCTGTTTCTCGCTGGAAAACGTGAGAACGTCCATTGAATTAAATTAATCCATGCTTTCAATTGATTTATCTTTTCATTCTATTTATCGCTTTGGTCTATTTGATTCGTTTATTCAAAGTTCGTTTAATTTTCTTTTTTATCATTACAGCTCACTCTATTTCTGCTATTATTCAATTAAATTGATTGATGCGAGTAATTAATTAATTATTTTATTCTATTTAATTACTTGAGTCTGTTTGATTTATTTATTTGTAATTCGTTGATTTTCTTTTTCGTCATCACGACTCAAATTATTTCAGTTTGTTACGCTCCATTTTGGAAACACGTTCTCGGATTTTGGAACAGAAAAAATAATGATAATATTCTATTTCTCAAGTACGAAGACATGAAAACCGTGAGTACAACGCAATTCTGCACAAAGTTATGCAATACATAATATAGGTAATTAATTTTACAACGCAAATTATTTTCATTTGGTTTATCTTGTAATCATATACCGCAGAACCTTGCATCGGTGATTCTAAAGACCGCTCGTTTTCTCGGTAAAACCACAAACGGCGGTTGGGCGAGCGATGTTTCAACGAACGATGGAAATGTCGTGAAGCTTGCGAAACATTTGAGTTTCGAGAGCATGAGAACAAATCCGGCCGTGAATTACGAGCAAGTCGTTGAGATTAACAAAAAATTTAAACTCATAGAGACTGAGGGATCGTTCATGAGAAAAGGTGAGAAGGATCAGTGGAAAAAGGAAATGACTGCGGAAATGTCCGACAATTTCGACAGAATGACTCGGGAGAATTTTGGAGATTACGGTCTTGTTTTTAAATAAACAAATCGTTCGAATTTAAAAATAATTAGTTTATGTAAAAAATGTAAAAATATAAGAATATGTGACATTGAAATAAATGCAAAAAAATTTTTTGTAAATGTGGGAAAGTATTTAAGGTTATTTCCCTACGTCTATCGTCCTATCATTGTGCATTTCCCCGGTTAAGGATTCGAGATGTGCTTCAGGACGACGTTTGTGCAGTCTCCATTGATTGTTGGGAAAGTAGTAAGCGCATGAGTCGATCGAGTGGTCGTCGGTGATGCAGACGTCTCCGTTATGGTCGGTATCAGTAGTATAACCATATATAGGTCAGCCGTGATTTCGAAATTGTATAAATCTTGTCAGAAGGGTTGATCAAAAGAGTTCGCGCGTTTGCCAATCGATGATATCCAAAAAAATTAAACCTTTATTGCGATAATTGAAAATTTATTTCGTAAAATTACAATCGATTTAGCCAATTAAATTTTTTTCAATCGAAGTGGAATTTTCATTTATTTAATAATAGAAAATCTTCTGTTTGTGGTATAATTGATAGCTATTTCGGTACCGCCATGCCTTGGATCCAACAATCGTACTACGGTTTAAATGAAAATTCATTGACATACAACGATTATTATTATTATTATGGCCATACAATAACACGAACTGCACTTCGTGCCTCACAATAAATTTTCATTTATCTTGAATAATATCCGAGAGCGAGGGCTGATTGTTTTATTCGCAAATATTAATCCTTCGACGTTCATTCTCTCGCAATTCATATCAGTTTCGCTCGACAGATTGGATGAAATTAATTTTCGTAATCCCAGCAACAATAGCCAGGCAAAATAATCATTGTTCCTCCGGATATTCGCGATTGCAATGTCGAATCGCGACAAACTCGTCGATATGATTTATTATACGATGAAATCTTCAAATCTACCGATCGTGTGTTATATATAATTATTAGGGTGTGTCTTGAAACAAATGAAATTCTGTAAGGCAGCTTTCAGATTTCGAGTATTAATCATCAGAAAACGTGGCAAAATTTGAGCCCAATCGTACTATTTTGAGAGGTTCCGCAGTAATTATATAGATTTTATAATTTATATAATAATGTCTATAAAATATATAGATATAAATTCGATCGACACGTGAAAAATAATTATTTGACGAGTTGAAATCGAACCCGGAAAAATTTATTTTAACTGTTCAAACGATTTTTTCTAATGTGAATCAAATTCAAATTTTTTTTAATGACTGCGAAACCTCTTAAAATAGTTCAATTGGGCTCAGAATTATCCAGAAGTTCCCCAATAGTATTTACTTTGAATCATAAAGCTGCTTTAAAAAAATTCTTTTCCGAACGAACCCTAATATTTATACATTTTTCCCCTTCATTTCAACGATTTCATATTCAATCGTTAACATACGTTCACGCACGTACGATCGATAGATAAAAAATCATAAAATTATTCGTTTACCTCCACATGTAACGTGATTGTTGCGTGCGTCGACGACCGCAGTACATCGCACATATACGCAGCCGTTGGCGCAGTGGAAACATTAAGGCCAAGCGTTTTCCACTCGCTTCGAGAGCAATAAACGGCCGATAATAAACGTAGCGAGTAAAACGAAAACTATACAAGACCAATATATATATTCGGGTGGTTCTTATTTGGATTATTTTCTCAAATGTCGATTGTGACGAGGTCTCAAACGATTCGACGAAAAAAAAACAATAATTTTGAGCCTAATCTGACGTTCCTAATCCACCTCTTATCACGCGCTGATTCGAGATGAAGTTTCTCGTTAAGAATACATGCAATTTTTCTATTCGCCGGTAATTATTTTGGGGAGGGTGACTCATTATTTCCGGAAAAATCGAATACCCTGCGGCATTAACGGGAATGAACCCTACTTTCACACGAAAAAAATTGGACATAAATAGGTCGTCTCATTCCACGTTTACACCGTTTACAAATTGGATGATTTTCGTCGGAGGAATCTAAGCTAATGTGGAATGAGATGACCCATATCCGCTCTTTTTTTCGGCGAAAGTAGGGTTTATACCCGTTGATTCCAACCGCCACCTCATTTTTCCAGGAATAATTAGTCAACCTCCCAATATAATTGCCGGAAATGGAAAAATTGCATGTATATCGAACAAAAAAATTCCCCTCGAAATTTTGTCTTTTTTTCATGAAATCGATTGAGATCTTGTCGCAATCAGAATTCGTAAACGGCCCAATAAAGAACCACCCTACTATAAACCTACACCATATATTCTTATACACCCAATTTTTATGTGTGTATACTTAAGGGTGTAAAAAAAAATCCGCGTAGCGACGGTGGTGGATTTGTGCGGATGAGAGCTATGCAAATACGCGTTGTGCGTTTTAATTAAAATTCTACGAGGTCGTTTCAACGTCGACGCATGCCAATCGTACTCCGGAATCGCTTTCAACTGGCCAAGAACAGAGCCCCCGCAATTTTCATCCCTCTTCTTCCCCTCCTCTTCCGCCCTACCGCCCGCCTGTTTTCGCGTCGCTGTTGTTATTTCTGTGATAAGGCGGCACGTGGGGGTGTGTGTAAACCGATGAACGTTGCTTACTACCTGATGGTCGACGATGCACCTGCAGCGACACGAACAAACGTATGTACGGCTCGGCTGGTCAATAATTGTCACTGTAGCTCAGCCATCCCACGAAGCACTCTCACGCCCTTAATGGTTAACATCGCACGTCCCAACGTATTATATATCCTTCTCAGCGAGACCGTACGAACGTTTCACGACTCTACTGAAACACGTTTCCGTGGTTAAGAGTGGAACGGGGCGATATGACACGAGCTTACAATTATTTTCAAATTATTATGATGATAATAATTATAATAATAATAATAATAATAGCAATAATATCAATAATAATAATAATAATAATATTAATAATAATAATAATATTAATAATAATAATAATAATGATATTAATAATAATAATAATATTACTAATAATTCCAAAATTTCAATGATGTCTGTTGGCTCCGATAATTCAGTGGATTAAACAACTTACATTTTGGCGAATTCGTCGTAAACTAATAGAATCTTGGAAAAAGATCTTGAAAAATGCCGAAGAGCCGATATTTGATCTTAAAAAATTGATGAAAAATCGAGGTTGAATGCAGTTGTGATACAAATTGCGAGGTCTCAAGTGACACGATTTATCATCATAGAAGAGAGATAATGAAAGTTATTATAATTGAAATCAATGCAGGAAAGGAAAATAAATCACAAGAATATGAATATTAATTTAATTATCAATGATGATCATCCGATGATTTGATTTCTAATAATTTTCAATGAATCTTATATCATCGATCGACTAAAGAGCGACGAGCGTTTTCAACGCCGTTTAATATCCAGATCTTTTTACGCAACTCCGTCTTTAATTTATTGCAACGAGTTCGTATGAGTTATTTTTCAATTTTCACGTATTTTCCAATTAAAGTCATATACGATGTGCTGAGGTATATGTTACTGTCCCTCGTTAATGTTACTGTCCCCATTTAGCCCACGTTCTTGCTCATAAACGTATGTCGCGACTCTATAATATACATACTCGTACGTACACAGAAAATACAGTTACATGCCATTTGCACAGCGGATTCGTTGTTATTGCTTCGCAAGTATGTACCCAGCCTACGTTATATTCTCGTCCTGCTCGAGATAATCGAGTTTAATTAATCCGTAATATTGGCTGGCGATAAATTTATTATTTATGCAAATGCTAATAGACATTGGCGTGCCATGAAAAGCTCGAAAGCTTACGAAACGAGAGGGACTATTGTGCGAAACGTAAGGTAATGAGCGAACACAATGCACGGCTGCGAGTCTTTGTGCAGTGAGATGGGTGCAATTAATTTTAAGTGATGAACAGATTATACTTTGGAAGGATCCGCGGGCACGACTTCGTTCGGTCGGTGTACGATTATATAAAACTAATGTAGAATTCATCTGATGATTATGTAAAAGAATTTATATTGCACTTGGAGCTTTTTTTATTTATATAATCCTAGCTCAGAAATGAATAGAGAACTAAATTTTGAAAGTCGTTCGAGTTTTATGAATACGGCGCTATTTTGAGGATACATCGGTTGGGGAAGGTCATGAGATGCAAGAACGTATGGGATTTGTCGGGAAAAAGTTATTACTATTTTTAGGAAGAACAATTTATTTATTTATTTATTTATTTATTTATTAAATCATTTATTTATTTATTTATTTATTTATTTATTTATTTATTTATTTATTTATTTATTTATTTATTTATTTATTTATTTATTTATTTATTTATTTATTTATTTATTTATTAAATCATTTATTTATTTATTTATTTATTTATTTATTTATTTATTTATTTATTTATTTATTTATTTATTTATTTATTTATTTATTTATTTAATTAATTATTTATTTATTTATTTATTTATTAAATTATTTATTTATTTATTTATTCATTTATTCATTTATTCATTTATTCATTTATTCATTTATTCATTTATTCATTTATTCATTTATTTATGTTTCCGTTGAAATACAATTTATTGACACCGAATGTGCTTCGTATTTGGCTTTGCCGATGTCGAATTCGCCCAGCGTCGTCGAAAAGTTAAATTTATTCAATCAATTTCGGGTTCAATTGAATTTTTGTTTTCCCATTAATCGAGATTTCCATGAAAATCGAATCGGACTCGTAACCGAGGGCGAATCTCCCCTCGAATGGAATTATAAAACAGTATGTAAAATCAATCGTCCGGGACCAAAAATAATTCTCGTTATTTCGCGAATTAACATTCACGATCGTCAATCGTCAATTGTTTGTTTGTTTGGTGAGAATTCGGCGTTTATCGATTTTATCGAAGGTGCAAGATTGCATTGGCGAATGATGCAGCGAAAAAACACGAGGGACAGTGAAAAATAGTGTCGGAGGGACGCATATATACGTAGCCGTTCACGAATCGAGACAGGCGGTTGATATTTCGATTTCCTCGAAATATCGGTCTTTTCTCTCGCTCCGGTGGTCACCATTGCTACGCCCAGCTGTGCGTGCATCGCACACAGATCTAACATTTCGTGACGAATTTCGGTCGAGAGTTTTCAAATCGTCGATATGACAATTTACCGATGGCAAATGAATTTCAAAAACAAGAGTCAGACGATTGTTTAAATGAGTTATTGATTCTTATTATTGTGGTAGAAAATAATATTAATATTATGTGTGAGACATTCCACGGGTAATCGCCGACTCGTGATCCGGAAGGTTTTCGATTTGGATTAAATTTTTTTTTCCATTAAGAAGTTAGTCATTTTTTTTGTAATACATTTTTGAATGTTTCTTCAAGTTTGTTTTCAAATGCAAATATCTCTGGGATGAAACATCCAAATGTAATCGCAAGCACGTCAAAATGTGCGTTTTGAAATGCTTCTTCGGGAAACACAATCCGAAAGAAATTGGGCAGAAAATGTTAGAACTAGAGGAACATACAAGAAGCTAGGAGGAAATGCAAGAAAATACAAGAAGACATGAGACAATGCAAAAAAATACAAAAAAACACGAAGAGATGCATGAAAATGCGAGGAGACATGATAAAATGCAAAAAATGCAAGAAGCCACGGGAAAATGAAAGAAAATGCAAGAAGACACGAGAACGTGGAAGAAAATACAAGACAACACGGAAAAATGAAGAAAAATACAAGAAGCCACGAGAAAAATCAAGACCATACAAGAAAAAATACAGGATGGAATCCGAAAATCCCGAGAGAAAGAGGTCGAAATGGAAAATGTAAAGAAGAAAATATTCGAGAAGAAAAAAAACGTATGTCGATGGCGTCGGAAACGGGCGACGAGGGCAACGGCGTGGATACTCGCGCTGAGTGCGCGAGCCGAGCGTTACCGCATAGCACGGGGGCGGCGTCAGGTGGAGTACAGAGCGCATGGAAGCGGAGTACACAGCCTCAGTTCGACGGCGACGCCGGAGCGAACGAACCGACACCAGCAGGACGTGCCTTCCCAGACTCAATCGTACACGTCGATCTTCACAACGATCCTATCGCGTATCGCGCTATCCAACAATATCACGAACAAACGTAAAAACAACAACAACGCAAAACGACGAATACTTAGAAAATTGTTGTTATCGAGCAGCATCAACTTTGTTGATCAATCGTTGCTATCGTCGTATCTTCCATAATTTATCTTTAATCTTGCAAGCTTCTACTTTTCGCTTAAACAAATTTTGAAGGGAAAAAAACAACGCAGAAAAATTGAACTTAGACAGTAAGAGATTTACTCGTCGACGAGGAACGCACAAGCGCAACCGACTTCCGGACGAAACGCAGAGATATAAAGTAAACACGACGACTTTGGCGAGGAACGAGAAACGAGCGAACGAACGAACAAACAAACGAGTAATTTGCATATTCGAAGCCACGAGCGCGAGTTCGCACGCGAGTTGACAAGGATTTTTCACGGGTATCCATTGTCGTTGGTTGATTCGTTGATTTCTCGCTGTTTGTGCAGATTGTGCGAATAAGATTTTGTTTATTTGGTTTTTAAGTTGTTTGTAAAACGAATCAATCTCCGCGATTGGATTCGAACGGTCGGAGATTCGCGCGAATGATCATTCCTCGATCGAACGCGGGTGAACCAATCGCGCGATAGTACCGGACGAGTGGGCGGGCATCGAGTGTGTTTTGGGGTGCGTTTAGGCACTGACCTTCGTACGTTATTGAGTTCGAAGCCCGCCGATAATTTGGACCGTTGAAAAAGTCGCCATTTTTTACAAAATCGATCGTTATATCGCAAGGGTTGTTGAGAAAAACTGTTTGGTGACGTTGAAGTTGGCCGTGTGCGGACGGAATCGTCGAGTGATCGCTGCTGCAGCGGCTTTTGGACGAAGAAAAAAATCGGTCGTTTGTTTTTCTTTTTGTTTTTTTTTCTTCCGGATATAACGCATGATCGAGTGATTGCCGTGGACTTTGATCAAGTGTGGAACAAGTGGCTTTCGAAAGGAGCGATCGCGGGGTAAATCGAAGATTGTCGGAGGAAGAGGGAGGGCTGAGAACGCGAGAGAGAGAGGGTGTGAGTTTGGCGAAGAAGACGCCGGAAGCGGCAGAAACAATGGCGCCGAGGATGATCGGATCGACGCTACCCAACTTGCTAACCATATCCCTCGCAATCCTTGTAATCTGCATCGGTGAGTAATCAAAATGTCTGGCAATCGGTTATCAAATCGTAAACGCGCGTAATTCGCGGAATAGTTTTCGGATTAAACGCGTCGAATTTCGGTCATCAAGCTATACAATTTCGCCCGAATCTATTATTAGCGGGGGGGAATCCGTTGTGAAACGTACGTGATTCGCGGGGCCAGCCGCGGGGACGTACGTAACAAGGTCGATCGATCGATTTAATTAATCGTACGTCCCTCCGGCCTTCTTGTCAGCCAGCGGAAACTCTCTTTGGCGCTTCCTTTTGCCCTTTTATGAAACTGGCGAATACCAAACGCCGGGTTGAAAAGTTGCCTCGCAATTGAAACTGGAAAGAGAGAGTGAGAGATAAAGACCCGGGCTTTGTGGTGCCAACCCCGCGGGAATCGACGTTCAATCATGTCCGCGAGATGGCGAATCAGAAACTTTGATGAAAATCGGGTCACGATAATGTAATATACTGGTTAAAAGTTTTTTTTTCTTCTTTTTTTTTTCTTTATCGTGATGGGTTTTTGTGGAAGAGAAAAAGTTGGAACGATGTGACTGAGTTGAGGATTTTTGAGAAAAAAAAAAGATAGGTGGGAAGAATAATTTGCAAAAAGGAAATAATTACCGGGAGGAAGATTGATCGTTTTTGTTGGGAAGTACGATTTAATGTTTTTGCGTTGATAAATGTTGAGAGAAAAGATTGATTTTTTTTTTTGATGGGAAGTACCATTTTATGTGGAAAGAGAAATCATCCATTTCATGTTTTGCGTGGAATACCCACTGGGGCCTTATATTTTCCACATGAGAATGTAATTCGTGAGAGAACTTGGAGAATATTTTAAGGAGCTCTTCAATAGTGAAATCATTGAACGATCTTGGAGTGAAATTACGAGAAATCGTGCGGCATCGACGAACGTCATCGTCACGAGAATTTCTTTGAAATTACTTGACAACATCACGACGTCATCTAAAATCAGTGCGAAATTATGCAAAATTAATAGAAAATCTCGGGAAATTGAGCAATCACGTACATTCGCATGACTTCCGACATATCTCGAATTTTGAAGTGTTGACGTCATTGAAATGAGGTTAAATCGACTTTTCTCTGAAATCACATCGGACATCGCACTCGATTCTTCCTTCCTCTATACAATCACAAATTGTATTTCGTTGGCTCGCGCAAAATATCATTATTTCAATTATGCAATTGAAAAAAAAATATATCTACAAATTTATTAATATAAATATATAAAATAAATAAATAAACAACCCAATGAAACTCTAAATGCTTTCCCTATAAATAAATTAAAACATAAAACTATAAACCCAACGAATACAAATAAATTCAAAGGAAAATAATAATCAATGCTCCTAATTTTATCATGAAGTATTAAATATTTCTCTGAGAAACAACAATCACGCTTCGAGTATTTCACGATTGAGAAATCTCAAATCCGTGAAAAAAAAACATTGATACCAACTTGCTTATTCCGCTAGCATCTCTGCCTGATGCGCGCTTTTTCACCATCTATATCTACCATAAACTTTATTAAAGTTTGCGAAGGTTCGCGCTTCGTTGAGTCAAATTATTTTGGCAACGCGCGTTCCGTCTGGTGCTCGTGTTGGTGCTGCTCGTCACTAGGGCGTTCCGAGGTACTGCGTTTCAGAAGTACATGAATATGCCGTATATAAACGTCGAGCTACCTCGCTAAAGCTATTTAAACTAATTGCATTGGCCGTATTTTCGTACCCGTTAGCCCGTTGAATGTTATTCGGCGCGTGTTACGTAATTGAAAGGTTTTATAATTAATCCGGGGATGGATAGTTGGGACCCTCCTTTCTCACGAACCATCGACTGTCCGCGAAAATTGTCACCCAAAGAGCCAGTGGCGCGTCGCTCGAGAGAATTATCGACTTGCTAAGTCCGCCATAGATATACGTTGTTGTATATAATTACTCCTTCGTACCGCGTACGGTCTCTCTTTCTCTCCAAAATCTCTTCCTCTCGCGCGTTTAACCTGGGGCACGTTGTATTTCAAGGCTTTTCGAACAAACGCGCTCAATCTTCTCGGCTGTTTTCCCTCGAACGGCTATCGCAGCACCAGCGGCGTTCCGGATAAACGAATTTGCGGCGTTTCACGGTTGAAGTTTGTCCCTCGGCGTCACAGACAAGAGGATTGCCGTGTTGCGTACCATAATATCCGTTACTAACAATATGAGCCACTTCCACAACGGCTCGCACACGGGTTTAAAGTAAATTCAATAATATCGGCGTCGAGGTTCGTGGCGAAAGCGCAGACCGAGAACCAATTCCACTATCGAATATTTCAAATTCTCTTGTTGCAACGAAAACCGTGAAGCACGGGATTTTTTTTTTCTGTTGTGGCGAAGATCGGGGATTTGACTATCAGAAAATTGAAATTACGATGGCGAGGAAAAATGATTGTGCTGCATTTTAATATCCGGAATAGTCGGGGAAATGCGGTTGCCGGAGAATGTTGTGTCCAATAGCAATGCGGAGGTCGTTTTTGCGACGTTTTTCAATACCTTTTTTTTTGTGGGGCAACGAGAATGTTGTTGATACATTGGATGGAATTGAAATCGGTCGAAAAAAAAACAACTATTACCTACTATTTTTCTTCGTATCGAGCATGTGAGTTGGCGATGAATGGAAATAGCACTTGGTCTTTGTATAAATGGAACATGTGGCACATATCGCGAGAATGGAAGAGCAGAAGTGAATAGCGTTCGAGTCGGAAGAAGGTGACAGTAACTATTGTAACAGATAGCGGCAGAGACACGATGGAAGCGGTGTGAGTAATCGTAACGTTGAATAATACTTGGATGGGCGGTTGAAGTGTATGGGTGGAGAGTTAGCCAGGAGACCTAGCTACCGAAGTTTTTTTGTTACGTTATGTATGATGGCCCACCCAAATATTGGACCAGATAGGGCAGATATCGAACCTATTCGATTTTTTTTCGAAATAAAAGCTTTTGGGTATTTATTTAGAGCCAAATAATAACGCAATTCCGTTGAAAATAACTCTGCTTAAATTATATGAACTTTATCGCGGTTTTGAATAGAGCCAAGGTTTTAGAAAAATGGAAAATGTCATCCTGAAAATCTGGGAAAATTTATCAATGAAGCTCAGGGTTTATACTTTATAATAAAATTTTGAAATATTAAGTTTCACGAATTTATTCATTATGAAAATAACAATAGACGGATAATCTCCTCAATTTTTCCCTGGCTTGAATGGACACGACGATACACTGATAAGGTTAATAATTTTTAATATTGCTTCTCTGTTCTTCTCTATTATATTGGATTTTAATGCGCTTGTTCGCGTTTCCATAAGAAATAACCTCTCATTAATCAATTAAATATTGTTTCAAAATAAACCTGTTCCCGTCAGGGAGCTCTTGAGCTTCTATGTAAGAACAAGTGGAGAACCTCAAATATCGAAAAACCAAATACAAGCCCATGGAAAAGCCCGATACTCTGTTCGAGTGTTTGGGGACCTGACGCTCCACTAAACGATCATGTGAGTGAAGACCAAATAAATTGAGGCGACCAAATGTGAGTGAAGAAACTACAGACGGTTAAATTTAGGTCACCAGCCACTTGACATCCTGCCTGGTTGATAGAGAAATGAGATGCTCTTGTGGTATCGCTTGCATGAGAACGGAGGTTATGGTGAATTTGCAATGGCCCCTGAACTCGTCCCTAGATACCAGAATTCGACTATGCCTTGGCTCCGAGAGCGATTAATAATTGTCGATGATTATTGACCGGGTTAATTATTATTGATCTTTTACACTCGGGAATTGCTCTAAGGGAATATTATACGGTAACTTTGGGAGGGCTCTGGATGCAGAGGATTCGAGTGATTGAGGGACGGCTAGAGCCAAGAAGGGTTTTCCGTATTATCCGGAAGAATAAGAATTGTCGATCTTCAAATGAATTTACCCTGTACTTGTTTCCAGGGACCACAATCTTACGTTTTCATAATTACAATAGTCATCAATAATTATAAATAATTTTCAACGGGATAAACATTTTAATAAAGAACTTTTATCAGGAACTTCACTCCTACTTCGAGCTCAAAAAAGTACCAAATACGTTTCTACTTCGCACTCTGTGTCCAGTCAACTCCAAAACACGTTTGTACTTTGCACGTACCGCCTAGTCAATCCCAAAATACTCTTGTACTTTGCACTTCGGTACTTCTCATGTACATATCAGCCCGTCACTGTTACATCGCCGTGGTTGCCACGAGTGGTTGGCATTAACGTGGATTAAAATCGTACATTGATGAGACGTTAAATGTAGTGATACGTACACAAATTGACCATAAATATAGTAAAGCATGTATGAATAGACCATCACGGAAAGGCTCGTACATACATTTACAACGGTACTCGGGCGTGTTTGCTGGTTGCTGCTGTTGTCGGTGGTTTTCACGACTGCACGAGTTGATTCCACGCTTCGCCATCGATATTGTGTGGATTCGTTAGGGCCTGTGGCGGCCGCGGGAGGACGAGAATTCGCGAGAGGGTGCGAGAGAAACGATAATGGCGGGGGCGGGAGGGAGAGGTAACTCCCATCGAGGACTCGTTTCGCGGGTGCACTCGGTGAAATCTCGATAAATCTTGCACAGCTGCTCTCCGGCTCGGCGAGTTTCAGCACACGAGATCCCGGCTCTCGTCGTCGTTTCCCGAGCTATCCATCGCCCTCGCGCCACCACCGCGATACTCGCTATTCCGCCGTCGAATGCCGTTGGGCGAAACGGAAAATTACGCGAGGATATAATGGAATACGTGCGGACGGAGCCGGATATCCACGTGAAATTTGTAATTTAACAGCGAAACTCGCGTCGCGATGCATCAATGTGTTTCCCCCAACGGATATATGTGTGTATATATGACACGGGAAGGCGATGTGCATATGGGTAATTCCGGCTGAGGTGTCTGGAGCCCTTTTTTTATTTTTTTTCAAAATTCCGCTGGATATAACTACTCGCACTTTTCATTGTATGCACTATCAGGTTTTTTTTCACGTTCGAGCGCGTCCGAGGCTTGCGGTTGATCGACGTTGTATTGTTAGGAGTTTTTGGATCGTTGGTGAAAACGTGATAAGTAAAAAAAGATATTAAAAAAAATACTGGTTCGAAACTCTGGCCATTGAAGTTTTATATTTTTGCATCGATGGTGAAATTGTATCGCGTGTTTGGGATTATGTATTGCGTGAACGAGGAAAAAAGAGTACCGGTGTCGAATTTGGCACACGTCCATTTGACGAAGAAATAACAATTTTGTTGGTACGTTGAGGGGTAAGATTTTTCCGGGACGTTTGATCGAAGACCGGAAGTTTATTGTAACGGTGAACATTTTTTGATAATCAATCGCGATGAGTTTTTCCCGGTGGAGGAAATATTAAAGTCGTGCCAAACGTATCATGAAATTTAACTGAGCGAGTTTTAGTTGGGTCTAATTATTTTTAGTTTGCTCTCGCGAAAAATGGCTCGCCGAACTTCGTGTTAATTTTTTATACCGAACTATACTTTCTTTAGTATCCGGCTCACTCGGCAGCACGCAATCTGCTCGGTGGCATTTAATTAAAATTTTCAAGTTGATCAGGCTTAGCACGATTTTTTCAATTGGTGAATTCATTTCTCCGAAAGTTCTGGATGGATGGGGATAAAATAATTGTTAATATTGTCTTCAATAGCCATTGAATTACGTTAATGAAAGAGTCATCAAACTTCATTGAAGTTCCACAGATACAAGAATAATAAATAATAAATCTTCACAAAGCTCCAAGTGGAAAAAGCCTTTTTTTATTATCAATCGATCAAACGGTCGATCCTAGAGTACAACTCAATGAAACTTGCGTGCACATATGGCAACTGATACGGAGAAGCCGTAGAATAGGTCATTCAACGGGTTTGACGAGGTTCGACACAACGGTTGCGAGTCTCGGCTATTACAGTATCCATAGTCAAACGGTAGTTGGAGGAGACCCATTGGTTCGTCCTCCATCTCTGCTCCAGCTTCTGATATATAGTTTCCATGTACAATTCGCACGATAGCGTCAAGAACATGTGCAGCTTGGATTCGTCGAGCGAGGAGAACGCACGTCCTTTCTGTCTTGCGTCAAAGTCACGAAAGGGTAATTTATAGGGACGCGTGGAAATGCCATCCACTTCCGCTTTCTCTCTCTCTTCCTCTTTCTCTTTCTCCGTCGTTAGCAGAACCGAATAGAGTCGTCGTCGTCGTTGGGAGGCTCACGTTGCACGTGCTATGCAACACGAGATATCGCAAGTTCGCGTAAACGTTCCAGTGATAGCGCGTTACGTGCATTGAAAGCTCCTCATACGCATGAGGAGTGAACGCCCAGCTGCGGCTACAGCAACGTAAGGTATGCCGTTACATCTGGTTAACCTATGTCGCGTTGCCCATCTCTCGATCGAAACACGAACTTGGGACTGGAAACGCGTTGAGCTATCGGACCCGGCAAACTAATGGGCCAATCGGTTAACGAGCCAATGTAACGGCAATGGGCAACGGCTTGTTTAGGTACCTGGTTGCCGTGCGGCAATTACTCTCCAAGAGCAAACGCGGAGACGATTCCCTTCGGTCAGTATAACCGTCCACTGGCTCAACGTTTTCACGTCGCCAATACCCGACGACCAAGTTTCGCCCCTTCCGTTGATGTTTCAATTCATCTCGCGTGCTTGATTTTATCGAGAAACTACCGTTCGAGTTTGATCGCTCGTTTGCACAGCTATACAAGTACGAGACCGTATCTACAGTCTGAATAATTAACTCTCGATTTGCAGCAACTAGCGTTTTTTTTTTAACTTTTGCTTGCGCTTCTTTTGGGAGAATTTCCGACTGGTTCTACATGGATGGACTCGAGTTGATGTTTTTTTTTTGGCGAGCAGTTGGTAAGAGCAGGTGCAGTCAAGATGCGCGTTTTCAAGGGTTCTTAGTTTTGAAAGATCGAAGGGGTGGAAAATATTCGAAGGGAAGGTTCGCTGTGAGGATGTCGTATGTTTGGTGCACTGCTGTGATTTAACTTCGCTGGTTTCGCATTGAAACTCGTCTCGAAATCCAACTTCTATTCTTTTTGAACTCGTATCTCGAGAATAAGTTGGGAAGAAGGGTTTTATTGTTATTATGAGAAGTTTCGTATTATGTAGGGTAAAGGGGTTGGGGAATCGCTAAATAATATTTAATTAGTAGTAAGGATATATCTATCCTCACTTTTTTGGTGTAATCAACGTCGTCCTGGTTTCAAGAAAAAAATCCATAAACGTGGTGCAAGATTTACTAACAAAATGTTCATGTTATGGCTTCAGGATTTTTCGATTCAAGCGAAATAGATGCCCGATGCCTTAATCGATGGCAATGCCATGTCCGGGGTCGAAGTGATGCAAACGTTTTTCATACGCTTCAACGCAACTTTATTTCGCATCACGCGAGGCGACAGCGGAATGCAAATGAGGACCGGAATCCAAGATGAGATCTGGCAGACGGCAAAAACGCCGGATGTCCGGAGAAAACGAGCGTGATAGGATTCCGCTTTACCGATTAATGTTTAAAATTGATCGATTCGATACCATAGAATCGCATTCAACTACAAAATTGAAGAAACAAAAAACGATTTGACCTCAATTGCTCAGTTGGGTGCATTTCAAATGACATTAGGGCCAATAATAGTGGTTGTGATGACTCGTGCATGTTTTACAAATGGTAAACGCGAAACCAAAGTTACGACGATAAATTTGGATGGCATTTTGGTTTCTTGAAGAACACAATAACAACAAGCAGACGTTGCACGTAATCGGAACGGTCACGTTAAAAAGATAAGTCCAGCGCAAGTGGCATTGCCGGGTGGTGCGGATGATCGCCGGTCGTTGTTGGTCAGTGCAGGAGTGAGTCGTTTGTCACGGCTATTGCCCAGCAAAATTGAAAAACCAAGTTTCGACTTGCGGCTCACGTTCACCTTGCTCACGTCCTTATATTCGCCTTCCTTTCGTGGCATTCCTCGTGGACAGCTAATACAGCACGACCTCGTGTTTTCTCATTGGTCGGTTTCTTCGGTATTTTACAACGCCACCATGTGTGCGAGACGTTCGACCAGTCGAATGTCTGTTTAGCTTCGTTGCTGTCGTTTCGCTCTTGTAATCAATAATCTTCTTCACAGACACTTAAGCCCTTTGGCACCACAAATGCTACCACGACCTTCCCCAACATCGCCAAAAAAATATACCACATCAAACTACAGCTCTCTCAGGATACTATCCAAAAATTTCGACGAAAGTTTGACAAACATTTTCTTCTTCATCAGTTTTGTAATCTCCACTTTGGCCACATCCACTTTATCCCTTATCTCACCGAGACTCCGGCAGCTCATTCGACTTTGAAAGGGCGGTCTGTCGGGCCGTCCGTCACAGACGCGATAGCACGGGTATACGTCTCTCGCGCTATGAATGAGTAAAGGATGTACGAAGCGACGGGAATTGCACATAGTCTACGGAGGAAACCCAAGAGTCGGTCTCGTACACCGGGAGAACGACCGCCATGATGCCGTCCGCAAACTCGACGGGAGGTTGGAGAATGCATACCCGGTACTATGTTACCGATACTGATATAGAGCATCCAACCGGGCCGGGTGGTGGTGCCAAGGTCCTCCAGAATCTCATCCATTATCCCGTCGAGGGAAGCGACGCGGGGATAAACCGGCTCTTATACCCCGCGGGGGTACCCGATTCAATGCCGCATACTTCCTTCCCCCACGGTAAGCCTCGAGCGATAAATGAGTCGTTCACCGTTACCGCAAGGATACCGAGGAAACGGCTGCACGCCAGCAAATCTTATTTCCCCCCCGCCCTTCTTATCCTTCGACTCGTGCAATTTTCCCTCGTTGTTGGCAGTGAAACAAATTAATTGCCGTAAAATCTCGCGATCAATCAAATTATTTAATCATCCGAGGGTTTACCGCCCATGCTGTTTGAACTTAGAATCGGGCTGGAGGATACGTCATGTGTATTTTCGGAGAAATAGGAGCGATTTGTTGAACTCCGCGGTTAACAGGAGGTCGACCTCCGGGCTTTTTTTCTACGCGAATCGTCAGGATCGTTGGTATTTCTCGGGGCATCAACGTGGACCAAGCGGTTTCCGCACGAGTTCAGAGGGAGAAGACCCATCATGGATGATAAGGCTGGCTCGCGTGGATATGTATGGTTACATCGTGGTTGAGGATTCAAAAATGGCGAGCACTGGTTTCACCTGAAGCAGCGGGTTTTTTTTTTCGAATCCTTTACTTTGGGAAGCGACGTACGACGATATAGAGTTTGAATTCGGGGCACGTGTTGGCGCGGAAGCCAACCGAGTTTTATCGCGGCACTCGTTTCACGTCTGTGCCCCCGTCGCAACTACCGGGAGGCGTGTGGCAATGCCGCGCCATGGGCCTCTGATACGCCCGTGGTAAACTAGCTGAACCGTGCGAACGAAAAAGCGGCAAAGCGTACCTCATACGTTTTTATCCTCGCGTTTTTCTCACGTTTCGCGTAACACAGCCGCTACCGGGCCGCTCTCGGGCAACCGTTGTGGGGGGAGGGGGCAAGGGGGAGAGGGGGGAGGCACAACCCCAACCCCCGTAAGTCGGTTTCGTCTCGCCATCGTCGGACGATTATTTTTCTTGAAAAGTAGTCTACCTCGTTTTGCACCGTTTCAAACGTTCTCCTGACTCGTACAGCTTTCCCTGGCTCGGATAACGTCACCCGGACTCTCTCGAGAATATTTTTAAAAAAATATTAAACCTCGCGAGGACTATGGCGTGAGTGTACGTAGGGTAAGCAGAGGCAGTTGGATGGAATGGAGGTATTTTTATTACGTGAAGTCTCGTCGGACTGACCGTCGAGTAAATAATGCGTCGTGCTTATCATATTTTACTGGTCTCGCGGCGTATGAGACATTGTGAGACAGAGCTCTACCGGTAGAGTACGAAAAAACTTGGTATCCCCCGAGGACATAGATATCAAGTTTTCTACTTGTACGAAAACGGAAAAATGGTAAACAGAGTACGAGTTTCTCAATTCTACAGATCTAGCTAAATTAATTCGAAAGTGTTCGTCAAAGACAGAGATCCTACATATGGATACAAGAACTCTTTACATTCTGAAAATAATCAAGAAAAAAAAGTCTTATACGATATTGATATGTACTTGATTATTTTTTTCAAATATCCATCGATCCACAATTTTTGTGCCTTACTGCGGTTCCAAGAGCCGCATCGTTTGAAAATGATCGGGCAATGACGAATTACGCCGCAAGCACTTATCGAAAAGCTCAAACGCATCTCGTCGAGTCGCCAAACAAGATAAAAAAAGAAAAAAAACACGTTGGCACTTTTTTACTCCCTCACGTCCGGAGCTGGTTGCAATATAATCACGAATTTCGCGTCATCAAAGATTAATCGGAGATCGAACAACGTGATCGGAGTACCGCAAACAGTCGAGCCACTGATAATTTTATGAGGACAGCTCGAGCTCTCGTCTACGAACGGTAATTGGTTAGCACTCGCCCAATAGGATGCGTCTGACTACACGTACGCTTGTACCACTTGGCTGCTTCGATGCACCAGCATAATCGACGTTTCGCGTCATACTTAACGTCGCGTGTGCTACTCCTGCATTCAAACCGTATCGATCGTAAAAAGTTAAAACATTAAAAGAAACAAAAAAACAAACCCTTTGACACGCGCATTTCAATGCTTCACCGCCTTCGGTGCGTCAAGGTTTGAGCACAGTCGTTCTATCTCGTCGCATGGACGAGCGTGCATTTTTTTTTCTTCACCGAGTTGAAGTAGATTTCTTTGATACAAAACACAGCTTTACGGCGATAGTGCTCAAAGCCGTTGAGGATAGAAAAAAAAAACAGATACTGGAATGGCTCACTTAACGGCTCTCGGATTTCCAGAGTCCTTTTGTACCTACGAGTCTTGCATGAGAGTTCCACGACTTCAGGTGGAAACGAGGAGGGAAGAGGCGATGATTCACGACGATGAAAAGCGGACTCCGCTCACGGTTTTCTCGTTGCGCAAACGCGGGTTCGTGACCAAGCCTCGGTCGTCGAAAATTAATAACTATAGCGATAAATCAGGACGAAGCAAATACGATTAAACTAAGCAAATTTCAAAAGTACACGATCCGCGTGAATGAAAAATGTTAAAATGATTAATGTTTCCCGGAACCACTTTTCCATTAGGCAAGTGCGCTACGTTATAAGCGATGAATCAAAAACTGCCGTGCAAATGGTATTAATTAAAAATTGCTCTAACATCCGAGTCACTCTAATACCGACTTGAATACTTGAAATATGCAACACCAATCGTGTACGTCATGTGGGCGTGCGTCGTTGAATGCCCGAAATCGTGTTAACATTTTTTTTTTTTTTTATTTTCCGTTCAACTCCGTTCATCATCGTCCGTGAAAAATTCACCGAACTTGAGGAAGTCGCGAAAATACGTAGATATTTAAACCAAGTTTGCGAACGCGCAGGAGGTCGTGGAAAGATATACGACACGTCGGTACTTATATGGTCCCCGACGCCATTACCTTCGCTCCTATCGCCGCATATCACAGGCATCAATTATTTTTACTTCAAGATACTCGCTACAGCGACCGCCACCGTCATTTGCAATGCAAAATATTTCTGGTCTCGCTATCTTTCCCTTTACTTCGGTATGTTATACGGCATATCATTTATCATTGCCGCCCGCGAGGAGTACAAGCCGAGTCGTGACCCGTTGAAGAAAACCCCCGCTCGTAGATTGGCTCAATTGCTTCGGTTGAAACATCTGGCGCAAGAGGTCATTCGTGCTCCATGCATAAATTCGTTACCAAATCGGGCGTAAAACCAACGATTCTTACCCACCCTTCCTTGGCCGTCCCAATTTCACGTCGTAGGACAATGAATTTCAATTTATTTATTTTTCATTATTCACGAGAATTCGCGTTGGAGAAGGGACGAAGAAAGAGCAACGGAGATGATTCTATCGATCGTTGGAAGAGGAGTTATTCGGTCGTGCGTCATAAGAGGTTTACACGCCAAACCGTTGATTCCGAAAGACCCCGGTGGTGCAGTGGCGAGGGATGAGAAATGGAGAAGCGGATAAGAGGTGAAAGAGAACGAGCAAAAAAAAAAGATCGGGCTCGGTGAGAAGACGGGACAGGGTGAAGAAGATAGTCGTCACCGCGATCGAAAGGAAGTTGGATCCTGTTAACCCTGCTCAGCGGTTTAAGAGGAAGTAGCGAGTGGCATCGTTACATACACTACACTTTCTCGTCGAGCTCGAGACGTCTTTGCTCGGTTTGGTCCATGCATGTGCATGAATCTACGGCGCTCACGCAAAGACGACGAACCGAAACTCGAGGATACTTTTTTTTTCCTCTTGTCGCGGGGGTGTGCAGGCTTTTGCTCGTGTCATTGTTGGCCAAACTACCGGCACTCGAGACTCGATCGTTCTCTTCTCGCTTCTTCTCACCGTGCGAAAGCACCCCCCGCGCGCGCGAAGAAAGAGACGCGAGTGTTACGTGCTCAAACGCTTCAGAGAAAATGTGTGTAAACTCGTTGAAAAATGGAACAGCTCGGTGGAGTTTGCCCGGAGGGCGTTAAAATCCGTGCCGGCTTCTTTCTTCGGGTACAACACTGACGTGGGTGAGTCCGCTCCCGCTTCTCTCGCCCTCATCGACCGCGCCTCAACCTCGACGCTCGTGTACGGAGTTGGAACGTGGAAAACGTGAGTGAGAGAGAGACCTCGGTGAGCTAGCGACGCTCGCTGCGCGGGTACTTCGTGCTTCTTTGGTAATCTTGAAAGATGCATGTTTGGGGGTTTGCTCGTGGACTCGAGAGAGCGATTCTTCATGTAAATCGCAGATAAGGAAGACGGAACAACCTTTTGAATTGTTAAAAATGAGTTGAGGTTTGTGTGAGGCGTCAACGCGTCCATACAGTCTTGGATTGTCGTGGTTGCACGCGATCGGATAGAGCGCATTAACTGATTGGCCAACTTTTGAGCAGCTTTGTTATGCAATTCATTTCCGTAATGTTTAGTAGGTTGACAATCCAAAACATTGATCGAGGAATGAACAATTCAAAATCGGTATCCATACGGGAGGATAGAAATTCGCAAGGGAGTAACTAAGCGGAAATAATTTATAGACCTATTATTATTATTGTTATAATTATAATTATTATTAATAATCATAATAATAATAATGATTATTATTGTTATTGATATAATTATTATTATTATTATTAATAATAATAATAATAATAATTCTGTTATTGTTATAATGATAATTATTATTAATAATAATAATAATAATTATGTTATTATTATAATAATGACAATATTAATTATTATTATTATTATTATTCCAATAATAATAATAATATTTATAATAATAAATATCTACTGAGCGGCTTGCAAAGGTCAGTCACAAAATAAATATGAATAGCTATAGGCACTCCTGACCATAGCCGCTACTGACTATGGGCACTACTAATTTATTGCGTGATTGATGCCAATACGGTGCAATGAGGCAAATGTCCTGGAAAATCGCAGTTTGCCAGAGAAATAGAGAGTCCGCGATAATTGATGAATCACGAAATCTCCGATCGATCTTTAAATCACCGATGTTCGCGAATGGAGGAAATTAACGGCCTGGAATGAACGGGATGCATTGAGAACGACAGAAAAATTCACAATTCTCGTTGCTGGAGAGAGATTGCGAGTCGCCCGAGCTTTTACCCCCTTTATCGGTGGTATCGCGCTCGTGGACGGCACAGTTGAAGAGTGGATCGCAAGTTGCCGTCGAGCTCTCCACGTAGCACTCTGTGATAGAATAGACGGCCGGTGCCCGAGAGTACCGCCTCGCAGCTCGGTACATTATGCATTCTCAAGAGCCAGAGTGAGACCGTTCGCGAGTCGAAGTAGGTGCAACCGAGAAACTTTGATGGTTCCATTCGCAAAAGCGGTCTGGGGGCGGTGTATTAGGCCGAGTTGAGGTGATTTTCCCAAGTTTACCTCAATCATAAGGACTCCAACACCCACAAGAACAAATCCAGAGGGGGTTCGCACCATGCTACTACATTGTAGCATAGCATGTCTGTGTGTGTGTGTACTTAAGGTCTGGCGTTTAGTGTTACTTGATCGATCGTGATTATGCTGTGAGAGACAGCGGGGCGATGTGACACAGCTGCGTTGCAAGCACTTGTCAGTTTTCAATGATTGGGGGTGTAACGATATGTCAAAATTGATTACAAATAGGAAAATCTTCTGTAGATTATCTTTTCAATGTAGTTACCCGATTTGTCATCGAAATTTTTGTGTCCCGAGCTAATTGGACGATAAAAAAAACAAAATCCGAGCTAATGAAGGCTCAAAACGTTTTAATCTTGGTTCGAATACCTGTATTTTTTCTAGCTTTGAATTGTGCGGTAAATTTACATTATCCTGCATATATTTCTGGGACTCACCGCTATCTATCGATTTAACTCGCAAAGTACTACGATATTTTTAAATCGTATTATTCATCCCTCAAATGTCCTCCGTCTGGAAGCCGTTTCACTACACCCCTGTGTCACTTAGCCCCGGCCTTCTCTAAAATACGTTGCATCAAATACACGCGAACGACGGCAATGCCTACCATTCACCCGGTTTACCCTTCAGCCGTGCAAGTCATCAAAATTTCACGAATGCAAATGTCCTTACCTCGTTGCTCGACCTCTCTCACCTCCAACCTCTTTCCGTCCCCGCTCCGTTATGCTATAATTCACAGCCTGGTACGCCAATTCCGCGGGTACACAGTGGAATAAGGACAGCGAGGAACGGGCCAAGTTTGCGTCCGCGCCGATGGCTCCGTTAGGAATACCGCGTCGCTCCCGTAAACAGTATAGTTGTACCGGAGATCGGCGAACTTCTGATTAAACGTGATTTAATTATTATCATTGGGAACAAGCAAAGTTGCAATAATGCGCAATATCGCGGAAAGCCAAAAAACTTGCCCATTCGATGTGATTTTGAGGTCAAAAGTCTACCTGCGCGTTGAAATAAACATATTTTTCGCTATTCGTGCAAACGAAAAAATTTGAAAGCGGTAAGTAATAACAAGTGCGATCATTAACAGGTGTATAGAAGGAAATCTCGGTGCTTCGTTACTACTGGCAGTAGCGACAGCTGGGACGATAATTATCCCTATTGGTAGCAAGAAAACCGTCGTCCGTGTCTTTGCTACTCGTAATAATTGTAATTAAACCCGTAACTAACTACTTTTACAATGAAGATTATAACTATAGGACGTTCGTCGGCGACGACAACGAGGCTCGGCGCTTGTTTTACGAGTAAAAGCCGCCATGGCAAAGCCCCTGCTGCGCAGTGTGGAAGGTGGAAGGGCAGAAGCAGGTCGCGCGAAGAGCATATATTTGCAAAGCGCAAGGGTGATGAGGGGGTGGATGGTTCAAGAGAGACCGGAGAGGATGGAGTGGAGCACCATCTGCATTCTATACTCCATCACTTTTGCTTCTGTATATGCGCTCGCGTCTTGGCGTATATAAGCGTGTAGCACGGTTGGGGATACGGATTGTCGTGGGCAGTCGTACAACGGAGAATGAGAAAATCCGGGTATAGGTGGCTTCTGGTGAATGGTTATTTCGCTCGAATTATCATCATCTCCATTTTCTCTTCTCTTTTGTTAGTAGCATCGTAATTATCGGGAAGCAGCAACGTGGCGACGACGGCTTGGCTCGCCTCGTTGGCTTTCGGGCCGTGCTGCCGTTGTACCCTAACTATACACATAATACTAATGGCGGGCTGGCTGATTCGTGGTAGTGGCACACAGCCACGAATGTCGTGCCGGTGGCTGGATGGTTGGTTTCGCCCGGGGCAACGAAGGATATGCATGCGGTGTGCACTGGTGTGCCCATCGCCACCAACCGGATACGCCGGTGAATCCGTTTCCATCTCCTTCTCTTGCCTATCTTCGCCGTTCTCTTTTTATCTACTCTCGACTCTTTTTACCCTCGTCGTAGTTCGGAGAAGGGCTTATTTTTGTTTTCTCCCTCGGGGCACCGGCTCTTCTCTCGGTCTCGGCACGTACCCTCTGTCCACAGTACTCCCAGAACATCGTTGTGGGACTACTTCTTCTCCCTCGCACGACCTCGCCCCTTCGTGCCGAGCCTCTGTCGTTCGTTACATCTTTTGGTCTTGTTGCAAATACGTTATGTGTACCCAAGGTGTAGGTACATTCAAGATCCGAGCCTGTGTGGCGCGCGACGTAGGCTCTCGGCGAGGGCACGGATGTGGTGGTACGATATGCCATGTAGCGGTAAGCCGCGAGGGATTGCCACGTAGATACGCGAATGGTGGAACGTTGGTGGATTAGCCTGCGGATAGTTCCGAGGGCTCTTGCGACGCTGAGACGACTGAAAGAGCTAAGCTTCGGGATGGTACCGGAAACACCGGGAATACGAGGAGAAAATGGCGGTGCCTAGTTAAAATGAGGTAGCGGAATGGTTACGAGGTTCAAGGATGAACGCGGAAGCTGACCAACGGTGAGCTTCGAACATGGGATGGCCAGCAGCCGCAGCACCAGGAGACTTTCAAGAGTCTTTCAGGACTCGCAGTTACCGGGTTCTTGTTCGTGACACGCCTGAAATATTGGAGTGCACCGACGTCCAACGCAGATACGAGATTGCGGGCAAGCCACGTCCTACTCACATTCGACTTTCCCGCATAGTCTGACGTGTTTGTTCTTTGTTTTGCGCTTTTGCGGTTACCACCGGAATCCTTGGAACAAAGACGGGGTTTGTGATGAAATCGTCAAACGCGTCTTTTGTATTGTTATTATATTATTTTTTGATTATTATTTTCACCGGCTTAGCCAACGAAATACCGGACAGGCTTGTAGAACGGAAACATTGCCATTCAACCTCTGCGTGAGACTCACGATCGATACGAATGTGAATGAAAAGAAAGAGAAAAAGAGATGCGCGTATGGAAATGGGGTAGTAGCGTAGTTCAGCGAATGGGAACAGAGGGAGAGGTGAAAGAGCTCCGGTGCATATGCAGCACATGGAGATCGGGGCTGTAAAGGAGGAACCATTAGCTTCATTGGTGGGTGGGTAAAGGCGCGAGCATTAAAAAAGTGCAAACACGCGGACGTTTTCAAACCCGGTCGCAAAAATGACACCCAATTAAAATTTTTGTGAGCGAAAAAAAGGAAAAAAAAAATACAGCTCACGACAATGTTCTCGCGCATTCGCAGCATGTAATTTTAGCACTCTCGAGAGGGTGAGTGGCTCCAATGGGTTTCGTCGTAAATGTAGCGAGTACAAAAACAGGGGTCTTTCCCATTAGGCCACGGTGCTGCCGCGTGTATTTCCATTTAGTATCATTGCTTCGGACGCGAAAACGTAATCATTTGTTTCACGCGCATTAGGTACGAATTTTTTTCCCACGACCCGTTGGCAAAACGAATGTAAAAACGATGTCTTTGTTCGACATTCGTTTAACTAATTGTGATTTCGGGGTCGTTAAGCACGTGATAATGGTGGTAATTACTCGCATTCGTTCGGAATGGAATGTTGAGTGATGCTGCGGCGTAGAGTCGAGCGGAAGAGATCGCGCGGGTCGAGGGTGAGGGGGCGGGGGATACAGAGGGAGCGGAACGGGACAGGTTGGCATTGGAACGGGACGGTACGGTTTGGTATGGGAAATCCCAGGGGGTGTCACATTATTCGGTGCTACAACGTTGGACAAGGTATTGTACTTGCGGGAGCAATGTTTGACGGTATACCGTGGCTATCGGTGGAAACTGGAAAGCTCTCGGCAAGCTCGAGAATCCACACCGATCAAGGGGGGACGTGGGGGGAGAGGAAGGTTCGCAACGAGGGCGTCGAATCCATTAAACGAGAAGGATCGATGACTCTCGATCGTGGCTCGTGTAATGGTCGTTGATCTGAGCCACACACGTCGAGCCGCACAAATCGACTGCGTGAGAGAATACACCGGAGTCGGACGAACCATGACGACGTGGGCTTGTAGCTTTTCTCCGGGGGGTGGGTTGAGGAGGAGGAGGAGAGGAAAGGGTGCAGGTAGATTAACGGAACTCGCGACAACTCCCGCGTGAGAGAGTGACTCGCGGTAGGAGGAAAGCAGATAGAATCGTAGAGCGATTAGCGACGGTCTTGGTTTAACGTTGAATCCTATGGTTATACCGCGTTAAAGTACGGCTCGTTAATCTCCGCATGCAACGAGGCGGATTCGACTGTGCATGCTCACCGCGGAACCTCAGCATCTCGGCGGGGAGGCAGGGGTGGGACCAAGCTGCGCCGCGATGTCCCTTACAATTAGTTTCCGCTTGCGGGACACCGCTTTCCCCGTTACGCCAACTAAGCCAACGTACGGCATCGAAACGTTCGAATCGAGTGAAGCTACGAACTTTTGCCTCGGGCGGAGTTTGCATCGTCGATGCTGTAAGAAATGGACGAAGCCGGAGACACGTGTCGTGCATGAGAAATCAATCCGATTCGTTTACTTCGGTTCGATGGCTGTGGTTAAGTTTTTTTTGTCTGCAGAGAAATGGCTTCGTTCTTCGATAAAAAAACATAGAATCGCTAACTGTGGACTAGTATCAAACGGTATACTTTTTTTTTCGTTGGTAGTAGCTACGACAAGATTTCCATGTAGAACTTTCCAATAAAATCGCGGGAGATACTCGGTGGATTTCCATCTTCGATTTATTATATGTAAGGTATTACACTGCCTCACGTGCTTCATGACTCAATGATAAGAAATCATCGGCAAAAATTTTTTCCAGAATCTCAGATGGGACATACTTTCTCCATAAAATCCTTCGTGGATTATCCTGTAAAATATATATTTTTTTTACACAGCGTGAAATAGCCGAGACAATGTAAAATCCATATGAAATATTATCTTATAAAAGATTTATATATATGTAACACCGTTGGATCTTTATTTGACTTTTTTTTTTTTTGCGGTTACTCGGTAAAGTCGAGTCCTCAGCGGGAGTCGGACCAAATGTACTATCGTAACTTATGGGATATAGTGAGCGATCTTATTCGAGGAGTCTCGATCTATCACGACTCGGGCCGAGAATTTTCGAGTTCAACCTCGAGCTCGGCGTACGTGGATCGAGTTTTAAAACGACACCGCGGTTCTCCTTCGACGTTACGCTCGCTTTATTTTCTCTGTACTTTCGAAAAGATCGAAGGCCAGTCTGGGCAGGTATCGAGAATGCACACGGGGCTTTTCGATCGATCCTTCTGAAATACTACCCTCCATGCTCGGATATATCACCCTCCAGTTTCCGCTACCTTGCCCGATAATTCTCTCTCTCGCTCTCTCTTGGACCTTCTGCGATAACGACCAACATAAACCGCGGCAGATAGTGAAAATTTGATAATCCTCGTATTTATTCACTCGCCCACGCTGCATTCCGTCCATTATCCGTCTTCGTACACGCAAACACCGACCGTCAAACTTGTCGTTATGGGGAAATTGTTGGTACGTACATTTTGCGTATTCATAAGCGATGGCAGAACCTCTCCGTTGTTCTGTGGAACAATTTATGACCATCAAGCTATGTGCAACAACGTCGCAACTGAAGCTTTCGGCTATCTCCGTCACTCCAGTGCTTCCCTTTCGTTGCACTTGCAAAGCACTGCGGAAAGCCTCGTGGCGTCCGAGCTGCGAGATTAAATCGTGTGCCATGGCAAAGAGCTAATCTCTCAGTCCCCGGTTCTATTCCGGTGTCTCTCGGCTTCTCGTAACTTCCGTGGAACCATTTGCATCGTACACACGTGCGCCATCTTGTCGAGTTGCTCTTCCTCGTAGGTAGACGGAAGAATGAAAATGGCTTGCGGCAAAAACACCTTTTTTGTCGTATGGATGATGGATATGGATAGAGACTGCATGCCGCACTCTGTGGCGCATGGAGCGTTGATGTGGCGCAACGAATAAACGTACATCTATGTACTTTAATTTGTGGAAGTAGAGGACGGTTGGTTAATTAACTAACTTCTCACACTCGGGTAAGTATTGGGTTGTGCAATAAGTTTTAGTGTTTTTTGTATCATTTTTTTTCCCGCGACCTCTTGTTTGTTAGGTCAAGTATGTACGTGCATTTGCAAGCACTTTTTTGCTATATAAGCCGAGCTGCGTCAGTTTTACGAATTAATTAATTTTAATCAATTTTCAGGTTTTTTAAATAGGAGTTCCAGTAGGCAAAGAAAAAAATAGTTCCGACATCTGCTCTACTTTGCGTTTTGTCGTGGTTAAAAGTTCGAATTTTAAATGAATTTTTTTGCCTCCTGGAACTTTTATTTCAAATGCCTGAAAACTGATTGATATTAATCAATTCGAGAATTTGAAGCAGATAAGTTTGTAGAGCCAGAAAAAGACTTGCGAATGTATGTACTTCATCTAATAAACCACGAAATTGCGGGGGGAAAAAATACAATGAACGCGAAAATGTATTACAGAACCTAACCCTTCAGTGTGGTCGTCACGGAAAAACATTCCCGCGTTTCACGTAAAATCCAAACGTGACACAGACCCGAGTAAGCGGATCTCATGAAGTTCGACAGAAATTTAACGGCATAAAACATCATTTTCATCATCTTTTTGTTCCCTTCGAGCCGTCCGGAAAAGTGAAAAAATGTTAAAGGTGTGGATAAACGAAGGGAGAAGAGTAAGTGCTAAACCGGATGAATTTATATCATGGAGGGTTGCATCCAGTGGAGTCTGAGGGAGTTCAGCCGAGTGAAGCGAGTGCATTCACTGGAGCTATTTGGGTCAGTTTGCCCAGGCCAGCTGTCGAGGCTTCGTCCTTTTCCGCTTGCACCCTCTCGCCCTCCGGCACACCCCCGTATATGGTTATACACGTGGTCCTTGCGGCAGCCCCGCCTCGCGCTGTCCCTCTCGATCCTACACTCTTCGTCTCTCTCCTATCTCTTGTTCTCCGCGTCCCCTTTCGTCCGGCGTCGTCGTCGTCGTCGGATTCGGAGCAAGGGTCCGACGTTGGGTTTCAACCCCTCACCCTTCACCCCCCCCCCCCCAAAAGCCCCGCGAAACCTCGACGGAACCACAGCCGCTCGCTTCATCTCACGTCCTCTTCACTTCCATCCACCGCGCGATTTGCCCCCGAGTCACCGCCTAGTTATCTTAACGATGCTGCACTCCACAGCTCCCTATTCCACTTGTTTCGCTATCCCACCGAGTGCGCGGACAAGTCTTTTCTCCGGTCATACCGGTCGACGACATATTGTCTCTCGGATGAAGCTTCGAGTATGCCGGAATCTTCGTTCTTTCAACATCAGCTGCAGTCGATTTTCGGAAGAGTTGGTTTGGCAGTCGGAAGAATAAAAAAATTATCCGAGTAATCCCTCTTAATTATCCTTTATTGATCATCGATAAGACCTAGATGAAATTCTGCGAGAGTTTAATCAGAATCCAACGTCACACCGAATAAAACTTGATCAACCTCGAATTAACGTTCGCGATCTAAATAAATTTTGGTGACGGAGTGATCGATAGTTAGATTTATGTACTCTAGTATTTGATCAAAGATGGGACCTTGTACTAAACCCTACGGACCACGAACTTTTTTTCATTGAGTCATCGTCAGTCTGAAACTAAAAGCAACAACGGAGTGACTGATTGTCTTCGACAATCCTTTTTTTTGTCTCCTTTGGGAAAGCTCGAATCGAGAAACCAAATAGGAATCACCATTGATAATTTGTGCATCTTCCGACCTCTGTTCCAGCCATATTCGTGACCTTTCGGACCCAGTAAATAAACGCTGGATGCAGCATGTCGCGATTCGAGGATTGAACAAGGCCGAGCGCGATGTTCGAGTGTGCAAGCGTTGCTGGGGGCGGGAGGGTTGCATAACGCCGTGCAGGCAGGTGGGGAACGAACGTCTGATCCTGTATGCATCGGCATACTGCTCGAATTGCGCGGCTACATCACGATGTTATGCGGTGTCGAAGCACGGGGCTCGGTCTACGGCCCACGAACACGTGCATCCCGCAGCTGCGGCGATGCGCAGCCATCGTGCCCGCGATTATCGATGCGAACGAGGACGAGAAGGATAAAGACCGAGTTGGGAGTGCATATGCATGGGAGAGAGAAGGTCGTCAAGCATCAGACGCATGACCACGGAGGTCTCCAAGTCCGTCGAACTTGCTACTGATGGCTGCGCCAGTCCATGACGTATGGTTATGCGAGAATTCGAAGCCTTGGCTCCCTGTTTGGGAAAACAAACGTATTTCAGATGAATGCAGCTTGAATTCGCCATGGATTTACCATGAACCAACCATGATAATTCTTACAATGAAACAATTGTGAACGTTTGACTGTCATTGATTCGTTTGTTTCAAATTGAGCTACGTCAGACCTCATCAAAGTGAGGCCGGTACGTTCTGACTGGACAAATGATGTGATTTTGATATCATAGACATTTTTCACAAGCACGGGAGAAAAAATGACCCTCTTAACAACACTTGGGTCTCTTTTGCGGTGCTTTGTAGTCGACTCTTTATTGCGAAACGAGAATATCCATGGATTCAACGATTATTATCGAAGTAATTTTGAAATAACGCTTCAATATCGCTTTTGAAGTGAATCATCGCTAAATAAAAGAGAAACTTCTATTGAAATTACTTACTCGAAACATGCAGTTTGGTTATGATTATAAATGCAATTGCGCGTATACGTATTCCAATGATTTCCAAGACGTTCGTGAGCGTGGAACAGACTCGACAGTCCAAAAGCCCTCGCCGGAGTCAAAGCGCGCCGGCACGAGTTCGAGATTCAGATTAGGCACGTGATCGGTGATTCACACAACTCTCGAGCGAGTTCCTTTCTTCATTGTCGCAGCATCTTGTCCCAGTCTCGGTTGGCTATTGCAGCTACAGCAAGAAAGCGTTCAAAAGAAATGAGAATAGTGGGATAGGTTGGTTGGGACATTTGCACTTGCCCCACCGAACTCCTGGTTCACCAAGTCGTTATTCGGTAGCTTACGTAGCCTCGAGGGAAAACTAGAAGGAGTCTTCCGAGGAGTCGAGTGCTTAGCCAGCTAATTATTTGGCTTTATTACACGAAGGGAGCGAGCTTTTGCCACTGCGGCTGCTGCGCAACTGGAATTCTCAAGGCGCTGCCACGCCTGTGAGGTAGAAACGACCGACGTTCAAAAAAACAAATCCCGTACGCCAATTACTTTTATTCCGCTAAAATAATCGTTGATTGGATTTAAATTATGGTTTTGAACGCAGCATTGGTATATTAGACTGTTTTTAAACGAAAAATTTTAATTTTATTCGGTGCCGCCCCCTTAAATGTTAGTTTGGGTGCTCAAAAGTACCCACCTAAAAATTGAGCAGTCTCGCTTATGGAAAAAAGGTCCCGGTATTCAATTTTGGCTTTTTTCAACTCTATTGATTCTCGCGATATCTCCTAAACTATGGTATTTACGTGAAAATGTTAGAGAACTTGTTTTATCGAGATTCTAATTTCTAAAGGAAAGTTCATATCAATTTCGCCGAAAGCAGGAAATTCATTCAGTTATTTGCAAAATTAATATGAAATATCTGAAATAAAATATATATTATTATTTTCATAACATATTAATATTGTCAAATCCAGCTTCTTATGAAAAAAAAAACTGTTATGGCAATGCTTCATGGAAAGAAAGTGGATGAGAAGAGAATATATTCACGTATCGAGTACGATGCCCCCATCTCGGATTCCAAATCATGTGTATTTTACAAATATCTCAATGAACGAAAAAAAATCTCCTATCTACCAAATTGATAGAAACCTTTTTTCAGAGATTCAAGCCTACCACAAATTTCCCCAAAACAGCGAAATGTTCACATGCCAATGTTTATCAACACCATAACCTCCATCATAATCCGCAACTCATGGTCCCATGGTCGCATGTTCTCCATCCGGTTGTAAATCTCTCAATTTTTCATTAATTATAATACAAGTTAAAATGAGTTTCAGCCTTAAGCCGGTCGAGCTTTGTTAAGGGTCTTGCGACGTACCAGAAACTGCGAATACGTGAATGCCGAAGAATCCGAAGTTAGATTAACATAGTTGAGCGTGTGATATTGAATAGCGTGGAGAAGCATGGAGAGGCGGACGACAATATTTCAACGTCTTGGCGGGGTACCCTGAGGGTGAAATGCAGAGGGAAGGATTCCGCTGCGAAGAGTGACTCGGTTGCCGGGCGTGGATTGCCCCACGGCACATAGAATGGGTGCACGCGGTCTTGACGTTGAGATTCCACGGGAAAATGGGGTACACGCGGCCGATCCTCGGATTCCTCGACTGCGTCGTTTCGGCATATTGGTATCCCGCATTATACGACGAACCGTCCTCCCTTATATCGATAGTTGCACCGCCATTACCAACCCCCTCGTCTTCCTCTTCGTGGACGTACATCCTGGGAAGCTTGGGTATACATTCGCCGGCGCATATACGCGTTTGGATAGATATACCGCAATGTAAAATGCATCCGGACTGTATCGGCGCGGTGAAGTAGGTTCCATTCGACTTTGCCTCTCTTCCGTCGATTCGTATTGACACAGCCATCGGCACAATACCGTACGAGGGTTTACGTTGAACGAATGAATCTTCGAAATACTACCTTTGGATGTGGAAAAATGTTCATTCAACTGCCACTGATAACTCGCCACAATCTTCCCGAGTGGAAATAAATGTATGAACTATAGAGACAAAATTTATAGATTCTTTATGGTGGCGGACATGTTTTTCTGGAGCCAATGGAAAAAAGAAAAGGTAGTATTTATTTTCCAGATTCTCGGAATTTCCATCGCTTGAAAGACCTTGAGTTTCCGAATATTAACATAAAAAATAAATTATATTTGCAGTGATTAACATTTCATATCAATTCTTCTGAATTAACGATTTTTTCTCCTCATTCTGTGTTAACTTATTTAAACCGAACATTGCGACGGATGCAGTCGCCTCTTTTTTAACGATGAAACGACCCTCGCAAACTTTACAAGAAATTTTTATCCTACTCGGAATTGCTTATGCTCATTACCGGAAAAAAATAAAAACGTCGAAGTCGTACGCGGGTTGTTAAAACTCGCGACACGACGAAATCGTTTATGCCATAGTCGTAGTACGAAACGCTTTACCGAGTTTCTTCCAGCTTCCAGCGTAATTGATTGATTTCTCTTCACCCCCCCCCCCCCGTACCTCCCCCAAAGCGCAGCAGAACTAAAAAGAGGTCGGAAAACGCGAAAGCACCGAATGGCGCGCCTCGACTGCGATGATTGTTCCGAAACGACGAAAAGTTTTACCGAGGAAAACAAGAATCTTTCTTGTATGCGGATTCGCGACGTTATTGAGAGTCGGTAGAATCGTAACAACTACCAACAACTATATCCAAAAGCAGAAGTAAAAGCATCAGCGGCAGCAACAGCGTAAAAACGGGGCTTGTGGGGGTCTCGGCACTCCGGTGGTCCTTTCGGAGAAGCTTAAAGCACGTGAGACGAAAGAGGATGGAAAGATCGAACGATCCAAAGCGGAGAGAGAAGCTTGACGCGCGGCACGCCGACCAAGTTTTGATTGTTTTTCGAACAGAATCGACCTTCCCCCGGTCCTTCGTTCGTTCTCTTCCTTCCTCGATCCCCCTTCTTGTACGTGGCCCTGGTACTCGATGGGCATACATCACCCCGGCTTCCAACACCCACAGAACTGCGCCTTCGTTAATTCAATCGCGTCGTTGGTACAACTTCCGGTCGTTACCACTCCCGCGACGACGCTGGAGTATCCAAACTCCCGACATTGGAATATCCCGAAAGCTCCCAGAACGGTCCATTGGAGCGTTTCGCCAACAAAAATCAGATTATCTCGGGACACAGCTGTTTTGAAGTATCTTGGTTTCGTAAAATCGTGCCGAAAGATGAGCTCGATCGGACGGATTTTAGGGGTTGTATGTATTACAACATGGATCCATGCACCGTCCAGCAGGATCCCATCAGCCTCCGCCAAACTTCTATGATCTCCATGGATTTTCAGTGCCAACTGCTCGTTAAGGAAAGCTGGACCAAACATCTTCCGCCGCTACGGATTCATTGCTTCAATCAACTTTCGACCCTCCAACGGAAATGAAAGAGAAAGATCGGGGAAAGGAATAAAAAAAAAATTCGTTGGCTGCAACAATGAAACCGAAGCCTTCGAGTTATTCACAATCGACCCGGCTGACGCCTGCAGTAGCTCTTTGTTCCGTCTCGTTATCCCAATTACGATATTGGACGATGTAATGGCGACAAAGATTCGGCGAGGAAGAAAAGTATTTCCGAGCTTCGTCGGCTTCGTTATAACGTCGGGATATTATTTCGCAGCGAAATTTATGGTTGATTCGCGTGGAATTATTTTTTAAGTCTACATGTTATTGTGCATACATTCGTGGTCGGGAGGCAAAAGCGGATAAGTCTATAAAAAATGTTCTTAAGAGATAACGATCTTACCTTTTTTAAATGTATTTAATCTAATTTTTTAAAAAGGTTTTTTTATTTTCTATACAAAATAATCGATATATATATTTTTTTTCAAGATGGATTTCATTTCTGTTCTTTTCAGATAGGAAACCATTATTATATATTATTCGGAATTTCGGAAATACTCGATTTTTCAATGAAAAAGGTTCCTCAATTTTGATATTACTATATCGAAATTGGAAAAAAATGTTTATCCAATAAAAATTTGCAAATTTGCAGTTTCCTCTCAATAAAAAAATAGGGCGGGATGAGGGACATGAGGGGGGGGGGGGGGGGGGGGGGGGGGCTACAAAATCGAAAAAAATAATTAATCAGATCGTAGGATCCAAAAGATTCCAAAAAAAACCATCGACCACATTAAAGGATAAAAGGGTTTTAATCCCGTGATTTGGGTCGTTTCTCCCCATATTCCTATCTATATGGATACGGCTTATGCGTCAAAAGCCATTGGGATTAGTCGGTTGAATTCTGTTACATCGCCGTATTCCAAGTGTCACGACGTATTCGATACAATACGACACGTTCTAGATCCTCGCACGACGAGTAGCTATCTAGCTATTCAACCTCCACGTATTTGTCTGTGTATCTAACCTACATGCGTCACCGCGGCTACATACCTACTGTCTCGTTACGACATACAGTCGCCGAAGTGTTCCACCACGTAGGTAACCGTGTTGTTTCTCGTAGGGCTACGACGATGACGACCACACGAATAGTAACTTGCGATGTTGGAAACTCGACGAACCTACGGCATTCGCTCTCTCGTCTGACTAATGCGCTGGCTATATCCCTTCATCCGATTCTCCAGCTTCGGCTGGAGCTACACCGTACAGCGATTTTGTCTTACACTCGACGCTGCTGTTACAACGTGTCGAAGCAAGTAACGGAGTAACGAAGCAACTTGATATGCGGGTAATAAACAATTGTACAACAAAACAACAGAGAAATTCACATTCATTGTTAAAAATTATTTCATGGATTTGATCAAACTTTTATATTTTATTCTGAAAGAAAAAAAGTAGAATGAGGTACTATTGAGATAATGCTCGGCATTTTTTCTATTTCCACAATTTCTCTGTCAAATTATTCGCTCAAAAAAATATTCGTTGCTCAAAACGTGAGCTTTTTCGTACCACTCCACCTAAAAATTTTCTTTCATTTATTTTTTACCAGCGGAAAGTAGTTTCCATGCAAAACGAAAAAAGAAAAAAAGGGAAACATGCGAAAACATGTTTTCGTACAACTTTTACGTGTTTTAGTTTGTTCCAGTTTTTCACAGAATATTCTCTCATTAGATGTCTTTACAAATGCAGAGTGTACGACCTATTTTTTGTTTCTATGCCCGATGAAACGTTGCTCTTCGCTTGGAGACTGCTAATTCCATCCTAGATATTAAAGTTTCGCTTTGAAATAAGCTCTAAACACAAATTTTCCCAAGTTCGTCCATCCAACGACACCGCGAACTTTTTTCTACATCACCCATGGATCATGACTTATTATCTGCATAAACAGGGTGTAAATTTCTGGAAAAAGGAGAAGAATGAAAAAAATGTTATAGCGCAGAAAGAAGATTTATGATTCTGAGATGGAAAACCCGAGGAGTCTTTGAGGCTAAATAAAAGTTAGCGAAGAAGGGTTATAAGGTCGGCGAGCTTTGGAGCCCAACGGCGAGAGGGAGAGAAGGAAGGGGGGTGGGGGTTGCGGAGCATCCGGTCACAGCCGGACGGTCCGGCACCGGTCGACGCGGAAATTGGAAAAGTTACCGGCTATCGAGTAGTCGCCCGCGGCTCGCTCCGAGCCGAAGTGGCAACCCTGGGGAGTCGTACGGAACTGTCCGGGCAACGACCAAAATATCGTATTGAGAAATTGATGGAAACAAATTCCGTATGTGTGCCGTGCGGGGAAAACGTTTCGCGTCTGTTGAAACTTTCAACGACGCTCGCGTCACGTTTCTTCGGAATATTTTTCTCGATGTTACGAAATAATTTTCAACGCTTGTCGAACTACCGGATTTTTCCCACGATAAGCAGCTCATGGGCTTGTAATTCATGTGGTATCTAAATATAATCTCCATGGGTTTCTCAAAGGGAACAGGTTTGTTTTGGAATGATATTTATTTGATTAGTGAGTGGTCATTTCAAATATTGCAATGATAGAACAGTATAAAATGAAAAATGATTCTTATTATCTTGGGAAATTATAAATATATGAGAGAAATAAGAGGGAAATAATAACTGCGAGGCGAGAATTATTCATATTAGTAATTTCCATTCGAAAGCAATCCGAAGAGCTACCCCAGTTAGTTTTTGGAAGAATCGTTGCTGCCCCGAAATGAATGCCCACGGGTGTCCTTCTAGAAAACGAAATCCAAATATGCTCTCAGATGAGGTTGTATCCAGAAGAGCTTCTTATCGGGAAAACCCAGCATCAGAACTTGTCCACCCGGAGTATACGAAATCCGCCGAACGACGGCACCATTTTGCTGTAATACCGGAAGACCCGAGGGAAGACGAGATTCCTTGCATAAACGTCCGTTCGCGACAGCTGTGACGACAATCCCCGAGACGCAGCTTACTTTTTTCATTCAGCGACGATTATGGAAACAAAGATCGCGCCCTTTTTGTCGGGTCATTCGCAAGTGCAACGCGCCAGGTCGTCCTAGTCGCCGTGAGACAAAGCTCGCAGCTGGAACCCTCGCGCAGGACGAAGGCGAAGAAGAACGTGGACGATTGAATCCCAGAAATCCTCGGGAAAACTCAAACTTGGCTCGAGATCCTTCGTCAATTTACGAGGGTCGAACATTAAACGTGATTTTATGGGCCATCGTACGAATTTTCGATTGCTCCGTGACTATACCCCGGTGGTGGAGCACACCCTTGTCCGCGGAAACTAGAAAATCTCTCACCCTCTCTCACCCTCTTTCTCCCTTTCTCTCTTTTGCCATGCAGCCGAGTTATATCAGCTTCGGTTCTCGTGTTCTCTCGTCGTATTCGCAGTCGAGAAAAATAACCCGGTTCTAACGTTGCTTGCATGCCTAGCTTAAAAGCCCAGACTGCCTGACTGCTCGTTCCCTGCCTCTCTCTCGTTCTCTCAGTGCTTTTGCCTGCTTGCCTGCCTGCCTGCCACTCGCTGCTACCTCGGCCACCCTCTCGCTTCCAAACTTTGAGTTTTATGGCGTGCCCCGAACGGGTTGCCTGGTATGGTATAACCTCCCCCCCCTTGATACTCAAGTGCACCCTTCTCTTTCTCTCCAAACTCTTTCGCTTCTATATATCCTTCGCGCGTATATATCGCAACGACTTCCATCATACGATTTCTCGTGCTTTCGCTGGCATCGCGCTTTATCCGACATTTTCCGTCCTTTGCTCGCGCTCGCGTATATCATCGTGCTCACATGTGACTCCGAATCACGTAGGTTTCAACGATTGGTTGAAATATTTATTCGCGTGTAATGTGTACGCGGGGATCATGGATTTGAGATTATCCTGTGTGTGGGTTGCGAATCGCCGATTCGGAATTGTCGTCGGGGCAATAAAGCGACTGAAAAGATTGAATTCGGCAGAATTGATTCGGGGAAATGTATCGAGTATCGGTCGGATGCGTTGAGAAAATGGTTTACGATGATCAATCGATGGTACGAGACGTGTGGAGAAATATTGGTTTCGTTCGGCGTGTGTGAGCGAATTTGGTGGAATAGAACGTTTCTGATATTTGTTATTGCAACTTGGTACTGTTGAAAAGTTGGATTACTGATGAATTGTTGTCATGGGATGTACCAGGTTTTTGCGATAATTGGCACGGATGTAGGACGATCTGGGCCTGAAGTTGGATTTTGTTTTTTATATAGGAGTCTGCGGGCGCTTATTTGGGATTAACGACAATTTTTCGAAAACTAACTCGGATTACTGTTCGAATTTCGTCTGAATGAAAATTACTAAAATAACTAATTCGCGCCGCGCAATTATTATTTCTATCTTATTGCTCTTATATATTCATAATACTCTGAGATAATAAAGGTCATTTTTTATTTGGTACTATTCTACTTTTGCAAAATCTGAAATAAAAATAACCTCTCATTAATCAAATAAATATTATTTTTTAATTAATCTGTTTTCGTTTAAAAGCCCATGGAATTTTAATTTAGGTACAGCATGAAAACCTTTTGAATGCAAAAACGAATTGCAAGCCCCTTACAATTACAAGGGCTTTAGATCGAACGAAATTCGAATAAATATTGTTTTCGTTGCAGCGTGTATGAGCGAATGAAAATATTTAACCGATCTTCTTCGTTATTCGTGATTCCAGGTACGACGGGGGCTATCAGATGTTACAAATGTGGACAGTACAACGACGGAGTAGGAAGTATCACCCCGTGCATCAATTACACGGCTCACAGTCATCTCGAAGAGTGTCCACCTGCGGCCGAATGGTGCATCGTAAGTAAACTCACTCGTTAGCACAACCAACCGTGATGCATATCTTCTTTTCAACAATCTTCCACATCCATTCAGACATTTGTTCATTCTGGTCTGATGAATTTCTGCCCACTAGGAACACCTTTTTCAAATATTTTATTTTTCGTAGTAGTAAGGACTATTTATTAACATTATCTGACAGATGTTGCCCTTACAATTGTCTCACGTGTATCGCAGATTCCACAATGCCAAAAGTTCATCCAACAGAGAAATAAATGGAGCCCTTTTGACCCTTCTATTTTTATTTTTCCACTTCTTTTTATTTGTTTTATTTTCGCTGATGACTCGGCTTTTTTTTTTATCGCGTCCTGATCCTTTCGCAGGACAAAAACGCGACTCGACGATCGAGTGATCCAACAAAGTTTGGCCCAAACCAGGCGAAAAACCGTCGCGGGCCGAATCCCGCGTCTAAATTTAGCGGACGTTTCGGCGCCGAGGGCGTCTTGACATTTTTCCAGCGGAATAACGAATGACGTTATTTACCGTCGTCGCCTGCGCTCTTTCTCTCTTCTCGATCCTACCGGACGACCTCGCTTCGCTACGACGAATACAGCTACATTCCCACACGATCCAAAGCTTTTCCGAATTTTCTTCTCTGTTTCCACCGTGCGACCGCGCTTTTCAAAACTGTTCACATTCTTCATCTTCGCTCCTGCGCATCTTCGTCGTTTTTTTTCTGCTTTTTAACGTCCCCGCAAATATTTTCCACCCGGAATATTTTCCGGTACGTGGATATCTTACGACTGACCGTGAGGTTACAGAGACGGCTTTAAGTTTTTTTTTTATCAACATCACTTGAGCTTTTCGCGAGAAAATTGCGGGGAACTTGGATTTCATTTGACTTTGAATTTGTGGGAGTTTGGTGATTTTCGATTATCGTTCGGTGAGATTTTCAGGTGCTGGGTTTTTTCGATAAGAAGCCCATACTCTTGAGATTGGTTTTTGCATTTGTAAGGTTCTGATGTTGTGCCTTAATAGAAGCCCATGGGGTTCTTATCAGAAACAGGTTTATTTTGAAATAATATTTATTTGATCAATGAGAGGTTATTTTTATTTCAAATATTGCAACAGTAGACCAGTATAAAATAGAAAATGATTCTTATTATCTTGAAAAGTTATAAATGCATAGGAGGCAAATGAAAATTCAGAGGAGAAAATTATTCACATGAGTAATTTTCATTCAGGAGCATTCGGAAGAGCGATTCGAATTATTTTTTAAAGAATTTTTGTTGTCTCAAATGAAAGCTCGTGGGTTTCTATTTGGAAAACGAAATCCAAATACCTATAGATTTTCAAGTAATTTCGCCTACATTTTCACGTGCCCGAAATAACTGAAGAGCGTTGCTGGTTTCCGCAAATAAAAAACAAAATGCAAATGAAATTTGAGGTCAAACCAAATCGATACGACAAAAATGGTCATCTCTTCGTATTAAGAAGAAAAATATTGCAAAATTGATAAACAATTTATTTACGGAGATTGATTTTATACCCTTTATCAATCCCACAGCTCGGCCATTCAAAAATAAATTCGTCAGAGATTTCCTTGCAATTATTTTCTGCTTGATGAACTTCGAACTTCGATAGTCAAATAAAAATAATAATAATAATGAATAAAAAATTCGAAAATTAACACAGATTCCACGCTGAATCGGATTCGACGTCCATCACAATTTTCGTGCAAATAATTCTAGGGCCACCGCGCACTCTTTTTATTCTTCTACACCGAAACCATCATTCCAATCAACGCCGTTTCCTTTGTAAACGCACATCCATTGAATTTCCCAAACCACTTTCAATGGCAATTCTAAAGGTTGAAAATTTCAAAGCTATTTATTTGTTTCGTTTTTTATTTTTCGTTTTATCATTTTCCATTAATTTAAATTGCAGAGCACCCATGATGGTTATGTAGCGATATTTTGTCGAACCACGATCTGGGTACGGATAGAAGTTCCGAAAATTTAACGCTTCGACAGGTCAATGAATCGAATTGAAATGCTCGGAAAAATCAATGTTCCGAATCGGCATGGCTCGGACTGTCAATGTACCGAAAGATCAAAATCCCCGAAAACGTTTATATAGGTACATTGGCGTAGCTCGTTCCACCACGCGAAGATGGCACCAATTCGGAGGCAGATAGATAGATTTGGACAATAGTTTTACTCCGTATCGGCGTAGGGCGGCTCATTCTATTTTTTTGATCGTCCGGGACATTGAAAGTCGGAGCCGCGCCGATTCGGAACATTAATTTTCGGATCATTTTAATTCGATCTCTCGACCTGTCAAAACATCGAATATTCGGGACTTTCATCCGCACCCCACGATCTCACGAACGTAGTTATGGAAATGTTGCGTGGCGATCGCGAAGCCCTCGCGGCGATGGGATCGGCGTATGACGGGATTACTCCGGGTATTAGTAATAAACGAAGGCGAAACGTATCGATTGATATACGGCTGTCGGTGATGCCGTTGGCGAATCCGTGGTGCGACGCCATCCCCGTTGCTTCCGAGTATTCGGCCGGCTGTGAAGGGTACGAACGCCCTCGGGGTATAGCTCGTCACATACCCCGGCAATACGGGTAGCAGAGTACTCGCACAGTCCACAGGAGAAGCTCGTTATCGTATGTATTATACAAACCACATAGTTCGGTTGTTTTTCTTTTGCTCGATGGTTATGATCTCGTCGGTTGGTTAAAATATAATCCATGAGTGGGGGAGAATGGAGAAGAGGACAACAGCATTTTTTACGGTCGTAGTCTACATATAGGGAAGAACGTCCCAAATCACCGGATTTAAAGCCTTGTATCTGTGATGGGGTCGAGGTTTTTTAGTATAATTTGTAAACTAATTAATAAACCTAATTTTTTATAACGATTATCTAGACCCCTCCATCTCCCACCCCATTCCGTTTTATATGAGGAGATGTCATTGCCTCGGTTTTCAATTGGAGGACATTCTTTTCCCAGGTACTTTATGGAAATTGAGGGAATTTCTCATCAAATTTGAGTGGGCATCATTTTCTAGTATTTTTTTTTTAATATTATGACACGATTCGAATTTTTCTGAAATTTCAATATATGATGACGGTTCCCTAATATAACAAGAGGAAGAATGAACTCTATCTTGCAGGCAATAGATATTCCGATGATTTTCGATTCAAAATCGATTTTAAAAGCAGAATTTCATGAAGCGGATTTTAAAAAACAACCCCCACCCTCCTTTCCCACCCCTTAAAGCAGAATTTCCTTACTTCTCGACAAAATGTCGCACACTTGACCTTCAAAACAACAGAAACTATACTTTCCACCTGAAATTACGGAAAAAAACTCCCCCCCCACCCCCTTGCACGAAGCCTCTTCACCCTGCGCAAAGCCCCGGGAGCTTCAGCCGGTGATTAATAAGTGGCAGAAGTCTGATCTGGCTGTCGTGACGTCTCGATTGCATTATTAGCTTCGTCCATTTCGCTCGCGCGTCCAAAGTCGCCTCGGGGGTATTCGCCGGGCGGCATTCGACGTAGTTATATATGTGAGGCTCGTTGTAGAGGGACGGTTATTGCGCTATATGCGAAATTCGGCAATCAACGTAGCTATATCCCAACTATCCAGGGTCGAAACACGATGGGGTGGGGGATGATGGGAGGGGTGGTTGCAGGAGAGTAGCTATTATATAATCGCTTTCGATCGGAACGTCGAGGGGAAGGGTATGACGATCGGGGAAGCAGAGTGAAGCGACGTGAGGTTGGCGTCGTCCCCGATGGTTCTACGTAGGGCTCGATATGGTTCAACCCTCCTGCCAAGTACGTCCAACTCGTCCCCCAAAATCGACTATTAATTAACGCTCTACCGACTACATGGCACCTCACGCAATCCCAACCTTCCACACTCGGCTTATTACCGTCCTTATAGACTGTAGATGGCCTACCGTCGCTTCGTCTTTCTCACTCTGTTACTCACTGTCTATCTCGCTCTCTTCGTTCATCTCACGGGCGAAGCTGTTCTGCATAATGCGAGCGAATCTCGTGAGATCATCGAGGACAAGGGAGTCACGTGTTCGCTACATTTTCGTTATTGCGTATCCAGCATCCGCCATGCGGCCAGCTTGATGCGGTCGATTGAAAATTTTTGAGGGTTTCTTGCAAATTCGCCTTCTTAGGTCAACCTTAAGTTTCTTCTTAATTTAGGCGTATTATCAACGTCTTATCGTACTAATGACGTAATGGTGTAGATTCATTAAATATATATTTATATTAACTTCAGCAAAAATATAATCTAAAAATACACAAATCCACGTATGTTCAAATGAAAATAATTGTCAATCTTATCCGTTACAGGGTCAAAATGTTTAATAATGTGTTTTAATGTATTTAAAAAATATACAGCACAGAAAAAATAGCTTTCGGCAACGCAAAAGTTCGTGAAAAACATTATTTTCCGATACTGAACGATTCGCACTTTTTTCTTTGCCACGATAACTCGCGCTTGTGTGATGCATTGTTACGTTCGGTCCGATCACGTGGTACGGGAGGGTATATAGACTCGGTAAAAACTATTTAGCCGGAGCAAACGTGAGTTCCGTTGATTCCAGCTGAATTCAGTTAGCTTCGACTAACTAGTTTTCCCTCGTTGTGTGTACACACCTCGCGTTTTATATCTCGCGAGCTTCAATCTACTTTTAATCATCGTTGTCATTATACAAGTATAATAGGAGTAACAATTGCGATACTTGCGGCTGACGAACGAGTTATGGGATATTGTTGAAGGAAGACGCGTGGATATAGTCGCAAAGTACGAAAACCGAGTTTCAGGTATTTTCTTCTAGGCGGGGTGGGAGGGCGGGATGTTGAAGGAGCAACTGTGAGAAACAATCTCGATTTCGAAATAATGAATGAAAGTTGTAGCAAAATGAAAAGCTATCGAAAGGGCTGTGGGGGGGGGGGGGGAGAGAAGAGGCCGGAGGAAAACCGAGGACAAGAGCAGCACGACACGACGAAGGTAAATGCTGGAGGATCGTTTAGCTCGGCCTCGATGTCTTTTAATCGGCGAAGCCTCATTCTGCCAAGGCTTCGACGCTTCGTCGACTTCGCTACAACGTTCGTGCGACACCTTCTATGTACACATAGCCACGGTACATTGGATATTAAAGCGCGAATGAAAGACGAAGCTGTGTATAACACGGTGGAACGTAAAAAGTATACGCGACCAAGGTTCAAGTGAAATCCATTCCGTTTTCGATTTCGAAATTTATGTAAAGTTGAGCCTGCCGTGATTTGTTTTATATTTTTTGTTAAATTGTGTTTGCCAACGTTATTTGTGGATTGTTGAGACGCGGATGATCGTTTCTAGGGTTTCGTAGCGGTCTAGGAAACTTTATGGTTTTGATTAGATTGTCCGTTCGTCTGTCTGCAGGTCCCAGCTCTTTTATCATCTCATTTATTTACTTATTAAGATAAAATTTAGTCGACAGACGTCGATTGATGACCCAAAAACAGAGATGGGGGGATTTTTGGAAAACGAATTATTGTGAACCCCCTCCGGAGATTGAAAAGTACTCAATGTTCGCAAATTTTTTTTTTATCCAGCTCATCAAGTAATGGGTTTTCGAATAGATAGGCATAGATTGAAAAAATTCATTTTGGCCTTTCAGACCCCAGATATTTGATTTCAACGGCATTATCAGAGTGTCCCTCCCCTCTAATAACTAAAATATCGATGCAAAAAATCTGCAAAAATTTAAGAGTGTAGCTTTTAATTAGTGAGCTAGCGCCATAGGCACTTCCAGTGTAACAAGAGAGAACGGAATAAACGTATAGCACATGAGGTTAAGGACGATATAGAAGCGATGCCCACACCGTCCCCAACACAGCATCACACTCGCCACTGAAATGAAAAAAAATGGGACGAAAACATTCCCGGATACAGACACGCTCTTGCATGCATAGAACTAAAAACCATCAAAAAAAGAGAACAAAAACAATTTCGTCGACTACGGAGCCGAAACGTTTTCATCCTTTTTAATCAGTTTACTTTTTCGTCTCGACGTTCCGCGCCTTGCTGCCAGTGATGCTATCGTAGCTATAGTCAGACTCGTGGCAGCAGCAGCAACAGCAGCAGCAGCAGCAGCAGCGCTGCGTTGATCCATCGGGTCATTTTGAATCTGCATAGAGATTGAACGCGATGTAGAAACGTCGTTGGACCGCTCAAAACTTGATGATATTCGCGTAGCCGGTGCTGGCGGTGCCCTCGCGCTTATAGTTCCATAGGTCAACGGCGACGAGTCTCTACGAACGGTCTCTGTACCTCGTTTCGCAGCAGAAATCGCGTCCAAACGATCCTATTTGCAGAACCCGAGCGAAATCCAACTGTACCGACATCTACGTGAACCACGCAAGCCGTGGAAGAGGCGGGGGATGACCCGAAAACGAACTACCACCGCTATTTGCACTCGTCGTTAATCGAACGAGTAAGCGAAATGCAAGACCAAAATCGAACCTCCCCCCCCCCTTCTTCCCCCTCTCCTGGGGGAGCGAACGATGGACGGATCGCCGTTTAACGATTATATTGTCCGTTCCCTCGTGAATTCCCGATCGACTGTCACCCCTGATAATTGGACAAATGGAGAACGAAAAATCTATTGAAAATTATATGAACCACAAAATTTTTCAATGGCCAACATCCTGTTTACCCATAAAAATGCCAAGTGCTCCATATTTTCTGAAAAATAATACGAAACGAATTCTTCTTTTTATATTCTTTGGCATTTGGTTCATGGGGTTCGGATCGGAGTTACAAATATTCGATGTTGAAACAGATCGATTAATCGAATCAAAATTTTCCGGAAATAAATGTTCCGTATTGGGAGGCCTCCGATTGTCAATGTCCCGAAAGATAAAAATCCCGAAAACCGAACCCGATGGCGAGTTGAAACTTTCACGGGCACTAATCGGCCGTCCGAATAGAATCAGCCGCTGTACCCCGAGACGAAGTGAAACTATTATCCAAATCTATCTATCTGCCCTCCGAATTGCTGCCATCTTCGCGTGGTCGAACGAGCTACGCCACTGTACCTATATACATGTTTTCCAGGATTTTGATCTTTCGGGATATTGACAGTCCGAACCACGCCGATTCGTACTATTTATTTTCGAAGCATTTCAATTCGATTTATTGACCTGTCGAAACGTTGAATGTTCGGAACTTCCAACCGCCCCCGATTCATCGTCTCCGCGTGCGATAAATTTATGTGGTTCATCGGGTCGACTTCTCGTTGACATTTTCCAGCCACTTTGAACGAATTTTTCAACCACGCGTATGTCCATTGGCCTTTATGAGACCCTCGTTATCGAAGTTGAAACAAATTTCAACTGCGATTATCCAAAAGCTTCGACGCTTGCGATATAATACGACGAATAATTGCTCGGTGGCCTTTGCTTCGGTTTGCCCATTCAACCGATCCATTCGTCTCCCTGTAACTAACGCGAAGACCTTTTCCAACGTGAACGTGGATTCGTCGGATAACGCGCGGTCCTTTGCGCTCCGGATTATTTCTCTTTGCTTTATCATCACTCTCTTCAACTCCTCGTATTTCGCGACCCCGTCTTTGTCAGTTTTTTATATCAATCTCTTTACGGACGGTTTTTTCTCCGATGTCATCTCGCTCTCGCACTCGTGCTGTATCAATACCGCGCTTCCTTTCGAAATTAAATGACATATACATATAATTATATTCAACTACAAAGATAAAGTGAGGGAGGGAAAGAGAGAGAGAGAGTTACAGGAATGTCAGAATGGAATTCCGCGCTCTGACACGAAACTGTAATTTCACTCGACTCGCTTGATTAAAAAGTATCAAATATTTGGAATGCGCCTGCGGCAACGGTCTTACAGTCAGTCAAGTGGAAAGGTAGCGTAGCAGACCTTGCTCAAAGCCGGTAAAAGATATCGTTTTCAATCTTTCTTTAGTCGATACAGAAAACTTTTGGCGAGCCGTCATAAAATAGTCAGTTGAGGTTGATCTTTTGCATGGAGGATAAACATAAGGAGACCGAACTAACGAGAATGAATCAGCCAAGCAATTATTGACGACAATGGCGACTGGATGCGTTGTCAATGCAATTGCATCTTTTTCTCATTGACTTCGAGGCATTATATTTTGTTGTTATATTTTTTTCTACAAATTTACCCTGCCATGCTTCTACCAAACCGACTGTACGTGCATGAGTTTCAAGGCTATAGCAAATTTTGACAGGACATTTTTATTTTCTAGATGAAAATATTTATTGCAACCTCAGGTGCGCAATTTTCGTGCAAAAACGTTTCATGGTTCGGTCCGAGTACTTGAAATTGTGAGATCGCGCGTGGTGCATGTCCCGCTGCGCCACCAGTCGATCGCCACCGCTCACTTTTTCAATAAGGGCGCGCCTGCAGGACGAACGCGTCGAAGGGTGCAGGAATAACCGAAGCGATTGTGGCAGACGGGTGAAAATGACAAACGAGCGAAGTTCGTGAGACGAACGTCGGCGCGGCTCGACCTCTTCATATCCGTCGATCATTTTTAGATAGCCAACTGCCGGAACTATCGGTTAAGTCGAAAACAACGGAGTGTGCGAAAGAAGAGAACGAAAAGAAAAAATTGGAAAGAGTCCATGGCTGAGGTGGATGTCCGACGAATAGAGATTGATGGAAGAGAAAGAAAGGAGATTAAAGACGCGATACAGAGCGAAACGGATAATCAACGGAGCGATTAATTTACCATGAAAAATCGATTACGATTTAATTGAGTCATTGAGGTTAAGGCGATAACAATATTTATTCGACTTAGAATTCCATCAGGAAAACTTTCATGTCATAAAACAATCCTTGTTATCGACGTGCACAATCTGAATCGTAGCATAATATTCGTAGCCAATGATCGGATTATTAACATTTCGAAGATTCAATAATTGATAAATAAGTTACGATCCATTTGTGTGATTAATTTTGTTTTTTCGAATTTTCTGGATATTTTCTCCATTCTCGTAATACGACAATATTTAATCGATCGTTAGCTAGTGTGTCGTCAAATATTTTTATCGCAGTAATCACCAGTGAAAAATTGACTCTAAAAAGCCATGAATAAAAAATCGCGCACAAATAATTACACAAAACCGTTACAATTTTACGAACAACATTTTTCGTACTGCAAAAAGAAAATGATCATCACAACGTCGCAACGCATTTATTTCACCCGAGGGAATAATGACGGAAGGGTAAATTGCCTTTGTCCATTTGCCGGTAAACTACAGCCTGAATGTACTTTGCACGGAAGGGTTGCGTTCCGGTGGCTGAACGCGTCGGTATCTACGTCGTTAATCTGCAGCCCTGGAGTTGAATGATATGTACAGGTGTTCTGAGTGACTCTCTCTCTCTCTCCCTTCCTTTTTCTCATTCTCTATCGGTCTCTGTATATATATTTCGGAACCGAGAGAGAGAGAGAGAGAGTCGCTCTACCAACTGTACATATAATTGATATATATATGTACACATGCACATAAGCCGCCATTGCTTTCGTGTGCTTTGATGGGTTTTTCCATCGTTTTGCTTATACACACATATATGTAAGCATCAGTCCGCAGCACGCAGCCGCGTAAACTACAACGGAGAAAAACGATAAAAAACCCATCGAACCACGGGAAAGCAATGGCAACCTGAGGGCCGAGGGGATGGAAAGGTCGGGCCTACTACCGTACCGCACAGACTCGAGGGAGACAGTCGATTACGAGTGAGAACCGTTACCCCAAACTAAACCGTTTTTTCCTTTTTTTACCCGCTCGTTCTCTTCGTCATGCACGCAAATTGCGTCCGTCGTATCGGGTTTACGTAACCGTTTGCCGTTTGTGCGGTGACGGAATGGCCCGCGACCTGGGGCGATTCGTTCGGGCCTCGGGTATATATTACACCCCGTTGCATCACAGTGGATGTACAAATTTCAACTTGCTACTCGTTCGCGTCAAAGAGTCTCGAAGCTCGAATTAAAAAAAAAAAAAAAAAGAGAAATGAAATAAAATGAAATAACGAGGATAAAAGCTTTTGCGCGGTGTAGCAGACGACGTGACCGTTTTTCAGTTAATATACTGCTTTTAATGTTGATCAGGCTAAACTCGCGGTATGCGCTGCAGCTCACGGGCAGTCGGTTTGGATATATTTTGTCGAACTGTGACGAATGCATGAACTACATATTCGCAACGTATGTTAGATCTATAAATATGTAGGCGACCGCTACCGCGCGGCACACCTGTACAGCTATTAGACTGTAAACCGCTCGAAAAGCTTTCACCAGCCTTCCAACCCCGTTCCATGCCTCTCTCCACCATTTTTAAACACCGAACTCTCTCCTCCTCCCTGGTTGTGGTAATCCACGGGAACTATTAATACGTGAATTTAATAAAAAATACAAAATAACCGAAACGAGCACAACCCCACGTCGTTCGCAGTTCGTTAATTCGTGGCTCGACTGTGACCACTCGAACGTGCCGTTTCACTTGATCCGTATATCTGTGGCCTGGAGGCAAAACCGAATAAGTTCGTCAAAAACGGTTTTGAGAAATGACGATTTTACGATGCCGTAAACGGTATATTGCAACGGACGAATCGATTTTAAAATAACGGAAATAATAATTGTCGGATTAGGATTTATTTTTGGTACTATTTAAGGTGAGATTCGGTTAAATTGATCAGCAAGTTTTGAAACTCTGTATTCAAAAGCGATGTTTTCAATCTAAATTACGAGAATCTGATTCTATATCGATTTTTTCGAGCAAAATTGCGTTATTCGGTTTCGTCTCCAAACCACAGATATAAGCTTCGCCATCAATTTTCTTTTTTTTTTTCCTGCTGCTCGAAGGAGCAAGGATGCTGCGACGTGTGCAAAGGAAACGGAGGAAAACGTCAGATTATAGCTACGGGAGAATATTGTAAGAGTAAATGTGGGTGGCGTGTTTCCCACACCACGTGCGTGCTTCTCTCGGCAAAACTGCACGGAAAAGTTGTCTATAGAGCGCACAGCTAGAGCTTCCATAAATTTCGTTGAGAAAGATACTCGCGTGCCGCGCTTGATTCATGCTCCTCAACGGTCGGAGCTCATATTTTAAGAGCATTTTTATCCTCCGTAACGTCGTATTTTCTCCGTTCCCGCTGTACCAACAATCCAACATCGTGGCGTCGCGGTTGTACGTCTTCGGCCACGTGAGTCTTCTTCCCGAGCAAACCGCGTGACACACGATGACATAACACGGCACGAAATGACGCAAGTTTGACGTCTTTGTTGTCGCACACGGGGCCGAGGAAAACAGTGAAATCCCACGCTCGAAGAACCGCGAAAGATTCGACGATTAATCACGAATAATCCGGGGGATGAAAAACAAGAGGCTCCTTCTCTGGCGGGCCGGTTCGGGCGTGTAATATTTCTTGAGATAACATATGGAATCATCCATTAACAGGTTGAACGCCCACCAGGAATCGGTAGAGTTTTCTGTGAGGTTCAAATGCAATAGTCGAAGTAAAAAAAATATAATACATAGTAAATAATATTAATGATAAAATTGAAATTATAAAAGAACGAAAATCTTAAAAACAAAAATGTTTTAAATACAGTAGTTTTAAAGAACAACAAACAATGTATAATAGGAAGGAAACGGAAGGCTTTGTTACCTCTCGTAGAATCAGTGAACGATACAGTGAACAAAACATAGAAAATAAATAATAATGATGATTTTTTTTTCAATTTTCAAAATATTAATCAATTCGTTTAATTTAAAATGAGTAAAATTTATTCACTCATTCATTTATGAATATTGTATATTCAGATTGGTTATTTTCATGATATATTTGTGATACAATAGCAATCCTCATAATTTATTTGTAAAATCCTATTCAACTGGACGAAAAATGACGTCGACTACTACGTCACGACACTCAGATGTGGGTGTCATGGCCTTCATGGTGCTAATCAATAATGCACCATTTTAAAAAAAAACTTTAATCGAAGATGAAGATTCTGGCTTGTTTCTGCGTATCCTTTGAGTTTTTTCGAAAATACGTAGACTCGTATAAAAAAAAATTCTGGCATCAGGGAGTGAACATTTGGCGACCAAATGTCTTACCGCAGTTGCACCGTTAGAGGTTTTTCCGCAAGCCAAGCGCGTTGTCGCTTCTCGGTTTTGCCTAAGGGGCTGACGTCCCCTGACGGGACTCCCCGAGCAGTTCTCCTCGTTCTATCAGAATTCTATTGGGATAATCAACTAACCACTGAGGCTATGCGATGCACACTCGAAAGAATTTCTCGTATCTGTCGAAGAGAAAATGAAAAGCTCGACAAATGCAATTGTCTTAGATTTAGAAAAAAAAAGTCAGTCGACACTGTCGAAATATTCCCGCTCTCTGAGTACACAGCCAACGTTCATATAAAATATTATTTTACCAATACTAACATTACTATTTCCTCCGTTAATTACATTTCTTCTTTCACTATTCATGCCATTAATTAATTAAACAATCTACACTAAATCGTATCCTGCGATAACGTCGCATTTACGAGCACCGGAGAAAAATAACATTTATGCCTCCAACGGGTTTCAAAATAATGGCGACATTGGTCAGTACGATACAATCGTCGTCCAAGTGGAAGGACAGAATGTGTTTAGATAGAACTACTAACAATAAGATCGTCGTAGCTCGGGCGGAGAAAGTGGACGGATATAGAAGGAGAGAAAGAGAGCGAGAGGGAGAGAGGCCTAACCAACGGTCACTTCGTCACAGAATGTAAGTGGCACGCTTATCGAACTCGGCGCCAACTTGCTCCAGATCTTCTCCCCCCGTGCACTTCGGACGGTATATACACAAGGGAATGGGTAAGCAATCTTCTGTTTGCCCCTTGTAGCAATATATCGAGTGCACCTACTTGTTTGCGGGTTATATGTATACAGGATGAAAGGAATCGACGAGTGGCAGACCTGTTTCGGAATAAATACGGTTTTATCGGAAAAACTCGGAGACCAACGGCGTCGACTGTTTGTGCTTTTACATTATACCGGAGACCGTATTTTCAACGAGGAAGAACGTAGAAATAACACGAGTAACGATCTGCCGTGGAAAGAAAAAATAAATAAAACGAGAAAAGCAGTACGACGACGACAGGACACTCAAAGGGATATCTAACTAGACCGAAAGAAAATTCTTCTTTGGAGTTTAAGGTGTAAAAGGACGAATCGACTTCGATGAGGTTCGGCGGAGGTAGTGTCGTGGGTTTAAATATATTCAGGAGTAAGGTGCAAGTGTCCGACCAATGGATTTCAGTAGAACGAGTCTTGTTCGGTCAGACGTACCGACCGCAGCCCGTATTTTCTATTCTTCGTCGCGGTCGCGTCAGCATTGGCGCGTTTCATCTTTTTCTCGTGTCGGTGACTATTTTTATCTCATCTTTTCAACCCGTGCGGGCTTCAAAGTTTTCGTGAAGGTTGAAAGGATCACGTAGATGACCTGACGCGCCTCTGAATAGGGCATTTCGTCTCCGATCGTGGCTTCTTCACTTTCGCTCCATATCAATCTGTCCCTGCTTGGGGTTACGGCAAATACAATAGAGAGGAAGCGAGATGAAATGTAATCCCGCAGAAACCATCATTTGCCTTGGTGGTTTGTGCCAAATCCCTTTTTACATCATTTTTACAATTTTTTCTGTATCACCTTTCAGGACAAATTCGTAGAAATAAATCGTCCAATGTCACACAGTTGTCCTCTCTTACGGTGCGTAGTGGCGATTTCTCTACGGATTCTGTATTCAATATCTCACTGTCAATCAACATTCTACGATCTAATAAAATAATAATAGCAAAATGAAAAAAAAGTAGTGAAATAATAATGAAAAAAATCAAACGATTGATTCATTGATAATAATCCGTACTTCTGAGATACTTCCGCTAGATATATGGTAACTGGTCTTTAAACATCTCCATCTCAAGACTACGTTTCTACATACGCGGTCTTGCCGCACCCATTCCCGCGCTAATATCATGAATAATGATCTTGCGGGTCGGAAGCGAGCTTCTGAATTCCGATTCACGCTCCCGGCAAACTTCTACCTCCCCCCACCCTTTCCACAGCCCAAACGCGTACTCGCCTTTGACTTCCGATTTAACATTTGCCAATTGCGGTTACGATATATCCCGAGCATCCTTTGTACGATACAGTATACCGCCTTAATCCGGATGCTCTCGATATAACGTTCGTACGTAATACTTCTTGGCATTCGACAATAGTCACCCTCGGGGTGCGCCACAAACGGAAAATACATCAACAGGGGAATATACGAAGACCGTGCGGTAACCGAGGTATGTCCCCGGTGAAGTATCGAACCAAAAAGTCCGGGTGGGGGCGCGCGGTATCGCCATCAGACTTTGAGTTTCGAATTGGGCGCAAACATATGTGCTCGACACAGTCCGGCGGAGTCTCGAAAGTTCAAAGTATGCCGGAGTTTCCGTCGGTTTCCGTAACATCTCTAACCGACAACTCGGAGAACTATCTCGATTACGTAACACATTGGTGAAGTCGAACGACGGTGACGAGTGACGTATATATCACGCGGTAGAATAAAAAATATCTTGTGAGAGGAGGGACGTAGAATTGCCGTTACTATACTGCAGTTGTAATTGAAGCGATAGCCTTGCTTTATTGTAAATTCGTGAGCAACTTTCGACTTCTGTCTGTGGTCAAATTGGCAACGAGGGAGTTAATGAGAGGGTAGAAAGGTCGAGATCGGCTTTGATACAGGCATGAGGTGGTTTATAGGTACTGAAGGCAGCGTAGAGATTTCGGTTCTGGCTGATATACAGTTTCGCGCAAATTAATTGGAAGAAACAATTCTCTCGCACACTCGGATTGATAAGTGGAGCATCTACTCAAGAAACAATGTTTTTTAACTGTTTTTCTTTTTATGGTTTTATGTTGATATATGTTTTTATGATTAATTATTCTGAATTAATTCATGAAAGATACATTTATTCAAATTTATATTATAAAAATTCTTAAGTTAAAATGATATCATGAATTCATTCAATTATTCATTCATTACATTAGATAATAAAAAAAGTGATTTATTTGTTGTTGTTTTTATTATAATAATTATGTAATTTGAGTTAAAATTTACGTGCCAATCTGTCTTTGATTCGTGTTATTTAGGTTAAATTTGTTATATTGCCAGTAGTCATATAGCCAAATAAAAATCAGTGAAGGGCCTTGGATAAGGAGGAAAATCCACCCCCCCTCTCACGCAACTGTCTCGCACAACACCTACCCCCCAACCCTGCTTAAAAAAAATCTCATAAACCAATGGAAAATTTCGAGTGTCGAATACCCAAAAGTAGCGCATTCGCGTTTTCGAGACCGAGACGAGAAGCGCGTGAGAAGAAAATATGAAGCATATGAAGCTGGGATAAGAGATTGGAAATTGAAGAAGGCGTGGTCTCGTCTAGCTCGGAACGCCGTCAACATCGCCCTGTCGCCTTCGAAGAAAGAAGAGGAAGTGAAAGAACCCAAAAGCAGAAGGAGTTAATGGCTTCTGACTGTACACCGCGGACTACTATGCCGTTATAGTTCTGTACCTTCGGTATTCCGGGGTACGGGATGCACTCTGCCGCTCAGCTAAAACACGGTTGCTCCCTTTTCTTTATTCCACACCGCTCTTCTACTCCCTTCCAGACCAAACGTATACCGCGATAGCCCTACCCCGCACGCTGGCTCCACTGCCCTCGTTTTCTTTTTTTTTTTTCACCCCCCACATCTTTTGCTTCATCGTAGGAAAAAGCTCTATTTTCATACGAAAAAAAAATTATTCGACGTTCCTTTATCTCAGAATACTCAGAATGGAGCAAAAGATTCAGTCTCCGAAACACAGAAAATATATAGTATTGTGTTGTCTAATAAGTTTCCGCGTTTCAATATTTTTCCAGCATCAATTTCAAACGAACGAAATTAATCTTAGCGATAGGATGGACCGGTAACATTTCTTTCCTTGGCACCATAAACCCATAGGCTGTAACGTTATGTTCGGCACCTTTACTGGGTGAGTTTGGGTCACTCGTGTCTGGCGCTCTAAAAAGTTCTCTAGAGCGCTCCAAAGAATCAATAAAATCTTATCAATAATCTTGGTCCAAGGATCTATCATCATATTGCTGCAATAACCATTCGTTCAAACGATAGAATCACATGAACAAATAAAAGCGTAACCAACGCACCATTTCGGCAAGGCATAAGAGTGATCCATGGTTATAAACTAAGGCTCACTGTTCAAAATTGACGCACAAATGTGTATAAAGTCAACTTCAACCCCCATGGCCATATATGCGATTCGGATATCGCAATATCCACAACCCTTCGCTATATTACTCGTTCCAGAGCACGACATCGCGCAAATAGACCATATCCCTTCAATACCATGGACGAGCGAAGAGCTAGAAGAGGGTTCAATCGCTCCCAAACGTGCGGAAAGTGCACCAGGTGCGTGACTCGTCCTCCACAGATGCATCCTACATCCATGTGCCATATATACACCTGCACACATGCATCTGTGCCGTTGCATGTAAACCGGTAATACATCGGGCACGTAATGCTCGTGGTACGTCGTATACGCGTACATACGGTACAGTCGCTGGACAGTGGTCCATCGCACACAAGCACACACACCCACAAACACACACACAGACACATGTAAAGACCTCCTCGCTCATCCTTTCTCGCTCTTTGCCGCATTTTCCGGTCGATCGGGTAAAAACTGAGGGCGCGCGCGCGTTGCCAGAAGAGTACCGAGTGGCCAGCAGCACCAGCATCAGCATCAGCATCAGCATCAGCATCAGCACCATCACCAGCGCCTGTGACGGGTGACGAGTGTCGACCCGAATTCACCGCCCCGCTCTTCCGTTATTCCTTCTCTGGGTCTTGTCTCTCGCGTTTTCCACTTTTTTCCCAACCTTTTTACCGTTTTTTTCTTTATTTCCTCGCACTATTTTCGCCTCGTTGGTCTCCACACACACACACGGCAGTCTGCCAGCCGGCTTATATGGGTGACAACGATGGTTTGTGAGAGAATCTCTGCCCGACGATCACCCCCTCCTCCTCCTTCTCCTCTCCGGGAGCGGAGAGATATATAGAAATATGCTCTTCCGCATCTAGCCTTGGTTCCACGACTATAGTTTTGTTTCTCACTCGCGCCGCCTTGACTATCACCGCTGGCCGCCTATGTTTCAGCTCGTTCTTCAAAGGGACCAAGTGACTTTCATCGCCCAGCTGCAGCATAATTACTACACGTCCCTCCACCCTCTGGCCCTCCCCCCATCCGCCTCCCTGTCTCCGGATGGGCATGCTCATGCAACCGGCGAGAAAGCACCGCGTCAGGCCTCGCTGCAACGCTCCGTGTCGTGGAATACATATATGCGAGGGGCATTAGCGTTGCGGGAGGACGCGAAGAGAATAAAGGGGGTGGGAAACGCGTTAACGGCCGCGACATGTGCCACCCCTTTGTTCTTCTTTTTTTCTTCCATCTCCCGTCTTTCACTGAATTTTTTTTATTTTCAATTCTTTTTCATTTTTCTACGTTTTTGTATATTTTTTCCTTTTTTAAAAGTTTTTTTTTTATTAGACTGCCGTGTCCCACAACGGTTATTCACAAACGTGTATGGCCATCCGGCGCGTGGCTGCGGAGATCGATATGATGCTCGCTTCTGTTCTCGGAGCAACGCCAACAGCGCGATTCAACCGAGTTTTTACTTGCATCGTTTTTATATACATCGTGGGTGTTATCTAAACGCTTCTGCCGAGGCAAACACCGGGCCCGCAATAACGCGTGGCGCGGCGGAGAGAAACAAGCTCGTAAAATTGCGAACGCCCGAACGGCCTGTCTGCGAACAATCTGGCTTCGATGTCGATGTGAAAAAGGAATCACGGATTTATGGGTATTTTTTTTTTAAGCCGGTATAAGGGCGTTTGCATTCACAGCCGATGCTGTAACGTTTGATGGAATCGGGAAAATTTTTGTGCAACGTTTTTCAACCGGAAAATTCGATGGAGGGATGAAAATATGGAGGAGGCTGGATTTTTTCGAGAACGTTGATTCTTCGAGAGAATGGATGCTGGTTTTTTTGGGATTCCGGAACATTTAAATTCGATACATTGATCGAGAAGATTCGCGATTGATCGACGGTTTTCAACATCCCGAGGAGATCCTTCTCTGAAAATTAATCAATTCGAGACCTTTTTTACGTCGATCGTAAAACTGTTGTAAAATATAAGATAAGATACGGAAGAACTGTGATTTTCCGGGCGTGGAAGGTTTCCTCCCAGCAATAACCATGAACGTGCTTCGTTGTGCTGTGGTAATTCTCCTCCATTGTAACGAAAAGCTCGTAGACTGGGATGGGACCGGTAGGGTTAAAAAAACCCCTAAAAACGTGTTTTTGACGATATTTGAAGAAAACCACACGTATACGAAGCGGGAATGTCGGAATGTGACGATCGTTCTGGTCCATGCAGAATCTTTAGCACCCGAATCTGTAATCAAGTACTGATGTCGATGACCCCCGAGACAAGGAGATTCACGATTAACGACGATTTCTCTCAACATCCAGCGGCAATCCTCCTCCGCGAATTAATCTTGTCGGTTTTATGACAACCTGGTATTTTTTTCCTGATAAATAATCTGAATAATCTGAATCAAAATAAGATAAGCTACGGAATAACGGCGATTTCCTGGGCGTGGAAGGTCCTTCCGGATGACAACCTGGTATTTTTCTCCTGATGAATAATCTAAACAATCAAATGACTAGAAATAAGATGAGACACGCAAGAACGGTGATTTCCTGGGCGTGAAACGTCCCCTTCGTGTGATAACCATCAACGTGTTTCATTGCGCCATCGTAATTCTCTTCCATTGTAACGAGAAGCCCGTGGACTGCGGTGGGACCGGTATTTTCTACCGAATTATAGGTACGCCCGGCGTGTGCTCTCCGGTAGAGTGAATTTCTACTTTCAGCGATGAGAGCGCGAGCGGCTCGAATTCCGCGACGAAGCACCGAGAGCGCGCGGGGATTCGACCCCTGGCATCGGAGCTTTCGCCCACGCCCAACCCACGGTTCCGCGGACCAACGTTTAATAGACACGGTAAATCGTAGAAAGACCAGGCGCTCTCATTGTCCACCGAGGCTGCACAGCAATTTTCTCGCGCGAAACTATTTTCCGGAATATATCTTTCGCCGGTGATAAACTAATATTATGAGGATTAATAAAATAAGGACAAAGGTAAGGTTGTGGTTTTGTAGCGCTGGTGGATATTCATGATATATATAATATTGTTATCTGTGGTTCGGAGACAAGATCGAGTGGGCTCGTGGATTGCGTTTTTGAGAAATAACGATTTTATGCTGCTTACGCTCTATCGCATGGGAGAAATCGATTAAACCCTTCACCGTCACACTGGGTGGAATCCACACGTCGATCAATTGACGAGCGGCGGGTTTTGGTTTTATTTTCATCTCTTTATGAATTTTTTTTAACATGTTGCCATTTTATTTCTTATAAATAAACTTTTGGTACATCATCTGGAATGTTTGAAGCATGTTCTGTAATTTTTTTTAACCACTGAGGATCGATCGTTTGCTCACAATGGTTTTTTTGAAAATGGGGTGGGTGGAATTCAGGGAAATAACGAAATTTTATTTCACCGATACTTTTATTTTATTCTCTGAAAATCTGCAAAAATATGATATATTGTTTTAACCGGAAAACAGTGGACTTTTACGGGTTTTCCCACAGAACGAACTTATTTGATTAGGTTAGTCTCGTTCATTATCTCCGGTATGAACAATTCTCAGCAACTCTGTGTTTAAAACCGATACATCCTAAATTACAAAACTCCGATTCAATCTAATTTTAAAAAAATGGACTCACCTATTCGGTCTTACCTCCAAGCCACAGATAATATAATTCACTATACCGTGGAAGCCGGACGTGCATTCGTCTACATGTGTACATCGTCTGGCGAAGTGTCTACACTCGAATCGGTCAACAACGCGTTTCCATCGGCCCCGATGTCGTGCAAACGACGCCCGATGGGGCTCCTTCGCTTCTCCAGTGGCGTCGTCAAAGAGTCGAGGACCCTCGACCGCACGGCAAAGTCGCGAGCCACCCCGCGAACCTCCGCACATCTGCTTCGCATGAAGACACGCGATAGCACCAATATTAATACATATATCTGTATAGTATATAATATATTTTTTTTCGCTCGCCCATCGTGCGAGTAACACGACGAGGAGGTTGACGTTCAAGGCCCGTACCGACCTACCTAGGTACTCATCCGGTCCGTGAACGCGCAAGCCAATTTATCACAGCCTTCGGATAATTCAATACGTCGATCGATAAGGCATTGAAAATATTTCTCAGCGAATATACATTAAAAAAAAAACGACCTACACTCTCATCACTCGGGAATTAAATTATTCCATATTTTATCAATAATAAAAATAATAATAATAATATAATAATAATAATGATAACAATAATAATAATAATATTTCTTTTACCCTATCATTATTATTATTATCATTCATTAATAATCGAAAATACTCTGTAATAAAATAAATGTAGTTGTAAATAGTACGGCTGTGCTGATATAAGAATTCGTACAGGCATACTAATAATAATGAATGACAATAATAATAATAATAATAAAAATATAACTATAATAATTGTTATTCTTCTTATGACTATTTTTATTATCATTCAATAATCATTTCAATCCTAAAAGAAATTATTATTATTTTTATTATGATTATTATGAGTATGGCTGCTCAAATTCTTTTGTAGTAATAATAATTATTATTATTCAATAATAATTTCAATCCTATTGTAGGAATATTAGAATTTACCAATAAAAATAGTCTTGAGAATAATATTCACATTTCGGAAAATATGTAAAATAAAGAAAGATGCACAGCTAAGAGAGACGTGGAAAATGTTTATGTACAGGGTGGGCGAGAAGTGCACGGGGCGTCGATAACGCTCGTCGGACCAGAATCGCGTCGGGAAATCCTTCTGAAAATTGGAGGCATAATGCCGGTATCTACTCCCCACAGTTCTTCGTTCCATTCCCATCCTCACCGACGTTCCGGCAAAGTCTATCTCTCTTTCTCTCGCCCGAGGTTCCACTCTCGACATTCGCGATTGCCCATGTGAGTCACGGTTTTCATGACCCCAATGTTCGAAGGCACGTGACTGAGCCTCCAGCCTCTGCACATTCGCGAACCATCGGTTCAGGCAACTTTTCAAGATTAATCTCTCTTCCGCGTCTCGCGCCCTGCCGACTCTCGTTTAGAACCATCGAACGTGATCTCGCTCACTCGCGAAATCCGTTGTTCTGGACGGTCATTTTGGTCTTGAATTTCTTGTTTAATGTATTGCGGGCGCACGAATTTTTTATTTTTCATTTACAGGGTGACTGATTAATTTTACTGCATTTTGAAAAAATGTATGTACCTAATTCTCTGTTAGATCATTCAGAAGATAATCGATTTTTATTTATTTTTGATTGATGTTGCTTTGGCTTGATGGCTTTCACTTTGATCTTAAATTTTTTATCTAATGTATTATCGACGTACAAGTTTTAATAAATGAACCTTCATTTCAACTTGAAAAATCGTAACATTTCTATCTTTCAATAATGTTTTGAATCATCGGAATGCAACAAGAATCAATGAACTGACGTTCAGAAATTTGCTACACAAAACAAAAAAAGCATGAACCTAATACCATGACAAGGCTTTCAAATATCTCCCAATATAGATTATACCAAAAACCGCAGCCATGTAAATTTTTGTGTTTTTCTACACCGATAAAATTTCAAAATTCCGATTACATCCTAAACTTCTTTCCTCCCTTTTTACTCTCTCCCATCGACAATATGGAACAACGCCAAAATAATCCACGTTATTTGCATATGCACGTCAGTAAATACACCATCGCAAAAAAAAAAAATCTGTCGTCAATGTCGATATTATGCAAATAATATGCGATACAAGCCGCAGCAATAACAGCATCCTGCATCCTGCATGTGTCCTGTGTAAAACAAAAACAAGGGTGTGGAGGGGGAAGGGTACATGACGCAAATCGCGACGCATCGTCGTCGAGGTTGGGAAAGAAGTGAAAACGCGAATGAGGCACATTCGCGCGGATGCAACATCTGTTGCAGAATCCGGACGCATTCGAGTGTGCGTAACGCTCAAAAGTCCGTCGCCCGAAATGGTCTGGCCGCAGTAGACGTAGTTACGTTTCGGGACGTTTCTCCCTCGTCGTTATTACTTCTCTCTGGCCGCTGTGTGCTTGGTGGACCAATAGCAATATTGCGACAGTCGCAGTGTCGCGCAGGACCTCGCGAAACGCTTGGAAAGTTTTTTTTTTCTAATTTTATTTTCTTGTTCTGTGCGAAGATGAAGATGACAACGTTAGGGTTAATGAAGTGTTCGTTGGGGGGGGGGGGGGCTTGTCGGTGTTGATTATTAAGATGAACCACTCGGTATCACTCGTTATCACCAGACTCTTAATTGGACCCTCGCGGATGCAGAGAAACGGAATGCGAGTCCGTTTCTCTGCATCTCATTTACTTTTTTGGACTAAATTTTAAACCTTATTTCGGTACTTTATTCTCCCTGAATATCTCCGTCAGCTTTGAAACGAGATGGCTTATTTACAACGAAGAAAAACTCCGCGAACGAATTTGCAAATGCAACAGCGGTTTATTTGCATGAACTTGGTTGAGCGTGTAAATAACGTTATATCGAATTACGGAGAAGCGTAAGATAAATAAATGGAAACGTGTGGTGTTAAATTTTGCGAATACAATTTTGTAAACCGCATTGTCGCTGGTCTAGCCCATACATTAATTCAAAAATTAATTAAATACCGGTGTTAATTCTCTTGCAGTTGGAATTTTAATTTAATACCGGTTTAAGTCTTTGCGATGAGTATGTCCGTGGTGGAACAGCAGCTGAGCAGTTTGTAGAGACGTAGAGCCGGAATTAAATAGCTCCGGGCCACGGAGCAAAACCCGGTGATTAAATCCCATGAGATTTTGAAATGTCCGTTACTCCGAATTAAACGGAAGCGATAGCCGTTTTTTAATGTTTCTCATTCGCTGATGAAAAATAATTGCTATCACAAAAATTTACGGTATAAAAATTATTTCTTCGCATTTTGCACCTTCCGTTGTTCTTTTTTCGAACGAAAATACGAAGAATTCATCGATGTTGATAAAAAAAATGTATATTCGGTTAAGAAAAATTGCAACGAATGCAGGCCCATCTGGGTTTATATTGGGATTGGTTATTCCAAATAGAGGCCCATGGGGGCCTTTATTTGAAAGCTACCACAATTCGTTCGAAATCATTTTGGGTTACTTTTACCATTGCATCTGAATAAAAATAATATAATAATTATAATTAATTTAATTACATATAATATATAATATAATATACATAATTCTTGCCTCGCAATTTTTATTTCTCCCTTATTTCTCTCATATATTTATAATTCAAGAAGATTAAGAGAAATAACATTTTTCATTTTATACTGTTTTATTGTCACAATGTTTGAAATAAAAATAACCTCTCATCAATGAAATAAATATTGTTTCAAGATAAATCTTTTCCCCTTAAAAACCCCATGACCTTCTATCTAAATCCACCATGAGATCTTTACAAATACAAAAACGAATTACAACCCCATGAGTTTGTCGAAAAAAAAAACCCGGTACGTCGGACACGAAAAATATTTTTGATCACGTTTTTTCGTTCTCCGATATGATGGTAAACGATCACGCGAAGAGCACCGAAGACCGAATCCAGCGATGTATCAACGTGCTGCACACGACGAGAAGGTATAGCTTTTACGAAGTAAGACGAGCGTGATGAAAAGCTTTGCCACAAAAGTTTTTTACTCCAGTCAGGATCAAGATTCTTCGTTCTCACAATTCCTCACCGAGATCCAATATTCCGCAGCCAACTTTGGACCACTCCTGCTACACTAGGTCTACCCAGTTTCTATAGATTCCTTCGTTTTTGCTCCTCCCCTCCCGGCCAGTCGCTCCACACTTGTGCTTTCTTCTATCCTTCTGCTATTTTATTCGCAGTAGCGAACCATATATATATAACCATCGACCCAGAGCCCTTGGCTGCCCATCATCTTTTTCTTTTTCATTCTATTTCTTTGCTCTTATATTTCGTCTGCTTTCGCCACTTTTCGCGAAATTCCTCTAACTCTTTCCGACAGATGTCTGGAAGCTTACAAAAAAAAGGAATAAAAGAAAAAAACATGTTCGCAGCTTCCTCCGTGGCTCGGCGCTGCTTACAATGATGGCTCTGGATTGTCCAGGCGGAAAGGACCCGATGATGGACTTAGAGGCTTGAACGTGATGACCTTTTTACAAAGACTTTAGTTTTTTTTTCTCGGGAAATTGTTCAATTCCGCAGCTCAACTATCCTGCAAGAACCGTTTTATGGAATTTCATTTCGATTATAAAAATTCTCATATTTGAATTTTTTGTTTTTAAGTTTTGAGTCATCGAAATAAGGCAAAAATGGATGAACCATTATTATTATTAGTATTAGTAATAATATTATTATTATTAACATTAACATTATAATTATATGGAAATTATAATGATATTTATAGTAATATAAAAAAAACTTGTGGTTGCAATTATTTGTGACAATTTGCGGCATCATATTGAGACGAATATAGTAGATTCTCCCCCAAACGAAACAAAAAATTTAAAAAAAAACATAAACCAGAGCTCCAGAGTCTCGAGGAGTACGCTCGACGGCGAATTAAATTTTTTCGAGTGCTCAGACTGAAAATCCTATTGTCACAGAAAAGCCTCGTTTCTCTCAACTGGTTCACAATAATTAACTGCGAGATATCATCCCATATAAAATAACAAACTTTTTTCGTCTCCTCCACATCCCTCAATCGCCACGTTCTATACATATATATATACTGGTTAAAACGTTAATTCGCAAATTTACGCATTCACGAAGCTCAAAGCTCATCAAAATATACATGCGAACGATGAATGCCGCCTCTTCCACCTCGTCTATACTCCCCACTATTGCAAAACCGTATTTCAAATGCTTTCACCCGAAACTGAGAGGAAAAACAAATAACCTAAAAATTTTGAAAAAACTTCATACAGAAGTTAAGTCACATCTTCAAGTTTTATGCATTTCAAACGAAAAATTCGTTTCGTACTTGGACAATGTTTGTTAAAAAAATAAAAAATAAAAATAGTCGAGCAGCTTACGAGATAAATATAAAAACAGAGTAGATATAATTCTACGTGTACGTCGACGTTGATAAAAAAAAATAAAAGAATTGCGCCGATACTATATTCTACACTAGGAAATGGTGTAAAGTGTCGGTGAAGCGGTTGGGAAGCGAAGTTCACATAAATTTTCATAGGTGTCAGTGAGAGATGGCAGGGGACGAGGGTTTTTGCGGTACGACGTACCTATATTATCGCTACATATATACATGCAAGTACACACGTATTCGAGGAATGAAGGGGGTGGAGGCGTGGGGAGGGAGGTACGCGTGTAAATGCGAAAAATGTGATACACGCGGTTTGCTTACGCTACCGAGGAATGATGGATCGTTTCTCTCGTCGCCGTTCTGGTCCACTCCTCCCTCTCGCCCTCTTCCTCCCTCTCACCCTCTTTCCATCTCTGTCTCTTCGTTCTTTTATTCCGCACTAGAGAGTACACGCCGTGTTGTGTCCGCTGGATAGTCGCTCCAGTGCAAACGAAATAGAACGAATACCGACTAACCGCAACTTGCGAACTTTCCGAAATCCCTCCACCCCGGGAATGCGTGTTTGCCACTCCCCCCCCCCCCCCTTTCCCGCCAAAATACAGTTGCTTCTCCACTTGCTATTTCTGTCGATGTGTTTTCTCTTCCGTAGCCGGTATTTCTTTTCCACCGCGGACTTGATACCATTGATTCCCGTATTTCTCACGGATTTACGACATTTTTCAAGGGAGAGGGAGGGACGAAAAATTTTTCTGCTTCTATGGAATACGCGGGGCACATTCCTTTGTCTACCGCAATGGTGTCGTATATTTTTCTCCCCCCAAACCTCATTCCAGAATCGTAACCCGTAAGAATGGGTTACGATACCGTTCGCAGTACGAAGAATAAACGTGCACGCGAATGAGCCGACTATATCGTAACCCCACGAGAAAGTTTATGGTGACAAGTGAAAAAAAAAGTATGGGTCGTATAGTTACGAGTTTTATGAATTCTTGATGAAAACATTTGAGTTTAATACGAATAATTTGAGATATGGTCGTGAGTGGGTTGAAATAGTTTGCCGCATGGATGAAAGGGTTTATGGTTTCCTGGGCGCCTTAGTATCATTGGTTTTTACTTCATTACGCAGTATACTTTTGCAGATCACAAAATTGCATCCAACCGAAAATAAATATTAGAGGAGGATATGAAATAATATAATATAATTATAATTATATTATAGTTATAATTAATTATAGGTCTTATTTTAATAAATAATATTATTACGATAATAATGATTACATATTTTTTAAAACTTTATTTTTATATAACTCTTAACTCGAAAAAATATTAGATGTCAATTATCATAACTAATTTATTGATTTAAATTAATGATTATATTCAAACCAATAATATGATATCATTGAGAATATTCATAGTTAATTTGACTGTTATATCGTCTATCGGCTAATAACTCTATCAATATCTTGATATATTCTCAATATATCTTCCGAATACTCGTACAAAAATTACGATATTACGTCTATACGTCTTCTCCCAAACTGCAATGTGCACCTGCCACATATGACTCAGACCGTATTTCAACCTCATCAGTTATCGTGGGAGAACCTCGTTGATTCACCACGAATCTTCGACCGCGTTGCAATTGAAATACGTATTTATAAGGCTTGTGTATATCCCGAATGAAAGCCGTGCTGGGTATGAAGTGATCCAGGGTGCTGGCAATCCTCCCTAACATGCACCGGGAAAGCTCAGCCCTGCAGTCTGTGCGCCCCAAAGCTACGCTCAAACCTTCGCCACGTATGTCTATACGGAACTCTATGACGTACATATATACTCGCGCACATCCCGCTCTGTCATTGGCCCCCGGTGCACCCCCACATACACACATACGGCACACTTGCGCATTTTACCTCCAAAATTTGCATTTTCGTGAGGAACCGAGGGATGGAGAACGGTGCGGCAGAAGCAAGCGGCAAGCACCACCGGCAGAAGCCGCGTCGCGTTCCGGTCCTCTCTCGTAGTCCTTGCAATCGTAAGGGACTGCATAATTTCGAATCACTCCGCAATGCTGGCTTGTTGGCGAGGCTCGGAATGAAAAGAGAGATAAAGAGATCCCGGAGCAGGATACGGTCGAGTGGGCGCGTTAGTCGCCCGGCGAAAGGACCCTCGCCCCCCCCCCCCCCCCCTCTTTGTCTCTCCCTCTGTTTCTTCCCTCTCGCTCCCTCCCTTACCCACTCACTCGACTTCACGAGTGGGTTCTCGTTCTCTTCCACACCCCTTCCTCGTTTTTCTCGGCCAGTTCCACGGCATTGGACTCTTTTGAAAAACTCGTTTGGGCGAAACTAGTGGCAACGGCTAAAAGAGAAAGAGCGACGAAGAAGGAAGAGCAAAAAATCTTCCTTTTTTTTCTCATTTCGTCCAGAATTCTCGCAGGAACCATTCAGGGACCACCTGCCCACGCGTTTGCAGCCCCCATCTGGACCTACTCAGTCTTCCCACAGCTGTGGAAGGAACAGAGAGAACCGCAAGAGAAAATGGTAAATCCGTCTGGAAAGTATCACGCTGAAAGCTGCGGGGATGAAGAAAATTTTGACGTTATGGGACGCCGGTAATCATCAACAACCGGCACTCTCGCCTGATCCTCGTCCGTCCTCTTCGTTATGTCGCAATATCCCTCGGCGGCCCGGTGGGCTCGGTTATACAACTCCGTCGGAAAATATCGAGAGTTCCATTAAACTATGCACCGAGTGCCGGTGAGCCGGAGAAGTTGTAGTCTATTTGGGCGAGACTTGTCTCGCTCTGGCCGAGGCATTTACCGAGTGGCGGGCGGTTCGCCGTGTTTCTCGTCCCAACCCATTTTCCTCCGGTGGTTTAGCCTTCTCTGTTCTCCGGCTATGGCCCTTCCTTCGTCGCTCAACTCCCTTTTGCGTTTCGACATGAGGCTTTTCGGAGCTTCCCGTTGGCTCTCTCTCGCGTGCCTTCAATCCAACCACTAGCACCGTCAGCCGACGAGTCACCAACCAGGTATCTGCGCAAGTACGTAGAGACAGTTATGAGGGTGCAACATTGTGTGTAACAATGTATTCCATAGCTACATTCATTCCGCACGTATGGATGCTCGTAGAGTTCTACATAATATTTATGAATGTACGTAAGGTAGTACGAGCGCGCGGTAAGCGCAAGGTAAACCCACTCGAATACAGCTGCATGCGCTACCACCCTGACTCGCAAGAGTCACTATGTTACCCCATTTCCCGCAGCAGTGGGAGCAGCAGACTCTACCGCCACGCGGGTGGAAGACCGTTCGCAGTTTACACGCCAATTTGCCGCTTACTGCTTTCACTCTATATCGCTGTGCTGCCAGGGAACGATAGTATTATAGCGCAACAACCCTTTCCCCCGCTTCATCCCCCACGAGGTTTAACACGTCACGCTTCCGCGAACCTCCATAGCTCGTACTGTATCACGTTATGCCGTTGCCTCGTTAATCCGCGTTCGGAGCCCATCGGATAACAACACAACGAGACCGTAATATATATAGTTGTTACATTGATGAACGACCGTTGCTCTCGCAGAATTGCCATTTATCCCGACGGATCTCTGACAAACTTTCAACCAGTCAGACTCGAACGTTGTTCCCCGTATCAACCTGCGATCTCTTTGTTTTGTCTTCCCGCCGCGTCTAACAATGTGCCGCTGCTGATGCTGCTGCTGACTTCCTGAAAATCCATCTATTACAGTCCGAAGACGCTTCCTTCGACATCAACACCGTTATCAGATGCGATTTAAGTGGAAGGGTAACGACGATTGAGAAGCAGTCCACAGTGCGGTGCATTGAGGAGCTTAACCCGTTCACGAACGTGACGGGTATCCACGAGGCGCAAAGGGGCCGAGGGGATGAGGGTCGGTGAAGGTTGCGAAGATGAGAAATCGGTCTGGACGAGGGAACGGGGAGGGGACCGGGGGATAAAGTTGGCGAGCTCGATTTCTCATTCTCGAAGGAAGGAGAGACGGAAGCACGTTGAAAAAGGAATGGAGAAGGGAGGAGGGTAGGTTCGGAGAGGGAAGACCCATCCGGCCAAGCCGAAGGCGCCTTTCATTTGTCTCTATTATTCCTTTATTATGACGTCACGTCCGTGCCAAGTTCGCCGTTGGAAGACGGGGAGGTTGGGTCATAGATGGAGGGTGAAAAGGAGGATGAGACGCTGACGTCTCCCCCGACTTCGATGGGGATAGCGTCCCCGTTGCATGGGCCACGGGGTATTACCGTCAGCACAGCCTGCGCAGCATGCTCGGCTCTCTCTCGCTCTCTGTCTTCTCGTTCCCTTCTCAGCATCCCTTGTCCGGACCCTTCGTCCTCGCTTCTCGCACTTCCTTTATTCCCCGAACCTCGGCTCTCACCTCCGGCCACCCAGCACACCGCTGATAAGCTTTCGCGAATTGGCCTCCGGCACCCTCTCGAACCTCCCCGAACGACCGTTATATAGCTTAGCTCCACTGTCGCTCCTCCGCGTGCGAATTACTGGAAAGTCGTTTAACCCATCCAGACTCATCTCTGGCAGTCGTTCCGGGCATTCCAGGCTGGTTATGTCCTTCCCGTTTCTCCAACCCTCGTCCGTCCCTTGTTTCTCCTTTCTTATTCATATCTGGGTTTCGAGCCCGGCCACTCGACGTAAACTACTCGTCTTCGTTCGTCCGACTACTCGTCGACTTGTACCGCTTAATCCGTACTTTTTTCCAACTAGTTGGGGCATCCGATGGCAAATTTCGTCTCGAGTAACGACTCTGATGGAACATAAAAAGAATGAATAATTTCCCGGGACGGTTGACTATGCAGCCACTTTCGTTGGTTTACGGTGGTCGTCTTTGCTTCGTCTTGACTGTTTGCGGAATTGAAGGAAAAAACGATTTGATCGATCGAATTAAACAGACACAGCAGGTCTGGTGGAACGACATGAAACGCTGCAAATTACTATCGACATTTTTTGTATAACTCTTTTTATATAGAATGAATGAATTAAATGAAGTAGAATTTGAATCTAATATCGGTAAAATGGTTTCACGTTTATTCGATTCAATGCATTTTAAAGCCGATCGTCGTTTCGGGCCGAGGCCCAGCAATATTTCTGTCGGTTTAATTTCGACGTGCAGCAGTGAGTGTTTCGGACGGCTTTGCTCGTGGTTTTCTCGAAGAAATTGGACGATTGTAAGCGTTTGCGTCAGTGAGCATCGAAGAAGTATAGCACTCGACGATTCGGAAGAGACGGCGAGTGAAAGGAGTCGACGAGTTGAGGAAAGAAAGAGATGGGAAACGGGCCAGAGAGCAGTGGAGTTTAGTCGATTAAAGGCATTCCAACGGTGAAGAAGGGTTCGGTAAAAGTGGCAACGGGTTCAAACCGTAGCTGAGAGAGGAAACGTGCAATTACAGACGAAACCGAGATTTATCGTTTGAACGAGCCTCAACGCCCCGCGTTTCGGTTTACTTCGCAGACTGTGCTATTGCATCCGAACCGTTTCGTATCAGCCGCATGGGCTACGTACACCTACTTAACTTATAACTACGGGCGCAGTTCCACTCTATTACCGGTGCAAAGCCGTTGGATACGGAGAGGAGGGTATTACGTCTGAAAGGAAACCGGGGTATTAACGCTTCCTTCATAAACGCGCGCAGCATCAAACTGTCTACTCACGGAGAGTTAGGATGTCGCGTGTCTCTCGTACGAACATTCCACTTCTGTGCTGAACATGCGCCGTAGGCTCGAGAGAGAATTCTGTGGGGTAAAAGGAATTAGTGACTTTGATTGTAATTGAGAGATTATTGCGTCGATAATAATGGCCAAATGTGTCTCAGAGGATTCCGGAAAAGGTTGGAGCAGAATTTTCAAAATTGCACGAATTTGTAAGAATATTCGAACCTATTGCATATTTATATGATACACTATATATGTGTCAATAGTGGGTTATAATTAATGTGAAATATTATTTATATAAAGCTCTTAATATCTATATTATTCAAATATTATATTTTAATGATATATTATTGAAATATAATATTTCAATTATATATTATTCAAATGTTATATTACAATTATACATTGTTTGAATTTTAATTATATGTTAGATGAAAATTATATATGTATAATTTATATTATTCACTATTTATTTGTGCGAAACATTGACGACTTAATTTCACTAAGCTCTGCACAAAAAATAATTGTATAAATAAATAGTGGAATCATAACGAACGATGCAAAATTACAAAAATTATATTTTATTTATTTTATATATTTATGTACCGTCCATTCCATTTTTATTGCTTCGATATACACACATCCGAGATATATACACAGCATCCATCTTATCTGGTCGAACGAACAAAGTGGGGCATGAAAAAAGCTGTTCGAGGTTTTCTTCGATGGGTTTCGTTATCGGAACGGTTGAGGAGTATCAACAGGAGCACGTACGAGAAACAACACTCGGCGTATAAAGATAGTTGGTCGCATAAAGGTGACGGAAACAAGGTGGAAAGGCGGAGAAACACGAGCGTATGTTGAAAACGTTCGAAATGTTGGCAGCGTCGCCGTCGGCCCGATCGAGCTTGAAATCACTTAATCTCGGACGAGAAAAAAAAAAAAGAAGAGAAAAAAAAGTTTCGCTTTGCCAATGTCGCGTCAACTGCAGGTAAAACCTTTGTAACGGGCCGTGTACGCCTATCGTAGCCCTTCGGTCTTTTCCTTTTTTTCGTTTCGGGCTAAACAAGGACCGTTTTCCGGTCCAACCACCCTTGTAGCGATCCTGCTACGTATGTTTTTCGTTCGATTCTGACGCTGACTGCACGTCCTGTGACCACTCGGTGGACGTTTTTTGTGGAGTCGCAGAGCGGGTTTGATAATAAGATAATTTAAAAAAAAAAATCGAACAAATGTGGGTACTGGAAAATTGGATAATGATTCGAGAGTTTTTGATCCTGCTGATTTCACATATTGAATCAAAATTGCGGACGGAACAAAATGGTGAGCCAGTGATTACTTTCTTTATTAAAAAGTACCTAATTTTTGTGAGAATCGTGGCTTAGAAGTCACTCATCCAAAATCTTGAATCCAAGTTTGAAGAAAAAAAATTGGTAGACCGGAAGTAGCTCTTTGCGTCAACATCCTGGAACAAATTTTGATAAAAATCGATCAATATTTATTTTCGACGTTCCTCCGTCGAAATCGCAATTCTAATTTCGGAAAACAGGAAAAAAAATGCCGAAACCGGAAGTAACTATTTGCATTACTAAGGACCATCAAATTTACTCTGTTTAAACTATATCCGAATAATAATTAATGGTTCTCTAACCAGCTTACTATAATTCTAATAATAAATATTATAATAGTTCACTACAATAATAATGGTAGCTGTGCGTCGCTTATATTCTATCATACTTCTGACCTCCATACTGCTGCTGTTCATATCCTCACCCGTTTATTCACAAACGGGCACATACGTCTGTTCGATACACCTGGAAACCCGAGAGAGCCGTAAAACCGTAAGTCTTTATACCGCAGGGAAAGCTGCTGTGCCATTTTATGCAGTATAAAATATCTATCTACCATTCACATATATACAACGCGAGTTATTCGAAGTGTGGGTTCGTGCTGTTTGCATTTCCACGTTTCTTGCTTGTAAGCACCGCAGCCGAGTCAGCTTTTCGATTTCTGTAGCGCCATTATTATTACCCACGACTCGGTCTGACACAAAGAACGTTGATATTATTTTGGTACTGCTGAGAATATTATTACGTTCTTGCGTATTTAACTTGATATTATTTGTATGGAGTCCGACTGGTTTTATTCGTGGCTATTGCAGTCTTTGATTTTCCGTCGTTGCTTCTGTTATTGTCCTCCGCCTTGGTCTTGTTTTTTTTTTTTCACAACAAAAAACGGAAAATCGTTGTCCTCTCTACGTGTTTCGTAATTCTATCTAACTAATTTAATTCTGAGTCCGTTGCTCAATCCCACTTTAGCAGAAAATGTAAGAACGCACGTATAACATTTCGTTCTTAAATTATAATTCATTACAAGCATTCGAATTTCCATTTGTTTTCAACATTTTTATTTTATCAACGTCTATGCTTCAATGATAAACATTTTTCTCATCTTATTTTACCTCCTGAACTTCGAGAAACTGCGTGGGTCAAAGTTTCAGGACGAAACAGAGCACTCAGCACGGGCGAGTTAACCGTTACAACTTACAACGGACGACTGTGAGAGAAGCTCGAAGCGTTTTCTCTCGTAGACATGCCAGACACCGGTCTGTAACGTTTATACTCATACACGTTGCGATACTTTCCACAAAGATGCTATATATATATGCGTGTGTGTGTGTAATATGTATGTATGGATCCTTCGAGAAGCTTGGGTATTTGTTCTGAAGTCCAAGAACTCCGTCGGGGCATCAAGTGCAAGGCTTTCCAGAGCGTTCCAGGGAATGCACAGTCACTGCTCCGCAATCTTGTGGGTAACGTTAATCGATCCGGAAACTGCAATGTGTACTCTCGTGGTACATGCCCGAGTCTTAGCCACGCTGGTAATCGACGCGCATCCATGCGTTCGGATAATCTAAAGATTCTTGGGATTTTGCCTTGGTTCTTGATTCTTCGACGAAAATCTTTAAAGTCTATCATTGAAATTTTCGTGACAAGTTGATACTTTACTTCTTTTTTTCTGTGAACTATTTGACGAATTATATGGAATGCTTTTATATGTATGAATTGTGTATTATTTCTCAACATAATTCTCGACATTCCATCATTCAAAAATGTCTCGACGAGCAGATAATCAATCTTAAATTTTTCTACACGAATTATTACATTATTAATCGATTGGCATAATCAAAATAGTGAACGAATATTGAAAAATGGTTTCATAACATTCTTCATTCAAAGTTCGTCCCACTTTTGACGATATCACGTTCAAAACCGTTCAGTTCCACGGAAAAGAAAAAAAAATAATGTCTCCGCTGTCTCCTAGATTGAGCCAGAAAATCCAAGTCATATTTCGATCGATTCTTTCGATAAAGAAGACCTTCGAAGGTTTTCTTTATATCCATTACTCGAAATCTTCATTTCAACTTGAAACTCGAATTTCCATTCCTTCACAAAAAACATAACTTCATCATCAGTAAATTGTCAAAATTTAATTGTCAGTAAAAACAAAATAGTAAACGACTTTTAAGAATAAATACTTCCACAACCTCTTTCATTTAAAATGCGTCCTATTTTCGAACGCAATACCACGAAAACCCTTCGTTTCAACGGAAAAAAAATACTAAATAAAAAAAATATATATCTGAACGTTCTCCGAGACAAAGATTCGATGAAAACAGAAATATGCAAATCGAGGTGGTTTCCCTAATCGGCTGCGAGGAGATTGGCCAAAACGTAACGTTCGAGCGAGGCGACGAAATGAAAACCCTGGTCGAGAATCTCCACGAAAATCCATATCCATCGGATTCGCGTGTAGAATGTCGAACGAGGTTCCATTTAGAGTTTAGGCAAACCCCGTCTTCGCTCGGATGAGCCTAAGCTCCTTCGCCCTCGCTCGATGGCGAAGGACGAGTTAGGACGCCCGGGCAATAGAGCTCCAATCTCGGATAACGTCGTATACGTATCTACAGAGTGGCTGGATCGTTTCGATTCGTGAGACGAAGAAGAAGAAAACCGATCCAACCGTGTTATCTATATCGATTATTTCCTTCTCTCTCTCTACCTCCCTTGGTTAAAACAAAACGAAAATAAAGAAACCGCAGATCAGTTAGAATCGAGCAATCGAGCAGGGCAGCCTTGAAATGTTCCTGGTTTGTGGTATTATCTACTTGAAATGTAAGAACTGCAAAAAAAATCGAATAACTTTGCCATTTTTCAACACATCCTAATTTTTATATAGAAATTAGTGAACAGCGAGATACCGAATGCGCCTCGCAGCAGAATAAAAAAAAAATACGTGAGCGACGCAACTGCAATGCAAAGCTCGGAAATAAAATGCAAATAGATTTTAGAACAACTAGAACAGGACAGAAATATCTATTTCACGAAGAGATAAAAATATACAAAGCCCTACCTGATGAAATAAAAAATACTGTAGTCAATGTCAATACGTTTAAACGTCAATTGAAAAATTATCTGATACAAATAGACGCGTAATTGTGGATAGTTACATTTACAGAATATAAATGAGAGTTTATAAATGCTTTTATTCTCTCTACCGTTGCTGATAGCTCTTTGTCCGGCCCTTCCTGCCCTTCCTTCCGCCCCTCCTCCTTCTCCTCGCGTTCCTCTTCGACCTTTGGCCCTATCGAATCCGAATCATCGATATAGCCGTACCGCAAAACTCACCATTACGTCGTGCTCGAATGCGAAAATCTAATATTCACAAATGCCGATAAAGATCTATCGGATTGCGGCGTCGCGACAACCCGGCTTCATGACGCGTCCACGTGGATGACGGGGAGATAGCACAGTCTGCCCCGATGAGAAAGGACTCCATGAGCTTCGTGTATTTCCAACCGGGAATGCAAACCGCGGAGTTGATTTCGTTCGCGAATCGATTTGATTCGTTGAAAATACTGCGTTTTTTTGTGATATCGCCGTGGGTGGGAACGAAAAATTCGAGCGCACCGTAAAAACGTGGTACTGCGAGCTTGATTGGTGAACATAAAAATGAGAGATTATCGCAAGGTTAGAAATATATATTTATTTATAATGTATAATGATTGATACATAATGAATCATAATTTAAAAGAATTATTGTAGTAATATTACGAATAATATGAACTTATTTATTTGTTCACTCATTAATTCTGTTATAGTTTACTGATCCATGTAGATTTTACTAATCTATGTTAAAATTATGGACTATTTTAGGGACTCACATGATCTCCATCAAAATTATTAGAAGCTGATTTCTTTAAATCATTATCATTGCTATTAATTCTATTATAACAAATTCTACAATTTCAGCTGTAACATAGACAAAAATATGTTTATTCCAACTACCGAATAACTTATTATACATAAGAATAAATTATTATTATCATTATTTTTATAATTATACTAATAATAATAATAATTATTATTATTATTATTGTTCAACGTCTACTGCAACGTAACGAGGAATATGTCTATTTAAACTACTAAGTAACCCAAATACCCAAGATAGTAAGAAGCTCATTTCTCAAGATTATCATTATTGATCTTCATATTATTATTATGATTATTTTTATTGATATTTTTCCAATTGTAAAATTTCTGCCGTAACGTAGACAAAAATATGTTTATTCAGATGAAAAAATAGTAGTGCACGATGAATAATCGTAACACGGAACGCTGCAGTACTGTTTCCGTCAACGTGCCGGGTTCCATGAGACCTGAAACATCTGGCGCACCGATTGCAGGATATAAAAAATGTCTCTTCCATCCTTTGTTTCGCTTTTGATGCAGTAGCACGTATTTCTCGTACAGATTGTAGATAGCGTATGTTTGATAGTACGTACGTGTTCGCGGATAGTCGTCCGTCGGGGATATAACATGTGCGTGCAACAACGCGCGAGACAATGAATTATCGTGTTCGCCGCGAGCCCGGAAGCCCTTAAGGATAAAACTGTTGAAATCGTCAAAAAATCCATCGGGATTATTGCGGAAAACACCGCAAATGGCCTTTTACAAGCAATTCGGCAATATTTGTTACACTTTGTGTAATTAAATTGTTGGGGTAATGCAACATTAAAAAGTGACGTTTAATTCAATTTCCGTGAAATTGGAATTGAAATTAAATGCGCGAATAATTATTTATGATTCAATAAAATTCAGGACAAGATAGGTGATTGGGATTAATTATTTTCATGCCCTAGACAAGATTTCGTTATATAATGGGTGAGTCATTGAAATTCAATTTGCGTGACACTCGGAGTGGTATGCAGTCTACATATTATAATTCAATAATAATAGATAGATAAAATTCATATTTTTTAATTTTATTCAGAATAATTTTTATTCAATAAGTAGATTAAATTTCGCCGTTCATTTTTCAATGGTAGATAGATTTTATCATTCCAATGAGAAAATAATTCAGTTCCCGCGGAAAATATTATCTGATTATCGAAATTGCAGGGTCAAACATTGAAGCCACTGAATGACTTGCGCGTGTCAATAAGCTAATTGATTAGTCCGGTTTGGTTTGTTCGAACAACACGGATCTGTGACATATTCAAACCACTCGGTTGTGACAACTAATAAATGTATAAATCCCATAGCGAAACTGTGAGCGACATTTGCTGAATCAAACGTATGCAGTACCTGATAAAAAAATAACCATTGAACTATTTTTTCTTTCTTTTTCTAACTTTTTTTTCTTTATCAAATTATCCCGAATCAATTTTTGTAATTAAACGGAACGTGAGTCTGTTTGTTATCCGCGCGGCGATTTAATCATTATAGAGAAATAAATATAAGATGGAAAAGATTAAAAAAAATTAGCAAAAAAAATATAACGAGTTTTATAATTTTTTTCAACGAAAAAATGTTGGACTTATCACGTTTTCCCGACAAAATAAACTTATTTCGTAACTTTAATCTCGTTTATTCATTCCTGTATGGGGAACTTCCGGCTCATCTGTGTTCAAAAACGATGATTCCAATCTGAATCACGAGAATCTCATTAATATCTCCTTTTTGCAAAATTGACTTTTATGTCTCCAAACCACAGATATATTGGAGGAATTGTCTTCAACTATTGATTGTCGAACGTTAATGCGATTGCTAACCGAACGTCATGCGGTAAATTCTTTTTTTTTTTGTGTATTTATAATACAGCGAGATGCGGAGATGCAATTTACGAAGTTGGCGCTAGACACACGCGCCGTGTGAATTATCAATTTCGTCACGTACGCGCGTACAGCGACCGGGCTTGGACTGGTAAATAATGTAGCTCACTGTGTATGCACGATCCACAATGTTATATATGTATCGTACCGTCGCGATAATCTGCTAGTCGCGGAACCGGAAATTTTTTAAATAAATGTTTCGCGTGCCTCAACGAATTTCGCATACCGGCAACTTGATGCAATATTGCACCGCGACAATTCACACAAAGGTGTTGGCTTTACCGTTATTTTGTCGAATTCCGGCTACCCCCCTCCAGCCCCCGATTCTGCTTTACCCACCCGCGTTTGCAATATTTCCTCGTCTGACCAAACTGCATTATCAGATCCGCAAAATGGGTTTAATTTGGCTATCGCCCAGAGATATGATCGCCTTTTTTCTTTTATAAATATTTTTCTTTTATTAATTTTATTAATATTATTATTTTATTAATATTGATAAAAAGAATATTCATTGATGATTGTTACAAAATTAATAAAATAAATATTGATGGATATTTTTTTCAAATTTAATATTAATAAAAAACATATTCATCGACGATTTTTTGTTTTTGAATTAGTATGAATGAAAAGCAGTATTAATGCGCCCACTGTGGTTCTATTCATTAGATCGTAAACCGTACACATGTGACGAATTCTTGAATCTGTTAGATATATTATTCACGCAATTAAACATTGCGCCAAATTGAAACTGTACGGACAACTAAAAAGTTGAAAAACCCACTTATTATCAGATAATGTAACTCACGAAATTATATATGACACGAGCTGGCAATTATCCAGATGTTGTGTTGAGCGAAACCCAACTTCCAGCGCAAATGAATTACATTCAAATTCCTCGGAGAATTAATCATTCTTGAATTACACAAAGAAAAAATCTATGTATTCCAAACAGAAAGCCTCGCCTGATCAGGGGCAACAATTAGAATTGGAATAAAAGGTTCCAAATAACCGTATTTTTTTTTTTAATTCGTTGGGATCCCGCTGAAATAAAAACTCGACCATGACCCAAGTAAAAACCACCCTAATCCATACATCGCTACAATATCCACGGAAAACAATAAAAAACAATTAAACATTATTCCGGATTACAAACATTCCGTATTTCTCTGTTGCAGAAATACGTCAGCGAAGGTTCGACCGTGAGAGACTGCGTTCCCACCTGCGTCGAAAAGGGTGAGTCTCCGAATATTCCATTCATCTCCTTCTTTACAACTTCATCCAACCATTATTTCTTCCTCCAAAGGAATATTCGTTGTTTCGCGATTCGCCGTACGTTCTCGAGATCGATCGTCAAAAGGAATCGAAAATTCGTAAAATCAAGAAATATCGTGACCGTTCGCGTTTCGATTCGCCGATCGCAAAGGCTCCGACTTTTAAATCGGCTCCCGCTTTTGATACTCGAAGGATATATATATCCGCCTCGCTATCTCTTCTCTCGGTCTACGTGCCAAACCCACGCGGATCGACGGACGCTTTGAAGTTCACGACAGACAAACTGCCTGATGCCGCTGGAAAACCTCGGAACCCCGATGAACGCGAAACCGGAGGGGTGCGCGAGTGCATCTCGCGAGCCGAGATGTGCATCGCGCACGGCTGTGCCGCCTCTCTCGATTGCGGAATACCTTTCCGTTCCATTCCATGCCACGTACAAATATCTCGGTGCATCGAAGCCTCGTACTCTCTCTCCCTCTCTCTCCGCCCTCCTCCCTCTTTTCACCTTGCCTCGGTTTCGATTCACCCGTTTGCCGATCATCCCTCTTCCCTTTCTCGAACGCGTCGCGAGGCGTAGAAGGGCGGTGGAGGACGGGAAAGGGGGTGGTTTCTTTCATTTCATCGAATAATTCGAGTCTCCGTCGGCCGCAACTTGCTACGGTAGATATTTCGTTACAATTCGCGAGCTCGGTGCTATCGAAGCGAGACGTAATTTTTTTTTTTGCATAGCGCAGATTTCTTGACAACGGTGGATGAAAAGTTTCACAAAGAAATTTTTTTTGAAATAGGAAAATAGAGCGCAACGAAGTTCCGCCCCCAAGGGTGTAATTTGATGAAGTCGGTTGCAATTCGTGAGACTTTGTTTACTGCGAGGGAATTATTTTCACGAATATTTGCTTGGATTGTTAATTTATTCTTGATTGTCGTAACTGTGCAAGGCATACAAATCGATAGACCAACATTTTTACAGATTGATTCCATAATCATTGAAATCAATGGTCCTGACAATATTAATTCTATGCATTTTTGCCAAATTATTATTTTATCATTATTTTTGCCATACATTATAATCCAATTATTATCTTATTATTATTCAAGCCATCAATTTTCGCTGGAGGGTTAAAATTACATTTATTGTCGAATTAAATTATTCCAGCTCGAAGTTTCTTGACATCAAAAATATTTTCTTCGTGGATTATTCTTCTACGATTGAGATATTTTTATTCATGTAGGCGTTAAAAAACTCGAAAACAAAATATAGCCGACAGCTATGCAGCAAGCACAGAGCGTGCTCGTGTAAATCTGCGTGTGTGTGACGATACTGCTGTTGTGTGCAGCTTGGTTTATCTGCAATCTAGTGATAAAGCTCAGCCATTGGTACAGACAATACATACGTGATGATGGGCTAGCGATATCAGGGATGATGTACGATGAACTACATACAGCAAATCCACGTTCTCACCTACACACACACACACACACATATATATGAACCATAATATACTGGGTGATCCACGCAACTTGCACACGTTTATGACCTGCAAAGTATGCATCATATGGAAAAATGTTGTCCATCAAATTTGTACGGTTTTAGAGAATGTTTTATGTATCACATGATATTTGTTTATCGATGAACGCGTTTCCGAGATATCTATGTCAACATCGTTTTTGTCAATGAAATGCTAGATTTTCTATACCAGATTGTGAAACAACGTAAAATTTCAAGTTAAAAAAAACTGACCCGGATTAATCGTAAACCTTCACATTACCAAATGATATCACGACGGTCACACTGGGTTGATCTCACCCAGTCAGTTTTCAAAAATCGATTCTGTTCAAACCATCCGTCCGAAGTGGTTGAAAAAATTACAAAACATGCTCTAAACATGCTCTAAATAATGTTCGATAAGTTTATCTCTAAGAAACAAAATGGCAACACGTTAATAAAATTCACGAAGAGATGAGACGGACGTATTTCACCTATTGTGACGGCGAAGGGGTTAGAATTTACATAATAGTGCAGGTTCCGTGAACCACCCTGTATATAAACCCCGATGCAGGAGGAAAAGGGCTCTACAATTAAACTGGTTGGAGCGAGTAACGTGGATAACGTTTGCATCTACGTCCTACGTCATTATATATAGCACGGACCGTGCTTAACAGTCACTATATATCCTTCATTGAATACAATTTGCGGGAAACGCGTCGCCGTCAGCGAGCGAGCACGGGCAAAGTGCATCAAGGGGATGGGAGAGAGACACAGACACGGACACAGACAGCAGCGGAGAGAGAAGAGGGAGGGAGAGAGAGAACGTAGGGACACGATAAAAGTGATTTATAGGCCGTACGTGACTTATCATGGATCGACAAGCGGAGCCAGAGACGTTATTCACTCGCAATATGGCCCCGTTGCCTGTTCGTCTCTCACCCCCTTCCCCTCCCTTCGTCGTGTTCCTCCGACACCGCCCTTACGAGGCCCTCCTGCACTCGGGCCACGTCCACTGGATTAATAATAGACAAGCTACTCACTTTTCCCTCATCTCGACATCCTCTTCTTTTCATCCAAGTACGTCTTTCAACAATTTTTTTTTTGCTTGCTCCTGGCTCTTCTCTTCGTTGCATGTCTCGACGTCTGGGATTCAATTGAATTTCGAATAACTCCCGCGAGTAATAAAATTTCGATCGGAGTAATTCATCGGGGAGTTGATAATAATTTTTTTAGGGATTGATGGATTGATGGGAATTGACGATGATTAGGTCTTATTTTTATTTGGGGTTTTCCAGGTTATTTCGCTGTGTGTGATTAGTCTTATTTGCTTGAGTGTAAAGACTGAAATAAGGGTTGAATTAATTGAGTCGGAACGAAATTCGCAAATCGATTCGTTGTGTGGCTCGACGTTTGGAATTCAATTAAATGTCGAATCACGCCCACGACGAATCGAATTTCAATTAGCGGGATTCGCCGCGTTGTTGGGAATTATTTTTTAGGCATTGCTGCGTTAATGGGATTGATGATAATTAGGCTTATTTAGATTTATTTTAAAGATTAGAAAGAGATGAATCAATTAACCCGGAACGGAATGATTGCAAATTTATTCGCATAGAAAATCTTATTGCATTTTAGGTTTTTTCTCTGGCTAATGTAAATAATTCCACAAGATTCGTTTATTTATTTCCTTATTCTCAGTCATTCTTCCCATTGAAACCGGGAGTAGTAGTTTTAATTTAACTGCACAAATATTTCCGAATTAATTATTACAACAGATGCCATTTGGTCGTTAATCCCGCACGCTTCCTTCGTTCGGATTATTCCAATTTATCCCTCACACTTGATATCTCAATTAAAACCGTTCGAGAACACTTTAAACTCAAACTTATATACGAAGGTTACAAACGTACCTTCATTTACTTAACGAGTCGAGCCGTGCCCGCGTCTCATCATCGCCCAGACTTGTCCGCGTTTTCACCCTTTGCATTACTTTTCCTCGTTATAAAAACCTTCGGGTTACAGAAACGCGTCGCAAATTAACTTTGGCCGGATTATTCGAGAAGAAAAAACGGCGAAGAAAATGTGTTTTCAACCGTTTGCTTTTATGGAAGTACTTTCTCCGAGTTGGTGCAATGGAAATCACTCGTAAACAAACGTGTACACAAAAATAGCTGTATTTATCTAACCTGTTATACCTACAATCGTTTCTTATATTTTTTGTTTGTCTTTCCATTTTTTATTTGGGTCAATTTTCATTTATTTACTCATTTAGGGTATTTATTTATTTATTTATTCATTTATTTATTTATTTACTTGTTTATTCGTTTAATTATTTATTTATTTATTTACTTGTTTGTTCGTTCAATTATTTATTTATTTATTTACTTGTTTATTCGTTCAATTATTTATTTATTTATTTACTTGTTTATTCGTTCATTTATTTATTCATTTATTTACTTGTTTATTCGTTCATTTATTTTTGGTTGAAGCGCGTACTCACGGTCTTATTTATAGATTTATTTTATTTTTTTATTTTTCTTTCCGTTTGGGTTAATGCCTCGGCATAATCGTGGACAAGTTTTAAGTATCTCGGTTGTAAAACGACGGCAATATACTTTTCACGACTTTACCCGTACAAAGTGCTACGGCGTATTCCGTAATAGAGACTATCCTTTATCCGTTTCTTATTTTTTTTTTTACCTCAAGTTTTTTTCTTTTACACGTCTCGAAACCCGACGAAGCTTCAACTATCGAAACTTTGCCAATCTTCTTCAGCATCGTCGATTCACCGTGTCGTCGGTATAACCGGTTGTATTTCTACTATTCGGTAATATACGACGGCAATACGCCCCCCGAGGGAAGCACAGTTGAAGCTATTTGCACACAAAAATCCACTTTAAGTTGAATTCGACTAGAAACTTTTCGTCCGTTATTTCCTGACAAATCCGTGTAGAGTCGCGAAATAAATTTTCCGGTGAAGTATTCTCTCGTTTTGACACCTCGCCGAGGATCTTGCTAAAATTTTCGTGCAAATAATCACGAGAATCGATGAAAAATAAATTGCATAAACGAGTTTATCACAATTGAGCTATTGAAGCGTGACATCTGTATCAGATAAATTATATTGTTCGTTAAATGATTTTTATATTTCATAATAACATATTTCCGTATATGCCATTAATGTATTATTATGTTGAATTGATAAATTGAATATTGAACAGATTAAAATGATAGGTTTAAAATGACCCTGTGCGTGGCGTAAGCGTTAATAAAAATATTTCAAATACATTTTCATTGAATGAATCCTCATCCCAGTGTGATACAACGTATAAATGGCGTAGACTAGTAGCCCATGAAATTCCATACGAATCGTTAACCCCACCCCAACCCCTCTTCCCTCCTTTATCGAATGGTTTCTCCCGATTCTCGGATATTCTCGACGGAATCCCGGGATGCGGAATCCTCCCCTCGGCTCCTCGAAATCTCTGCCATGGAATTTATTAAATCGTTCCCTTTTCCCGGCACGCCGTGCCCATCAGACTATTCCATCAATCGGGCAGACGTTCGGTTATGAAACCCGAACAGAAACACGAAACCAAATCGTCGACGAGGGGTTTTCTCTTCGATCGCTCGCTCGCGAGGCCACAGCTTGTGTCCTCCGGAGAACCGAACCCACTGTCGAATGAACGTCATCGATTTCTGATTGCGCCTCGCCCGCATGGTCCACCGCACCTACCCTTCTCGTCCTTTTCGGTCTTGCTCACACCCGGTCCCATCTTTCTACATCTCCTTTCTCTCTATCCCGGAAATCGTATTTGAAATGAAAAAATAAAATGCAAAAGGAAACGGAGGATCGTTGTGAGTTTTTCCGATAAAACATCTGGCGGATGAAAATGACTGATATTAATAATTGTAGCCTTGGAATTATTATTTATCTCTGCTTTTATTTATATATTCTAATTTTTTAAGATAATGAGAACCATTTTTTCATTTTATGCTGTTCTGTTGTTGCAATATTTGGAATAGAAATAACTTTTTATTAATTGAATAAATACTATTTCAAAATGAACCTGTTAGTTTTAAAAAGCCTATGGAATGAATTATCAATTGCTATTGAGTATCATATCCAATTTTGGCAACAATAGATAATCGAAATTATTCATGATTGCTTTATAAAACTAAAAAATTTTAATTGTTCCAGGATGCCTAATAATATTTATTTAAGTGAGCGTAAAAGAAAAATTAAAAAATAAATAAATAAATAAATAAATAAAAAAATAAAAAAATAAAAAAATAAATAAATAAATAAATAAATAAATAAATAAATAAATAAATAAATAAATAAATAAATAAATAAATAAATAAATAAATAAATAAATAAATAAATAAATAAATAAATAAATAAATAAATAAATAAATAAATAAATAAATAAATAAATAAATAAATAAATAAATAAATAAATAAATAAATAAACCAATAAACAAATAAATAAACGAATAAATAAATAAACATTTGAAGGATCAATCAATGACCGTGCGTTTCCTATTTATTTTGCAGAAAAATGGAGCACGAGGACGTACTGTTGTCAGGAAGAAGGATGCAACTCCGGGCCTTCCCTGGACGCGAAATCGTCGATCGTGTGGGTGTTCGGTGTCTCGACGATCGCTCTGCTGATCGGCGAGCACGTTCTTCGTGGCTAACTCCGATCCCGGATGGTTCCTCCCCCCAATCAGCCCCAACGAAAATCTAGAGGATTTCACGCGAAGACGACGACGACTCGTCGCGTCGCAACCGAGACCGACGACGCGCGGATCGTTATCAGCTCCACTTATCAGCTGCACGCGCACTTACACACGTGCCTGCATACACACACTTAAACACACACACACACACACGAACCGGAAAAAAAAAATGTAATCCACGAGCGTCGTCGATCTCATGCGCGGCATTTGTTATCATAATTGTCGATTAAAAATTATCTTCACTCGATCATTCAGACAGAGAATCCTCTCATTTTGAAAAACGCTTTTGTCACGCGTCGCACCTGTCCTACATCTATATTGTACGATTATATTCGACCGAGCGATTATTCTTATCCGGCAGTTCGTGAAAACGTCGTCAAAGATTGACGAAAATTGTTCATTTCGAGCGTCGAACTAACGGCAATTACATTCATCGTCGCTGTTCGATCTTCGAAAAAAAACCCAAAAAAAAAAAAGCAAAATCGGCTCGATCGATCGATTTATATCCATTTTATCGCGTAGAAACTTCGATCCGCGTCATTAGAACTCTCGTTGGGCCAAAAACCGGCAAACGTAACATTTTTATTTATATTTCATTTATTTTTCTTCTTTCGTCGATCAACCGTATTATACAATAACAATATAAATATTTTAAAACGAAAAATTCAATTGTTCGAAACGTGCCGATTTTGGCATCCGTCGACGAAAATAATTCGCGTTTGCGTATTCGTACGAGACGTTTGTAAATAAGATCCGTGGACCGCGAGAGATTAAACGAATAGTTTAACTAAAAAAAAAAAAAAAACAAATCATTTTGACTCTAGTAGCTTAATTATCATGTAATACGAAGAAAAAAGAAACACACTGCGTTTTACGGATGTTAACGGCGTTAGGCCGAATGAGAATACGCGGCTTGGCATTCTCCTGTCATTTGAATCCTGCATAAACAACAACAACAACAACAACAACAACAACAACAACAACAACAACAACAACAACAACAACAACAACAAAAACAACAACAACAACAACAATAAAAATAATAATAACAAGATCGAGGATCTGTGTAATTGTAACGTTTCGTAAAACAAGTTCAGACGTTTCTCCGCAAACACACAGATGCCTCGCCAGATGGTTGCGTCGAGGTTTCGAATTGAGAGAACGAAATTTTCGTCGAGCGCGAGACGATGCGCTTGTGGCTCAGATTTTCTCGAGTCCCCGGTGTTGGGCTTCGTGTTGTCGCTGCGGTTGTTGCGAGAAGGGTTTTGGTGCATGAAACGTACGCGAGAACCGACATCAAACTACCACCGCAGTACCGAAACATTGCAGCTGCAGTGCAGTATAATGCCGCTGCCGTTGCTGCTGGTGATGCTGGTGACGGTGCTGGTACGTAGTAGCGTTATTGAACAGCAACAGCCGCGGCGAGAACGGCCGCGTACACTATCGGTATCGGTAGGGGTTGGTCTACGATACATATTGGACTCGAGAGACACGAGAGGGAGAGGAAAAGTCCTCCACCTCTCTGTGCCAACGGCCGAAGCGAACCGAGAGACCGAGGTTCAATAATAATATAATAAATCCGATGTGACCGTGATATCGAAAATGGGATCACGATGCGAAGAGAGAGGGAGGGGGAAAGAGAGGAAGCGAGGAAGGAGGGAGGAAGTCGACTCGAAGGGTCGAAAGCTCGCCGGATTTTCACCCCGAACGTTGAGATAAGAGACGAGAGAATTCATATCGAACCTGGTTAACGTCGATCTTGGTCCAGAATTCGTTACCCGAACGATGAATCATTTTCCGGAACGGTTCGGATGGGAAGGTGACGCCCGCGAAGGTCGATATCCGTTTCGGGCTTGGACAGCGCTACGCATTTGGCCAAATTTTTTTTGTAGATTTAGGTTAGAATTTTGGTTAATCTATTGATTGTAATTTCGAACTTAGAATGCTATTTATTGCTGAATACGTAGCCTTATTAATCAAGTAAATTCTTTTTTTTCAGATTTTATATTTAATTTTATTTCATTTATTTTTTATTGTCAAGCGAATAATTTTTACCATTCGACGAATTCATTGTTATTTATTTTTTAATTTATTAATCAATTCGATTCATTTTACGTCATATCGTAATATTTTTTCAAGCAGAAAAACAAAATTCTTATATTCATTAAAATAAAACCCAAATCATCGAATTGGGAACGAAATGTCTGACGATTTAGCGAGCTCAAATCAAATATAAAAACCACAGCAACGATCTCAATAACGTCAGGAAGAAAAAAAGCGATCCACAGAACTAATTGCAAATATTGAATTCATTCGGTTCACAAAAGCTCGCAAGAACGTTAAGACTCATTCCTTTTTTTTCATCGATTATCCTTCAATGTTTATAGATTTAATATTTAATATTTATGAAATAAAATGTTTTTATTAATAATTCTTTTGACAACTGCTTAGCGCTGTAAGCCATCGCGATGCCCAACCAAGTTTCGTACGTTTTAATCGTGAGCTCGATTCGAATCACGTCCACACAAACACACACACACACACACGCACACGCTCGCACACATATACTCGCATATGAGGAGGCAAATGCATACGAGAAAGATAACAGCCACATACTCACGCGTTGAGCGATAACATCCTACCAACTATTATTACTACTACCACTACCTACTATATTTACTTACTTGCTATCTACCTAAATATCGAGAAAAAAAACAAATCAACTACTACTATTACAAAAACAAATAAAAGAAAATATAAAAATATAAAATAACATTAAAAAAAAATGAATAAAAACAACCGATTGCGTACTCAAAAGAATCTAACAAACAAATGGCTACCGAATAGTTTATTATACAGTACGAAAAAAAAACACACAAACACACCGCTATTAAACAGTATATTGTATCGAATATACGTACCTAATACTATAATAATGATACTTTGATTACTATCGCGCCATGTTAACTATCGATATCAGCATCGATCCGTTTTTAACATATATACCATCGTAGATCGATGATAGATTATTATTATCATTATTATTATTATTATTATTGTTATTATCATTATTATTATTATATATATTATATATATTATATAATTATTATCGAAATACGCGAGTACGACGAAAAAAAAAAAAAAAAAAAAAAATTGCTTCATTAGCGTTAATAAGCGATCACTATATGACGTTAGTGCCACAGAAGGCAGACACACGGACACGAAGACACGCACACCGATAAATAAACTATCGTTCGCGTGTTACATTTTACGACGAGATCCAATTAGTCGCTGGTATATGGCGAGTACGAATGCGAACCACGTACCACGGGGAGCCCTTCGGCGTACGTACTGAATTCATACAAAAATAGAGGAAATGAAGCAAGTTTGGAAAAAATATATATATATATAAATCGTTGATATTCACATACAGAACGAAGACCAGCCCACGGTGACACGTTTACGCACCCCTCACCAGACCAGAAAGTCTTGCTCGACACGCAAACACCGACACATACACACACCCACATACACACACACACGTGTCCTCCTCGTCGTTCTACAGTATGGAAATAAAAAAAAATCGTTTGCTTTGATTACACGTTGGAGTTTTCAATATTCGTAGCTTTAAAAATCGGAAGAGGGAGAGAAAGAGAGAGAGAGAGAGTGAGTGAGTGAGACTGGTTGTACAAGCGTGCAAACGAAATGCATTGATTAACTTTTTTTTGCCAGTTGACCGATTCCCGAGCGTCGATTCGTGTCATTCCACGTATGGGAATTGACACTGTGCGAAAGGCTCGAATAATAAACGCACGATTTTTCGTACCACGAGGCATGGGAAAAAAAAATTATCGCCACAAGATAGACAATTAAATCATTATGAAGCAATCGATTGTGATTTATTCTTCGAACAAGCGACAACCGAACATTGTTTGATCAGTTATAGCGTTCAGATTATTCAACAATCTTACGATGAAGATTGGCGCACTCGATTAATTTTGTTTCGTAGGATTATTATAATTTACATTAGCTCGGAGTTTGACGTAACGTGTTTTCGTATTCGAGAGAATAGAGAAATTACCGATATTGATAATAATAGCGACTGAGATTAGAATAATAAATGAAAAAGAGTAAACTTTTTTTTGAGAAACTATCCTCCAGAGAAACATTTTTGTTACAATTTAGATTTTAGTTGGTTCGATTTAGGTATTATTATGTACCAATTACATCATTTTTCGTCAATTCAATAACATTTTTAGATTGATTCCATTTTTTTTGTAATACTTACTGAAGATATACCACATTCTAGATTTCTCAATAATAATTTTTACTTCAAATTCATCAGCATCAATTTTTCTGTACAATAATTTTTTCCTCGTTCAGAATTTATTTTACCTTCTGCATTTCATTTCCCCGACAAAGAATTTTACGATGCCCAAAGCGTTGGGAATAATAACAGGATATACGGGATCGTAATCAACGAATTGCTTAATTAAAATTAATTGAATTCAATTAGCCGGCGGTGTAACTGTTTATCTCTGTTCCAGTCCAGCGATAATACCCAAAGGCATCTGGTGTGTTCTCGCTGCTGGTTTTGTCTTGCCAAGATCCCGCTCGAGTTATACGACAGCGAGTTGGGTGGGGGGGGGGGGGGGGGGGGGAGAGGTCGTGGCTGTAATTTTTCGCTGCTCTTGCTCCGCGCTTTTCTTATAAAACGTGGAACAAAAGATAAAGGGCACAGCTCTGGGACGTAAATGCCGGAAAATAACCACCACCAGCAGCAGCACCAGAGCATCAGCAGCGTACTCGGTGTTGACACTGTATGGGACACGATAACGAAACGCTGACGTTTACGCAGAAGCGTGCTCCTAGTGCGATAGATGAGTAATAAAAATGATAAGGTTTCGCAACCATTCTCTATTCATTTAAAAAAAAAGTTATCTCAAAATTTTCTTATTAAGTATTTTTTGCTACAGGGCTTGTTGTAATTTTGATTGGATGTCGAAAGCTACATTATGGAATTTCTTCGGATTTTTCGCGTCAATAGTTTAGATGTTGACAGAGGGAGAAAGGAGTGATGACGATTTTGAAAGGAAATAGCTCGTGACTGAAGGGTTAAAGTGGATAGGCCCTGGGATATTATTTATTGCATTTTAGAGGACCCATTCAAAGATATCTTCCTCGATGGAGTGAGTAAAACAATAATTCCGAGTAGGTTTTTAAATCTGCTGGATCTGCTGAATCTTTTCTAGCAGTGCTACGAAATCCTAGAAATAATGGGGAAAAAATTACTGGTAAGAGACTAGACGAGGGAATCGTGGTATCGAACTGGACGGGCAAAAAAAAGGAACCACGGATCCAGAGGGACAAGTCGTGTAAATTGACGATTCTCAGCGAGCGAGCGAGCAAGCCAGTCCGACGTAATAAATTTTTACGACTTTCGAAGCAGCTACTCGAACTCTATCCGCCCCGAATTATCCGTCGGGCTCTCGACTGTCTCTCTCGTCCTTCTCAATGTTCGCTGCCTTTTTTTTCTTCTTCTTTTCGATCGCGAAGAAACTTTGAGTCGAGATGGAAAAGTCGAAACCTGGGCGATGTATAAGTTTTGGTCACATTTTCTTTCTTCTCAAATGGTCTATCACACGTTGGCTTTTTTAGGAATTGTTAATGAGTTGTTTTTATTGTTTAAGCGATTTTTGTTTAGGCGAGCAATGTTTTTTTTTTTTGAAAATTTGGTTCAATACGTCAAGATGAGGCGATTCCAAGTGATAAAGAATTACGATAGAAATTATTGTCGTGGAACCTTAAGTAGGATATTTTCCTACACGAGATTAAAAATCTATTATTAGAGAATTTGATTTTATTAATTACTTTTCTTAAATGGAATTTATTGAAATTATTTTAGGGTCCTGCGAAGGACAATAATTCCCTGACACCATTTTGGATAGATTTTTCTCACGAGTCTAACCATGTCGATGGGCAAGTGTTGGAGGACGCGGAATTATGCCAATTTGACTCGCAGCTGAATACGCAAAAAGTTCAATCTGGATAATTAGATCGAAGCCGCGGCAAATAAAATAAGCAAACCTTTTATCATCATCAATCCCTCGCTATTCCTCTATTCTCTCTCTAATTAAGGCCAACATTCGCCACAATAATTATTACTCCAACCCACAATTCCATTTCAAACATCATCTACATGTACGCAAATACCAAAAAGTTTCGCATAGAAAATTTGTAAAGGTTTTTTTTAATAATTCATTTTCTAGAAGAACGCGATGTGTTTGCCAGTCGCTTTCGTCTTGCAGTACGACGAGCGTGCACTTAACCGAATGCGTCTTGTCAGAGTGAGTGAACGACGAGTTTAGTTAAAAAAAAAATTAAAAATCAATTAAAAATATAAGCAAAATACTGATAAAAAAAATAAGGAAAAAAATATATGAAAAGCCGACAGTGGCCAGACCTGCAGCGGTCTACGCACGTATCTTGACGACACGCATGCAGGCTCCAAGTACACGTGCTCGGTGTACTTGGACGCGCAATATTACAATATAAGATTTAGGTGATAAATGAACGACAAAAAAACAGTGAATACAAATAATAATAATAATAATAATAACAATAATAATAATAATCATAATAATAATAATAATAATAATAATAATTAAAATAATAATAATAATAATAATAATAATTAAAATAATAATAATAATAATAACGATAACAATAATACTTGAATAAGCAGAATTATCATACAATATGTACTTATGTCAAAGTTGTACATTTATAATAGACCCGCAATAAAAAATACTGTGAAAATAAAGAACAATCATGTCGAAGAATTGCATCGTGAGATATAATACAAAATGAATTTTCCTACAAACCCAACCTTGGTTCTGCTTAATTAATTGTTATTTTAACTTTAATAAATAATTTTCGTATTAATTCGTGATCTTTTTTTTTCTACAGCCCTTTTTTCGTTCGTTCATTTTGTGAAGCTTGCCATGTTTTTCTACCACTGATCGTTGCACCGGGATGGCTCGGTGCTATACAACGGAATCGAGAATATTAGGAAAGCGCCACGACCGAAATTGGCATGGATTGCAAAGATTCTTACGATAGGTATTTATTTTAGAATTTGTACGCCCTGTTGTCACGATCGGATATCACAGAGCGTGCCGATTCTTCGATAAGTGTCATCGAGAATAATCAACGAGAAAGCGCCGAGCGGACGTCTGCTATCGCTACAGTGAGATACGATCGGTAAGCTGGTTCGTCCTTATTTCATCATATATTGAAAAATACAGCAAAATGATTTAACAATAATTGCAAAATAAAAAAAAATACAGCTGCGGTTAAATCCGATAAGTAATGTGCTTCGTTCTTATTTCGTGTAAATTTTTAGAAATTTGACTCCCCCCCCACATTCGTTCGAACAAACATAGAACAGAAATGGTTAAAATACTGCGAAGAAATATTTTTCTTACAAATTGATAATGGATTCGGGAAAAAATTTGGGGTATCGATGTATCAGTGCTTTTTGGATCAGTCTGTGTACACGTAGATCTGATGGAATACGGTGTTGTCATGGGTCATTAGGTTTCCTGGTTTCCACTTGGGCGGAGCTCGTGTGCGACGATGGAGATTCGTGGATGGACTTTAGGAGGTCACAGAGGGACGCACGGACAGAAAGTGGGAGGGAGAGGGAGGGATGGAGAATATATCGTAATTACAGTGATTCAGTCTAGATCGGTTGTTGGATGGTCCACGAAAGGAAGTGGCTATTGACGAGTTATTCATGTTATGTATAGATACATATATATATGGGGAGAAACATCCCAAGGCGCTTGATTGAAACCCTTCTATCCGCGGATTAATTTTAAAGTTTTTTTCGACCCTCACCCCCCTTCCTTCCTATTTTTTTCGAGAGGTAACTGCTATTGTGCCAATTTTATATTGGATGGAATTTTTTTCCAGCTACTTTATCGAAATTGAGAATTTTTTCTCATAAAATTGTAGTGTGAGTCATATGTCCCTAATATTTTTTCTATTTAGAAAAAATTCGAGTTCTTTTCGAAAGTGCAATACCCGATAATGGTTTCCTATCTACAAAAAAAAACAAAAATGAAATCGACCTCGCAAAAAACGATTTTCCGATTATTTTCGACAGACAATCGATTTTTTAATTATCATGTATTATTATTTATGAACGAGAAATGACTTAAATAAGAACCACCCTAATATATATATATATATATATAGACGATGGCCCATGCATCGTATCTTGTATGTATATGGATCACATATATTGCAGACTCTCTGTCTCTCCTTTTGGCTCTCCTTCAATCCCAGATCCCTCGTCCTCGTCGAAGCAGCTCTCGGTTGGGTTCTCACGATGGCTTGACTGACACCTAATAAAGATGCTAATGCTTGCACACCTATCACTATTTTTCTCTCGCTTTTGTGGACTTTCTACCCTCTTGGCCTGCCACGGAACGACTATCTCGACAATTCTTTTTTTTTACTACCCCATACTCCACCTCCGGATGAGATCTACCATCTCTATTGAATATAACGTGCATTGTCATCTTCTCCGCCTATCCATCGAAGTTCTCCACCTATTCATTTTTATTCTTTACGTTCTCATCCTTTCCCATCGCCTCGGAAAACACTCGAGTACAGACGGACCCTCGATTATGTCAACCGAGCCACGAAACCTCGAGGATTCCGCACTCTAGCCTCATCCTATTTAGTACGCCACCCGGTACAAGCCCGAGCGTTACACAAGCCTTTCATTATCGTAGCTTCTCTCAACACCTATTTAGAATAGCTTAACTGAAACGAATCTTATCAAATCTTCCTTGTCGAACAACACAAAGCTGCCATGCTGTTGCGAATCGACTCTTCAGGGTTTCCGTTACGTAGTTATAGCTTGTTGGTTTGGTGGCGAAACCAAATGAGTCCAGCGTTTTTAAGTTACGAAAACAAAAGGACTCGGGTTATATTTTTTTGCATGCTTTCCTGAAAATGTTCTATCGGTAAAATAATATTTATTTATTTGACAACATATATCGATTATTAATTGACTCGCATCGGTAGGCAAAATCAGATAAGTCCATGATTTGTAGGCAAAACCGAATGAGCCCAACAATATTTTTTTTCTCAATAATTCACAGACTATTTAGATTGTTCCGAATGCTATCTCGAGTTATACCAAAAGCTAAACGTAACTTGATAATAATTATTTTTTAAATTGTTTTTTTCGCTGTCATAAAGCGTCCAGAACGCAGAATCGTTATTTCTCGAAAACTCTTTTTATATACTCATTCGGCTTTTTGCCTCTAAACCACAGATATCGTATTTCCATCAATGCGAAATTAAATATTCCGTTTGACCTCATTATCTGAAATAAAATCTATTCATTCGACCAATCATTCCCCAACAAAAAAAAAAAATTCTAATGAATTTTTAAATTTCACTTTATTCCTCCCTAAATAATTCAATCTCCATTCACGAGTAATTACACCAGCGGGCAGACCTCTTTTTCCTCACCATCGATCTTCTCCCCGGCTCGGAAAACCCGTCCACCATAAAATAGTTGACGATGCAGTCAACGTCGCACAGGAAAACGGAGACTAATCTCGCTCGCGAAGCAGAAATCGAGAGAAAGTTTTTCTCCTCGTAAACGACGTACGCTGTACGTAAAACGACGGTGTTGTTTTTTTTTTATGTTTATTTATTTTAGTTTATTTTTATCTTGTTTTTTTTTCCAAAGCTTCGCCAAGATCCATCGAGGGTAGCAAGGGACAAACGTGGGAGGGAAAGCGACCTTTGCGATGGGTACAAGAATTGCCATCGTATAGTAAACGAGGCGCATTTTGGAATCCTCGTATAAAACGCGATTTGCGGCAGAAAAAAAAAAGAGATTGCTCTTGTAAGAGACAAATACCCGGCTGTATTGACCCTCCACCCCCTCTGGGAAGCTGGCTGCTCGAAAGAAGATTAAAAAAAAAACGTTGTCTGGCGTTATGGGACTTGACTACCACTACCGCCATTGCCGCTGCTGCTGTTCCCGATGCTGATGCCGATGCAAATAGAGCTTTTATCCAACTCTTTTCTCACGTACGCGAAGCTCGGTCATTTGTACGTAGTTCCAGTGTGTACGAAAAGATTGTTGGGGACGTTTATCGGTTATCGTTTATCACCCGAACGAACCATCTTCCCCCACGCCTCACAGCCGCCGCTTGTCGGTTTTCGACGAGACTCTTCTGTGTTCCATCGGGGCGCGGTGGTCTCTCGGGAGGGTGTCTCGTGGGGTGCGCATCGAAAGACCGAATATTCAATGTTGAGTCGGGTCAATGAATCGAATTAAAATGCTACCGAGAATAAATGTTTCGAATCGGCATGACGCGAACTGTCAATGTCCCGAAAGATTAAAATCCTCGAAAATTTATGGAAGGCAGATAGATAGATTTGGACAACAGTTTTACTTCGTCTCGACGTAGGAAGGGTGATTTTATTTAGACGACCGATAATGAGCTCGCGTCAGGTCTTTTCTTTTGGCTCCCGGATTTATACTGCCCTTGTTCGTAATTGGCGCATTGACGCATGTGAACTCGTAGAGATGGCCCTTGAGGCCTGATCCCACATATATATTTCGTCTGTCCTAACGATTTCTGTATGAAAAATCGAAGTAGAGACGGATTATGACGCGTATTGCACGTTTGATAAATGGATTGGCTGTCCTGGTATGCAGACCACGCGTCCTGCGGGCGGCCGGTGGGTTTAATTGGTGTCAGACATTTTTTTGATGCACGAGGACGGGGCACAAAGTGGAAAATGTCCGATTTTTATCGTTGTGTCAGCTGGGAGGATTTTATGGTTCGCGAGCTCGAGTTTTTGGATGTAAAGTTAAAGTCGTAGGCCGGATAATTACTTTGTTGTGGATTCACTGCGAGAACAGTGAATGACTGGAAGAAGGACGATAAAATGCGCTCGAGCTTTTTTTTTTAATCAAATGATTTCTCTGTCAAATTATTTTTGGGAATGTTTTTGATCGTACCTTTTTAGTTAAAATTTAAGTTATTTTTTCATAATTTATTTTTCGTAATTGGTCATATATCAATCCGGCATATATCCAACGAATCGTACGACAGATTTGTCACATTTTTCACACAGGGAAGATAGAATAATTCATTACATTTTAAGTGCATCCCGAAGTGCAGTTGAGATGCCGAGAGTTGGTATCTCTACGATACACCCTTCAAAGGGCTTCTAGCTTATGAAAATATGCCGAGAGTAGAAAAATTAAACGAATGGTACATAGAAACAGTTTTCAAATAGACTGAATGAAATTTATTTCACAGCACATACATACGAAACTTGATTATGCATTTTTCAAGTTAAATCCGAGGCTTTGACGATTTGCGAGCGAGTCTGACCTACAGATATTATTTCTTTCGCAGCAGAGCTCGACATTTGATAGTAAAGAGAGCTTGATAGTAAAATCGCTCCATTTTCCTTCATCATTATATTGCTTTGCAAATTTCGTGTAGCAATTTTTTTTTTTTTGCCAAACTTTTGCAACAATCAAATCAAACCAAAATTATAAAATTCGCCATACACAAATATACAATAACAAGATCCCAAGATTTGGAAATACTATTGAAACATTGTAGCAATATTTTCACGATGCGTCGTATTTACATTCCCGAATTTCGAATGTACGACCAATGCTTGACTCGTACTACTGGATTCGTAATCTCGCACATTACGCAACAAGCTTTAACGATATTTCGAAAAACCATTTGGCCACAATGAATTACGTGTGAAAATGCATCCGTTTTCATCCCAAAATTAATATCTCGACCTACCGTGCCACGTTCAAAACCCCACGAATAATAATAATTGAACGCAAACGAGTCAAATGAGTTGCAACGAGATTTCGAAACTTCAACGAGACGATAAATCCGTACCAGGGAAAATGGCGAGCGTATATTCTCCCAAACTGTCTCTTCATTATGTAGATTGATGAGATTCCGAATACAATCGTATTCCATTCGGCCGTTGGGGTCCGCAAGTCGGACGCACTGTGCACAGTAGTATAACCCATCAGCGATCCGTGCCAGTGCAACACCAGAGGATATAACGTTATAGGATACAGATTCGGAGAGATTAATAGCCAGGCCATCGTGTCACGCGCCTCCGCAACACGATGGGCCATTATCGTAAACATGGGACCATCAAATCGATTGAAAATAGGCTGATATCGGTCAGCGCGTTACACAGCTGTTGCGAGCGTATGGGGTGTCGGATTTTTTTCGTTAACGAACCTATGGGCTTGCATTTGGTTTTTTTTAACAAAGGTTCTCATGTTGTCACTGAATCGAAGATCATGGGCTGCTTTATGGGAACAGGTTTTTATTTTAAAATAATAGTCATTTGATTAATGTAAGATGACTTTTAGTTTTAATATTGCAACAATAGAACAGTCTGAAGTTGAAAGTTATTGTTATGAGGTTCGAAAAATTATGAATATATGAGATAAATAATAATTGGAAGAAGAGAATTATTTATGTTCGTAATTTACATTTGGAAATTCTTGTAGCAGAACAGTTGGAGTTAGTAGTGGAAGAATTATTTGTCTCCAAATAGAAGCATCCAAATAGGGGCTTCTATTTGAAATACAAAATTCAAATATAAGCTCATCTAGGCCCATATTCATTTACTCTATTATTATATTTAAATATATTCTACCATACTATAGTTAGGTTATTTATATCCATTTATTAATGAATAAATTATTATTATTATATTAATTATATTAATAAGTATTTTTTAATTTTATCATAAATCCAATTAATATAATTCAAATTATATTATTATTTATACTTACTTGGAGAACTTGTCAACGGAATAATCCGTTAGCGAAGCAATCACGGCCAACAGATCAACGACCTTGGGGATGAACAAAAAACCGTGATTTTCGAAAACGAATCGTAGTAACAGTGAAAAAATTCCCTAGAATCCTCGGTAAATACGTCGGTGAATCGCTCGATTTTGCTTTGACGAAGCCAACGCGTGTTCGCGTGGAGAGGCAAGTGAACGGAATGAAGGTAGCCCGAGCCCGATAACTCGGTAGATGGAAGGTGAAAGGTACGGAGAGATGGACCAACCGCGAAACCCGTAGCCGATGCAGATGGAAAGCTCCAAGCTCGAAAAGCCCCGGGACGAGGTAGATACTCGGTTCATCGAAATTCCACCGGATCTATCCATGCAGTCTACGTTATACCACCACCAGATTCAATTAACTCGGACGTTTTAGGCGCGTCGCGATCCCATGGCGGTTACATACGCAACCTTCCCCCCCCCCCCCCCCCCCCGTCAGACCCTTCGGCGTTTCAAACCTCCGCTGTTCCGACGATGGCGAAACAGCTTCGGCTTTCGGGTTCCGGGCACAGATATTCTCTCTGACCCCTTTATCGATGCACTTTGGGCGCCGTCGTATGATCGTGCACAATCGGGCTTTCCATTAAGGTGACGCGGTGAAAATTATTTTTAATTAATTCGGATTATTATTATTTTTTAAGGGATTATTGTTTGAATGAATATCTTTACACGTGGAACTTACCGTTGGAAAATTTATGGTTTGTGTTGAATTTGGGGAATAGGATTGAGCGGATGAAATGTTTTTATATTAATTTTCAAAATTTTTGTAAATTTGTACGAGCAGGAATATTTTAGTGGATTTTGAGGGTCACTTACCAATTTATGGATTGAACCACGGAGATTAGTTTGAAAGCTTGTGAAATATACGACTTGTTCGTATTTATTTTTCACGAATTTTGTAGAGGCGTTTTAATATTTCATTGGACATAAAAATTTGGCATATTTGATATACCTACGTCTATTTATCATTTTGCGTATTCAATTTCGGTTATTTCGAAATGGTTGCTTTCGTCTTCAAACTCTTCGTCGGATTCTCTTCAGCTATCTTCGTATATTGCCTCAAAGTTTCAATCTAATACACCAGATTTTGTAATTGTAATTCAATTATTCATTTTCCTACAAACGATACACGAAAATAATATATTTTCGATAAATTCACGCCTCTATCGATCGAGCAATCAACGCGTTTTCGAAGAAATCAAAACAAACAAAAAAACAATCAAATAATAGCGTGAATTAAAATTCTTCCTTGGCAAAACTCCACCGACAAAACCCAAATAATTGCAAACGTCTCTAAATCCCGCTTCTAACTCAAAATGCCCCGTCCCCATATAAAATCACCGACCCCTGCGCCACCCACCAAAAAAAAAAAAAAAAAAACCCCCGTCGACGAATATTCAAATCCGCTTATCAGCACGCAGTCATAAATTAACTGCAACTGTCAACAAAATAAATAGCGACCAAAATCGCCTCACGTGCCAAGCCGCGACACGCCGACACGATCCGCTACGTTGCATCGAATCTCGTCATTTCCCCCTGGTCGGCCTCCACTCGTTCGACGATCCGCGAATCCGCCCGTACTTCCCACAAATTTGCAACTCCTCGTCGCGACGGCCTATCAAACATCGCCGCGTTTAAATACGGGATAGTTTAACGAATCCCTCTGACGATATTCGTTAAACGGCCGAACGAATTTCACGCTTGCCATCGAACGCGTTAAAATTCGCGACCACTGGGGTGGACCTTAATAGGGGTGTTGACGAATTTCGACAAGTGCACCCACTCACAGATGGGTTCGAAATAAATTTTAAAAAATATGTGCAATACCCCGGCACTGTAGTACAATGCGAAGACGTGAGTGTAAGCTCGTTTCGTTTCTCGTTTGAATAACATGGGATTTTCAGACTAATTCAGTCATTATTTTTTGGAAGTGCTACTAAGCATCGAAAAAAAATATTATTCATATGAAATCTATTCTTACAATTAAATTAAATTTTTTACAAGGCGTTATCACAACCTTTATCCTCCCCACCGTCCCTCTATTATACACGACAACAAATTAATGAAGGCGAGGTCTTGTAAAAAAATGTTACACGTAGATATACCAATTAAGAATTTATAATTAAATTAAAATTATAATATAATTAGAATTATAATTAATTTAGAATTTATAATATTTTCTTGTAAAAAAATTTTACACGTAGATATACCAATTGAGGGTTTATAATTAAATTAGAATTATAATATAATTAGAATTATAATTAATTTAGAATTTATAATATTTTCTTGTAAAAAAATGTTACACGTAGATATACCAATTAAGAATTTATAATTAAATTAGAATTATAATATAATTATAATTATAATTAATTTAGAATTTATAATATTTTCTTGTAAAAAAATGTTACACGTAGATATACCAATTAAGAATTTATAATTAAATTAGAATTATAATATAATGAGAATTATAATTAATTTAAAATTTATAATATTTTTACCAATTAAGGATTTTTATGAATAATATTTTTTTTCAATGCTCAGGAGCACTTCCAAAAAATAATGACAGAATTAGTCTGAAAATCTCATGTTATTCAAATGGGAAACAAGACGAGCTTACAGGCACGTCTTCGCATTGGACTACAGTGCTGAGGTTTTGCACGTATTTTTATTCATTTATTTCAAACCTATCTGAGGGGTGCACTTGTTGAAATTTGTCAACACCCCTATTAATCCCCACCCTAGCGACCACCCGTTATTTTTTTTTTTTTACAACCCTCCGCGTTATCCACCCGCTGGTTAAACGTCAATAACGAACGTATCGCGACGATCGCCGCTACGTGCTCGTAATGCAAATAATAAATTAACGCGAAAAAACGTTCAACTGGCTATGCGTCGATTTCGATCGAAGAACGGGCGAACGAATTTTTCATCCGTAAATTGCCCCGTGATTAATAATTAAACGCCATCGTGAACACGGAAATATTTTGTTTTCGAACGACTCCCAACATTCTTCATTTATTTATCATTATTTATCATCTGTTTTGCTTTCGTGAGCTACAAATTGCGCTACAGCAGGGCCGAGAGACGATTAATTTAACCAGAAACAAAACAAAAAAAAAGAAAAAAAGAAGTTTAATCGTGGATTAAAAACGACGTACGACGATTAAGTCTCGTCTCTCAGACCTTGGACTAGCTCTTCGTTCGTGGAAACCGCGATTTAACATCGTTTTTCTTCGTTTTCTTTAGCGACAACGATGACGTTGACGACGAGGACGACGACGACGACGACGACAAGACGACGACGACGCTGGCGAGCGAAGATTGACGGATGAATAGAAGTAAATTACGATGGAGAAACATAAAGACGAATAGACGTCACATCTGCGACGTTATTATTCATGATCGATCGCACTTCAGGGAATTTTATTCGTCCATCGCTGCATAAACAACGCTAGAACTATGATTCGAATTTCGTGAGCTCGACCATTCGGTTTCGATCTCATCCTTTCATCTCGTTTACCCTCTTTGCCTTATTACTCAATTTTTTCCCTCCCTTTTTTTCAATACTATTTTCATTCGTTTATTTATTTATTTTCAATTGGACCAACTTCGGATCTTCATTTCTCATGATCTTTGGGATCCGAGGATAAACCGAGCGAATGCAACGTTGGAGGATTCAGGACTCGGATGTTCATTGAAATATTTATATTCGGCGCTATGCCCAGAAGCGCGTACACAAACGTCGACGGAGTGAAAAAGAAGGGCTCTTCTATATCTCTTCTCTCTCCATCCCTCTCGTAGCTTTCGAATTCTCACGAGTCTCGTTCCTGATATCGCGAACAAGCACGAACAAGTGGAAATAGCTGCTTCTCGGGCATCGTAAACTCCACGAGAAACGATAGAAAAAAAAAAATACACATAAAAAAATAAAACAATTTGGAAAAAAAAAATAACGTGCGGTTGTCTTGCGACGGGAAAATAACATTGGATAATTTACGAGTAGGAGTTTTGGCTCTCTGTGTATTATTCAAGAGTCGTTAGTTACTCCGGGCATGCGCTCGTTTTTTTGTTTTTTTGTTTTTTTTTCGTCCCGTCGGCATCGTCGTCGCCGTCGCTGAACGAAAATTCGAGGCGACGAACTGATAAAATCTAGGAAAAGACGAGAAAAAAAAAAGATGAAAAAAAAAAGAGAAGAAAATTGGGACTGGGGGTTGTTTTTTTTTTTTTTTTCAACGTCGCGCGATCAAACGTAGTTCCATTCTTTCCGACAATTTACAATTTGGTTGTAAAAAACGAGAGGACGACGGAGATGAGGGAGGGGAGGTTGAAGCCGAGATGTGGTGGGTGTAAAATTCCATTGTTCGAACGTTGGGATTTCGTTGTTTCGTTTCGGGGGTTTGGAAAATCGACGTCTCGTGCCGTCGGTCGCGTTTCACGTTCGTGTACTTTCTCGTCGGTTCCTCGACGTTTTCTTCTATCCGTTTCAACGGAAAAAAAAAACCCCCCGAAGGCCACTTCTCGGACGAATATCTACGAATAAACCCCATCGAGGCTCGTTCCGAACCGTCCTCACGAAGTTACTTCGACGTTCGGTCTAATTCTGCGCCTGGAAATTCAACGTTTGTCCGGTTGGGGAATAGACACGGGAATAAATCGACGCTGCTTGGGAAAACTGGCGTGTTTCGGATTTTGTTATGAAAACAAGCACGTTTGGTATCGTTTAAACATATTTTTGGCACCTCATTCGTTTAAACTGGCTATTGAAACATGAGACCTATTTTAAAACACGTAATTTTCAATTGAAAAATTTGATAAAATTCTTATATACTCTTGAACACTTCTACTTTGAGTGCACACCATGAAGATTGCGAAAAAATTTGTTTAAATATTTTATTTTCCCCTACTTGGTTTCCTAGCACATTTCGATATTCGGCGCGAAAATTAGCACGTTTCGGCTTGCTAGTTTTAAGGGTCGAAGCCGAAACATGCTAGTTTTCGCGGCGAATGTCAGGAACGTGTTGGTTTTCGCGGTGGAATTAGAAACGTGTTAGTTTTCGTAAGAAATTTTAATCGTGCTACTTTTCGTAAGCAGGGGAGAAATAACGTTATTGATCATGAGCAATTTTTTGTCGGTAGTGGAGCACCACGAAGTACTTTTCGAGCAAAGCACTCGTGCGAAGAACGAATGAGAAGTTGTTGACGAATGCTAGTTCATCGAATTATCAAGTAGTCGATGATCTGAACTTTGTCAATGTTTTGGTTGTTTTCTCAAGCTCTGATGGCTGAAGTTTTTGCCAATTCGACCATTTTGTTTTTTTTTCGGAAAGATTGTAAGCACAATGACACAATGTCGTTGATACTGTCAGTCTATTTGACATAGAGTGAGGTTTGATTACAGTGACAATGTTTACAAAACGAATGACAGGAGAACGGGAGATTGAATAAGCTGATCTCTTGTCTCCTGTTCGCCAGTATTTTGTTTTTTCCGCGGGCTTCCGACAAAAATTTGCTCACTTTCAGTGAAGTACAATTCGTACCAGTTCGGTCTCCTCATGTCTATTCTCCATGGTTTATCCGATCGTTAAACTCGGATGTTATTTTACGTCGATAATTTCTAGAAGCTTTAGCTTAACGTTTTCATAATTTTAGATAAATCCCAACAATAAGTTGTGCGAATATGAATTCAATATGAAACCGATTAGTGTATCGTGGGGTCGATTTTACCCCTGCAGTAATTTTAAAGTTCCCGCATTTCTCATCAGTTCATTTGTTTATTGTTATTTTTATAACGAATAAATTTCGGAAACTTCGAATTTAAAAATTTCATCGTAAAGTAGAAACTCTGAGCATCGTTCGTGAATTTTTACAGATTTATAGGACGATATTTTCTATTTTTTTAAAACATTTCAGTTCGATTCGCCCCCACGATACACTTTACGAGTGCGAAAATCGGGTTAATCACATCCGAATTTCATAAATCAAATTGAAATAATATATTTGCATAAATATTAACCGAAGAAAGATGAGTTTGGTATCAAACGAAGATAGAAAATATGTTTTTGTTTCAATTACGCAAATTTCCCGGCCGAAATAAAAACGGAGATGAGTAAAATTTATTTATGAAGTTAAATTTCGCGATTTTCAATCGAACTATATATTCTTAATATGCAAATTGGTGTTTTTACGTGTCGCTAATTACCTTGGAGTCTCCGCCGCCCAGATAAACGAGTCCCATGGAGCCCGCATACGCTATCAACGTCTCGACCGCCTGTTGTGTTTCCAAAAGAATCCTCGTTTCGTTCATCCAATCCCGGGCGACGCAGCGAGGCGCTCCCTTGAGCAGATTCATGTACCGCAACGCCATTTTAAAATCACCCCTGTCCAACCAGTACCTGTGTATTTAAAAAAAAAAAAAAAAACAACGAACGGAGTGAGAAAAAAGTAGAGAAATAAATAATAAACTAAAAATCGAATAAACGACGAATGCGATTGTCGATAAATTAAATTTAAGAGACGATTTTTCATAGTTTTTTTTTATTTTCGTTCTCTTCCGAAGGCAATCAATCCTCGTTGAGCTTCTTCGCGTGGGGGTCAAAACAATTTGTATCCCGTCCGCCTTCGTGGCAATTAAATGTGTAATTAATTACCACCGCGTTCGGACATCCAATCTGCAACGTCTGCAGTCACCGAGGAATTTACAATTGCCATTGTTACGACGGTTATCAAGCTTCCTTAACTCCTTTGGACGGATATCGGATACATTTACGCCGATGTTGCGGGGAGAGAGAGGGAGAAAATCTGAGGTATCGAAGGAAGAACCGAAAAGGGATTGAAGCAAAAGTACGTCGATCGTTTCTGGCAAATTCGTGAGAAACGAGGCTCGGTTATTTGGGTCATAGCCGTAACGGTTTTGCTACGTCGTACCGCGACGTATCATATCCTAGCCAAAAACTTTTGGAGCTTCACGTCGTGACGCAGTCGGACGACGAGGTTTCCGTCAGGGCGAACGGAGTTATCTCCGCCTTTCTATCTACATCTCTCTTTATGAAATAACGTTGCACATGTGTCAGTATATTTGTGTATATATATGGGGCGTTCCGTCGCGAATCAACGAATTGCAGAGCTTTCTAGCCCTGGATGTGACCGATGATTTTTTTTTTTTCAGGATCTTTTGGAACCTACGAGCTGGCTAATTTTTTTTTTTAGCTCTTTTGGATACCTACTTCTTGTAACGCCGCACCATTTTTTTTGCTTTGTCAAGAGGTTAGTCCTATTGTGCGATTTTTTAATTAGATGACATTTTTTTTGTAGATACTTTATCGAGCTTGAGGAACTTTTTTCATAGGATTGGAGTGGAACTCATGTTTCTAATACATTTTAAAATTCTTTTTAAATGATAAAATATGATGTTTTCGGAAATTTTAATGTGTGATGATGGTTCCCTGAAAATTGAAGTCTTCGTTGCGAAAAATCGATATTTTAATTATTATCGTTAGACAATCGATTTGTTGGTAATTTCCTACTATTTTTATGAAAATATATAATCAGATAATCGATTGTCTATCGAAAATTATCGAAATATCAATTTTTTGCAGGAAAGATTTTTTTTTTTTTTTTTCGATAGGGGATTATCATCATACATTGAAATTTCCGAAAAAAGTCGTAATTTTGACAAATTTAAAACCAATTTTTGAAAATATTAGAACTGTGAGTTCCACTCGAATTTTATAAAATAGTTCTTCAATTACAATAAAGTATCTCGGAAAAAAATTTCATCCAATTAAAAAATGGCACAATAGCAGTAACATCTTGATAAAGAACAAAAAAAGGGGGTGGAGTGAGGGGAAGTCGTTGATCCAAAACCACCAAAAAAAAATTGGCGAAATCCTAGGATCCGAAAAATCCTAAAAAAAAAAATCATCGATCACATCGAGGGGATAGAAGAGTTTCAATCTGGCGATTCGGGACGGAATGCGCCATGTCTATGTATGCGCGAGGCGAGAACGGCTGGCGGAAATTCCGTTGCCAGGACCGCCTCGTTGTACACGTTCTGCTTGCTTCGTTAGTCGCTCGTGTTATGTCATTACCTTTCCCTTCACTCCGAAGGATTTCCACCATTTCGCGACGGATATAATCCGGTCAATCGCGAAATTTGAATGAAATCATCGTGGCTTCGAGGAGAAGAAGTACGTGTGGAACTATCAATTTCGCACGTCTATCGAGCTGTTTGCTTTCACCGTATTCAACTATCAATTGGAACTTTATACAGCTTGTAGTCCGAGTAGATTACAAAATGTTTCGTCTATTCATCGTCGACGTCACTAGACGAGATGACGGTTTTTTCTCTCAATTTTGTGGCGCATTATTTTTGGTTGGACAAATTAAAACCCATATTTATTCGAGGACTCAAATTCGACTCTTTCGCACTTATCGCGTGGATAATCTTCAACCTTTTCGCTTGATAAATTATTTCTGGTACGTTTTCTTCACAATAATTGTTTCAAGTAATTTTTGTATCAATATTTTTCCAGTATTTTTTGTAGTAAATATTTCTAGTTACAATTTTAGTACGCAATGCGTCTGATTCTCACTTTTACCGGGGCGATGTGAATTTTTTTTCATTCCCCCATTATTTCATCGCCATTACAATAAGGAAATTTATGATTCTCGTCATTATTTCGATATAAAACTAACGCGGAAATCAGTTTCTAATAGTTGTCACTAAAATCGAACGATTCTAGTACTGTCATTCTAGAGAAAGACGTTTGAAAAACTGTCATCAAAATAAATTTGATATCAGTTCGATCAATAAAAAAAACTTTTGACATCGCATAATATTATTCAACTGTCGATCTATTTTTTAACATTATTATTCTCATTTTATTTTGGCTCTTTACCCACCAATCGATAGCTACTCTCATATCAGTGTTATATATTTTAAAATCAACGAAACCATCAAAGCGCAGCCATTCCCCGGTCGCACGAATTAAATATCCTACGTAACAACAGTCCAAGAACCACAGCTCGCTGATAAATCACGCTTAAAAAAAAAAAAAAACGAAAAGTAGACGAGTAACTCCGAAGGATAATCTCGAACGAGATAAAAACGAATATCCTTATCACGCGGAACCATTTACCTTCGGCGCGAAGGTCTTTTGTAACTCCGTAACCGGCACTTGCGGTCGTCATTCGTTCCTAAAACTACGTCGCCCGGTTCCACGTGCATTTTCGTTCTCGCGTTACGAAGTACGCTCATTGCCGTGAAACTACTCGGCTACTGCACTGCGCCGAGTGATAAAAAATTCATGAACAAACCGGCCACTCTCGCCGTCGGAAGTGCGAAGCTTGACGTTCTCGCACTTCTTCGGACCTTTTCGCACGTGTACGAACGACGCTCGACGTACGAGCTCTTTCGCCGGCACGAAGCCGGATGTACCTTGACGAAAAATAAAAGGAAAAATACGAGAAAAAATGGGGAGGGAAAAAAAAAACGTAGCTCGAAGATCCCAGCTGAACGAATATCGCGAGTACGTAGTTCGAGCTCTTACGGCGAAACTGGGCGTGATGTAACGGCAACAACTTTGCCCATGGGCTGAAGGGTTGAGAGCACTATCGATCGTGGGATAACACTTCGACGTTGGAGTCGAGCGGTTTTACTTTTGGCCAACTGAGTGTCCGGTGAAAAATTGAAAACTCAAAAAGCGCCCGGTGGCTTTTTACGCTTTTTCGCTCTTCGTTTTTGCTACTTCGGATGGTTCGTGAAGGGACGTGATGGAATAGTCGCAGGGGAATGGATCGAAGCTTCGAATGTGGTCGAAGTTGAGACGGTGCAAAATTTCGAAAATGCGATGTTTGGTCCGCAGATTTTTTTTTTAGCAATGAAAATTCCGAGACCAGAATTATTTTCTATTATTTTTTGTGGAAAAAAAATAATTAAAAAATCGATTTTCTATCGAAAATAATTGAAATATCGATTTTTTTCAAGAATGATTTTATTTTTCTTCTAATTTTTTAAATGAGAAACCATTATTAGATATATTAAATTTTGAAAAAAAATCGAGTTTTTTTAAAATAAAAAAAAATATTAACAATGCCAAAAATTTAATGAAAAAAGTTCTTTAATTTCGATAAACAATTTGTCGATGCAACGCTATTTTTGACCATTGTCGAGTCGATGATCATGGACGGTAGGGTGGCGTGCTCAGTCGAAAAATCGGCTCGGTCAAAACATTGTCTCTTTCGGAATTTTGCACCGTCGAAACTTCGAACATACGGAACTTAAAACCGCGACCCAGCCGCAAACCTCGTTGAAACGCTCACGCTGGGAATTACGGTGGGCGAACGAAAATCGCGTTAAACGCGAAGAGAGACGAGATACAAAGCAAACTACACCGTTGGGAAATATGTACGTTCGCGGTGGGAGAATACTCGCTGAGAATGGGATTTAAAAATGCAAAGTCTTTCGTTCGAGTGCCACGAAAAGTGGTAAAAGACGTAATGCGCATCGCGAACTATGTTGAAAGGGTTGAAGCAATGTCAAACGTTGAGAAGAAATCTTTACTATCCGAAATTTTCCTGTTTTTCACAGAATCATCGATATTTTGTGAAAATATAAATTTTTGTTAATTTTCATTGAATCTTCATCGATGAAGAACAAGAATGAAATATTTTTACGTGCTAATCGGTGTTTGAAATGTTCTCCATGTGAAAATCTAATGGAATTGGGGTGTTCTTGTTTTGTTTTCTTATTTCAATATTTTGTCGAGAAAATTAGAGGGCTCTCATTTCTAAAATGAATATTATAACGAGTAAGACGAATAATACACATAACAATGATATGTGTAATATACATATTAGGGTGAGTACCGAAAAAAAAATATTTTTAAGACAGCTATCATATTTAAAAAATATATAATTAGACGAACTTATCTAGAAGTCTCCAAAAGATACTAGAAAAAAAAATAATCGAGCACATCAAGTGATAGAAGAGTTTCAATCCGGTAATTTAGGACGTCCTTCCCCATATATATTTTTTTTTCTCATAGGAAATAAAAATAACAAACCATTCCCGAAATCTAGAAACCTTTTGAGTCAAAAGTTGGTCACATCTATTTCGATTACTGCGCGTATATATTTTTTAAATTGGGGCCTACCTGGCACGATGAAGGATGTCGAAGGTGTTGAAGCTGCTCGCGTCTATGGGTTCGTCCTTGAGCTCGCTCTTTGGTATGGGATTGACGGTCTTGACGAGCAAGAAGCTCTGCAGATAGCTGAGCATGTAAATGGGCAGTGAGGCGCCTTCTTCGGGCACGAGGGCTAATCTTCTAGCTATATTTTCAACCTGCGATCAGCCCCAAAAATTCAGTCAAACGATTATTTTCCATTACTATAAATATTCCCTCTCGAATATTGAATTCTTAATCTCCACGAGAGCGAGTCTATTCACCTTGCAACAAAAGAGAACTTTTACAAAGACAACTCCTGTAAAAAAAAAAATCTTCTCGTCTATAAACGATGTCCATAAAAAACTCCTGGACAAAACGGTCTATTTTTCGTCATTTACGTCTAAATTTAGATTCAGGTTTACGTTGAGGTCTAAGTTTAGGTTCAAGATATTTAGGTTTCTCAAATTTAGATTTAGTCTAGGACCTAGGACCTGGTTCAGATTTTTTAGCATTGTTGTAAATTAAATTTTTGCTTTCATGCAATGTAACTAATTTTTTTTCATACACTATCAATGCATTTTTATTTATTTTTTCCTCAAAATTGTCACCCTAACGTCGTTGACACTGAAGTCGATGAGTCGTTTCAGAAAGAAATCATTCAAGATAAAAATATTTTCATCGGGGATTTCTCATAAGGGTAATTTTTTTGACGCAATCGTTTTCGACGAAATTTTTTCAAAATCATCCCCATCTCAACATCCCCCAAAACGTTATTCGAGATATCGAATTATCATTGAAACCATCGAGTTTACCTTGATAAATCGTTCGCGAAGCGCGTCCTCGGGGAATACACCGCGTTTCGAGGCTTCCTCGGGTATTCCCTCTATCGTCGCTCGCACGAGCGCGTCTTCCTTAGCTGCGGAAAAAATAAATAAAAAAGTTCCATGGCCGGATTAAAGAACGGCTCGATCTCTTGCGCGAGTAACCGAGAAAAAGGGGGGAGGGGGGGCGAAAACGGGAAAGGAAGAGAGAAAGATAGGATGAAATACATTTGTCACGAAACATTGAGAAGAATCTCGAGATACAACGAGAGACGGGGTTTGATGGAGAAGCTGTGAAGAAAATAAATAAAAGAAAATCAAAAAGCTCGGAGTCGCGTAAAAAGCGCAAGGGCTGTCACACTCACGTGCAACTTTGTATACCGCCTTGATCTCGGGTTCCAGCGGTCTGACTGCGTTGTCTGGTTGAGCTCCGGGTGGTGCTACCTTGACGGCTCTCGCCAACGCTTGACACGCTGCCCACAGCATCTGCGCGTCGCAAGCTCCCTTCTCCTCGTTCAATCGTACTTTTTTTGTTTTTTAATTTTTTTTTCATGAAAGAAAAAGATTATTTTTTTTAATAAGAAAAAAAAAAACGTTGTAATCGCGAGACAGATTAGAGTTTCTTTTGTGGAAAAAATAGGCCTTTGAGGGTTGGTGTTATCAATGCGAGGAAGTGAGTCTGTGGGTTTGTGCGGGTTTGTTCTCTTCGCTGTTATCGCGAGAGGAATTATGGTGGTGATATTAGTGAAAGATATTTCACGACAATAGAGAAGATGTTTCTTAGTCCTTCGTGGTATTGCCGGTAATATTTTTTTTTCTTTGCTACTTCGTAAAGGAAGGTGAAGATCCGAAAGATCTTCTATTTCTCTTGAGTTGATAAAAAAAAAAAAAAATACTTCCTCGAGGAGGAAGGATCGTACAAGATCTTAAATACTGAGGAAACAGTTTGCAAATTTCAACTTGCAGCCTCTTCAAACCCGAGGAAACGAGTTGGAAATTTCAACTCGCAGCTTTTTTGAATTACGACGAAGCGATTAGCGAAGTTTAAACTTTATGCACTGCCAAAGGGCGATCGATCGTAGTTCTTTAGCACACGGAATTATATATTTCGGACAATCGACGTCATATTTTGAAAAAGAAACATCGTAGCGAATTCAGAGAAAGCTTTAATTCTAATGACCTCTCTTTTCCTCGTTCAATCTTACTTTCGTTTCTTTTCATGAAACAAAATTAAAAAAAAACAAAAAATGTCAAACGCAAGACAAATTCGAATATCTTTTGTCGAAAAAATGGGCCTCTGAACCTCGACGTTATCAATGCGACGATGCAAGTCTCCGCAACTGTATAATCGTCACCCTTCGCTGTTAGTGCCACGAAAAATTATATTATTCAGACAATCGACGAATCATTCCACGAAGGAAACAACGACGAAAATTGAGAGAACGGCGTAACGGTAGAAACCGCAAAGCCACAGAAGACGAGTATTCGAAGCTCGTGCAAGGCAAAGTCCCTCTCCGGTTTTCCGCCGAGGTGGCTGAATACTTTCCACCTGAGCGAACCGCCCATCCACCCGAGACTCCCGGCAAGATGGTAGAAGTTTGTTCGAGACGATGCCCGATATCCTGCCACGCCAGTTCTTCCATCCTCCGATCCATCCCTCGCCCTTCCTCACTCTCCCACTTTTTTTTTTCTCTTTATCTTCCTCCGACCGTCCGAACAACTTTTATCTTCGCCATTCTCTCCCGCTATTTTCCTCAACATTGCGTAATTAGGATCGGTCGAATGAGAGTGCATCGGTGGTTGAAAGGATGACGAGACGAAAAAGAAAACGTTTCCGAAAAAAGCGAAAAACAACGAGAGAAAAGACAACGAAAAAAAAAACGAATAAAATACTGTGTTTTCCATCGCGAAAAGACAAATGGTGGCAAGCGCAAGAGTATCGTTTTACCGTCACTTTGGCTAATCCGATCCTCGTCGACGTCGTATCATATCCGCAAGAGCGTCGCCGTGGATATCCTCAATTTCACCACCGACGTCTCATCCTCCGTCATCCGATTCGCTTGTGTACGGCCCCGGTCTCGAACGCTCCGCTGCACTTAGCTCTTTCGCCATTGTTTCGTGCACACACCCCCCACCCTCTTTCCCCTCCACCACCTCGCCCCGTTTCCAAGTATCACCATAATAATAACGAAGCGACGGAGTGTCGACGATTGGCAACGCGAATCTCGAATGTGTAACGTCTGACCAATCTTCGACCCTTACTACTGCTCGACCTCCTTCTCCCCTCCCCGCCCCCCCCCCCCGCCGCTTCGACGAATTCTACGGAATTCCGTTGACACATTTGCGGTTGTGACGCTTCCGCTACGCGCTTGCAGGTAACTTGTAGTTGATCAGCGTGTTTGATGCAATTATATCCAATTATACGAACGTCGAGGGTGTTTTCGGGTTGGGCGACTGTGTCCGGGGGTTTTAACGATAAATGACGATGCAACGACGACACGGCGGACGATTCGAGTGCGTTTCGTTGCGTTTCCATGGCGGGGCCCCGAGAGAGACAGAGAGGGAGATAGAGAGGGGCGGGGGTGGGGACGTGGGGAGGATATGGAGCCGAGGGAATGAGAGTAAATTAGATCGCGATTAAATCAGTCGGGGATTAAACCCCCGAAATCCAACAGCTTCCGGCGTGACGTTTTACGGCCGTTACACGTAGTTGAGGGTCGTGGGCGACCGTCCTCCCACACCTCCCCCGTCCCGGGGAGGGGGAGGGAGGGGCCGCGAATTTTGTCGGAGGGTGAGCCCGTCGCGGATCCGTTGGAGAATTTCGGCCTTTCGAACCCGAGCAACACTGAAACGCGACCGCGTTCACCGACGAAACGATGCGGTCGAAGGGGATGACCGAAAAAAAAGGAAGAGGGGAAAAAAAAGAGCCGACGTATGGTCGAACCACGGGCACGTGGATCGGTGCTTGATAGCGAGGGAAAACGGAATTTCAGAAGATCTAATCGATTCGAGTTGTTTTAATGAGACAATTGGGCGAAAAGGAATTGTTTCTAATTTTTCCAAACGATTTTTAGAATGAAAATTTTAATTAATTGAAAATAAAATATTATTATTATTATTATTATTATTATTATTATTGTTATTATTATTATTATTGTTATTTTTATTATTATTATTATTATTATTATTATTATTATTTTTTTTTTTTCATTATTATTATTATTTAATATTATTTAGTAGTAGTATGAATTTTACTTGTACAACTCAGAAGTTTTTTACAAGCTACCCTTGATACATATTTTTCCAACCTAAGACATATGATTTCCATCCTGACATATGATTTCCAACCTAAGACATATTCCTATAGTGATACATTAACATGGTTGATGTATCACTGGCCCTACAGTTTTTGAAACGGTGGGTTCCGAACCACCGGGAGAACACAGAAAAAAACACATAGAATAATTTTTTCCATTGGTGTCGGCGCCGGGATTCGAACCCGGGACCTTCTGCATGGGAACCCGAGCACGTAACCACTTGGCCACTGCGTCTCCAATATTATTTAGTATTTTTTGATAGAATACATTTTCCGTGAGCGACGGTATCGCAGTTTTCTATTCCCACAACTTTTCGTACACCGCATCGTTCCTCCCGATGACGTCAAAGAACCCAGATAAATCAAACGAAAAATCACGTGACACAGTTTTCTGCCGAAAAAGTAGAATCAATCGTCCGAGGTCAGGCGATTTACACAAAATAATACAGTCAGTACTATCCTCTCTGAAAATTCATCCGCTCGTTGCTACGAAGCTGAATAACATTCCGCGAACGAAACACAGAAACCGAGTAGAACAAAAAAAAAAACAACGAAAACTCCGGGGAAAAGGGTTGGTCAGTATGACTCTCGAAGGGCTTTTCAGTGAATTTCCAGCCTCGACTGCGCCTGAGCTTACCGCGATTAGCCGCAACTTCGGGAATCTCGTTTTGACCGCTTATTTTGTCTGCGGTTGACGTCGCTTCTGCTGCGATCCCTCTCGCTTTCTCTCGCTTTCTCTATCTTCCGTTTCCGTCTCCCACTTCCTCTCCTTCCCCGTCTACGTCGCCACAATCGTGAAATACTTCGAGAAACGAGTTTTCCCCACGGGTAATCGAGCAACAACGAGAAAACACTCTCTCCCCCCGCATTGCAATCCGAGTTTTCGCTGCAAAACCATCGTGAGACCGATTCCCATTTCTCCCTATCCCTCCCTCTCTCCTCCTTTTTCACAGAAAGAAAGGAGTTTGCTCCTCCTTTTTTTTTTCGAACCCTCACCTTTTTGGTCCGCGAAGAAGGGATCGAAGCGGAACTTCGTGATACATAGATGGAAAACGAGCAAGAAAAAAAAAAAAAAAAACGAGGATCGAAGTGGCGGGGCCGGTTTTAGTGCTCGCCGCGAAATTGAATTTCAAGTTTTTTTTTTTTTTTACCGATGGTCCCTTCGGTACCCAGCAAAAGAGTGCGAAAGAAACGAACTCTCCATCCACGTTTGCTGCGTTGGTCCACGTTCTCCGTGTCGCGCAGCATCCCTCGTGCCTATGTACCGAGAATTCACGTCGATATTGCAATTTTTAACTCGGTTCTCTCTTTCTCCACGGGCTTTCCGTACGTTTTCTCGTGAACCGAGAACGCCCCGACGAAAATCCCGACAACTATTCACCTCCGGCAACGCTGGACCGAACCGTGAGAGGACTTTGCCAAAAGCTAATACCATCTATGTGACCTCCTGCGTTCACTACTGATGTCGTTGATGCCACGAAAAAAAAGGTTCAACGTCGTTCGCGAATGTGCTTCGACGATTCCGTGGAGTCTTTCGAACCCAATGTTTCGTAATGAGAGACTTCCACCTCGCGAAATCGCAACGGATTCAAACCCTCGTCTTAGCCAATGTCGCGGAGAAAAAACGTATCGACAAATCCGAAAAAAAATCGGAAGAGCGAAGGAAAAACGACGAACGATAAACAAGCTGAAATACGACAGGTTTTCTTTGGATTTTTTTTAAAGTCGAATCTTTGGGGAACAAAACTCCCGACGTCTTTCTTTTCGTGATCTTTGGCTGTCTTGCCAGCTTCTCTTCGTTGCAACGAAAATCTTTTCGTTGAGAAATACGTCTAGGAGCGAAGCTTCGGAGAGAAATTCGAGCGTGACGATGGAGAATTTGGGTTTTTCGTTGAGGGGGTGGGATGAATCGTCGGGGGAGAAGAGGGATGAGACGAATCGATGACGTCGACAATCTGACGTTGACGGTGACGATGGGACCGAGATATTTTGGAACGTACACGGCAAAACCAACGGAATCCTCACAGCGACGGGATTTTAGAATTTAGACACACACTTGTGCGATGGATGCGAAAGAAAGAAGAAGAGAAGTCGGAAGAAACGAACGTAAAATTCGTCTCTTGAATTCCCGAAACGTCTTCACGAACACGAAATGGCTGAGCTGTTCGTTCGTCTGCAACCTCTCGAGACTTTTCGTCCCTAGGGAAAAATGGCTTTCACGGCTTAACACCGTTAATGTTCGAACTATCAACGGAAAAAAATTAGATAAAAAATGAAATAAGGGACGAGTGTTTGTTTCAAAGTTTTTTTTTTCACGAGCAGTGATTGACGATGGTTTCTCAGTCTTCGGGTGAGATTATGTTGTTAAACGCTTGTTATTGCATGACAAATGTTTGTGGCATGGTGGAAGTTTTTATGTAAGATTTATTATCCGAGGAGCGAGAGAAAAGTTTTATTATAAAATCGTAGGATGACGAAATGGGGTTTGAATTATTCTCCATTTTCCCTTTTTTTTCGTTTCGTTTAAAAAAAATTTAAGTAGCTGCGCAATTGACGTAGAAGTTTTACAAAAAATTTTTTTTTTCTAGAAATAATAATAAATAAATAATGAAACTTCAAAAAAGTTGCTAAAATATATATATAGTGGATGATTATTATTTAATCCAATCTCCGTTCCATAACAACTAACTATTTCCTGTAACAAAGAAAACCCGAACCCGAATTGTTCAGTATTTATTCGATTTACGATCTAATCGCTCCGACCATAAAGAAAAAACCTTCCGGTGGCTTGCGAGATTAAAACGACAGAAATATGTACAATAGCTCGACCAAATTGCGTGCCCGTATAAAACAAAGAGCCGAATAAAGACCGGAGAATCCTCACAAGCACCATCAGTAAAAAATAAAAAGAGAATTAAACAAAAAATAAAACAAAAAACGGTCCGAGGTAAAAAAAACTTCGAAGGCACGGATCGTTGGGGGAGAAAAGTAGCCCTGGAGTTTAAACGCTATCGAGGGAACAGCAACGCGTGCCCTGCAGCTTCCCTATTATCTCCTGAATTTATTGTTCGCGTTAATTTTTTTTTTTATCTCGCAACAACGTCGCGCTTACCGCTAATTTACAAACTGGCAGTGTTACGTGATCCTTTAACCGACAAAAGCAACAGCAAAAAAAAGAAGAAAAAAAAACAGAATCCCACCCAACTCGCCCACGGTTCTATTTTTCACTCTTTAACGCAGCGTTTCGGTTCGTCGCACCAACGTAAAAAAAAAAATAAAAAAAACCGGCTGCGTATTTAAGTTTCTGACACATTTTCCATTCTAATTTCTACGTGAACTAACTCGTGCAATATGAATGCTGCAGTGTACATCGTCGAAAAGCCCCCGTAACTGCGGGTAACCATCGACCATCCCCGGCTTCAAAAGGTTCGAAAACATTCGCATGTTCCTGACGAGCTACGTCGCTCACGCGGTTTTTGAAACGAAAGAATAGAGAGAGAAAGAGAGAGAGAGAGAAAGAAAAAGCGATATTTATTTTGCCTTTCATTCGAGAGAGGGAGAGAGAGAAAAAAATTGGAAACGAAAGTAACGGAGCTGCGACCGATCGATACGACCAATTACAGCAGCGCTCATACGCAAATTGGTTAACTTCTTTAATTATTGAAGGCATCGGGGAGGGGGAGAACTCGTTCGGAAAATCGTCCGAGTGAATCGAACGACGGTGATGCATCGTCATTCATTCTGCTGTTCGTATCGGATCGAATTCGATCGCATGCGATCGAATGATACACTCGGGAAACAAGCGATGCGTTGGCTTACGATAATTGAAGGCGTGGTAGATGTGAAAAAAAAAAAAAAAAACACATTCTAAACCATTTGAGATACGATTCGGAAAAAAGAGAATTTTTTTTTAATTAATCATGAAGTGTTGTTTAATAAAAACAAGACTTGGAAAAATTATTGAAAGTTATCTCGTATGACGATTGTTTTTAGGAAGATAAATAATATCTTCGAGAATTGAAAAACTAAGCAACGGCATTGGATTTTATTTGTAATGTTTTTTTTTAAGTCGAGGTTAAATCTATTTTCGTACCGGGTTTTGCCGATAAGAGGTTTATTAAATTACTGATATAAATAATTCTGGTCTTGCAATTATTATTTCTTTCTCATTTGTCTCATATATTGGTGATTTTTTAAGGTAATAAGAATGATTTTTTCTTTTTGACTGTTTTATTGCTGCAATATTTGAAATAAAAATAACCTCTTATTTATCATATAAATATTGTTTGAAACTGAACCTGCTCCTATTTAAAAGCCCATTGGATACAACATGAGAACCTTAAAAATGCAAAAACGAATTGCAAGTCCATGGGTTTCTAATCAGGAAAATCCGGTGCTATTTTTCCGTAATTTGCGATACGTAAGAAAAAGGTTGCTAAATCTTTATCTATCTTGAGCTTATTTCAAAAGCCGACGACCATTTGAAAAACGTTTGCACGCGTAAATCTCGATGCTAAAGTCAAAGGAGACATTGTCTCAAAGTGTTTCATCGGGCGAGATACTCACCGGCAAGAGCAGCATCGAGACCGCGTAACCTTCCGACAACGGTGGCAAGCTGAGCTTTGTATTTGTTCGTATCAGCCTCGACTTGTTCGCTGAGCGCGCGATCAATCGCTCTCTGAGTCTCCCGCTGTTTCGCTTCAAGAGCGTCCTTCAAGTGGTCCGAATTAACCTGCGCCTGCAGCTTCAACTGCTTTCTCATCTCCTCTTCGAAGGTCTTCCGCTCCTCCAACAACTGAAACACACGAATGAAAAAACAATCACGGGTCAGAATTTCTTTCAACACTGGACACGGATTTTTAATAAATGAATAAATGAATAAAACATAAATAAATAAATAAATAAAAAGATAAATTAAATAAACAAATAAATAATTAATAAATAAATAAATAATCAAAGAAATAGATTAATAAATAAATAAATCAATAAATAATCAAATAAGTAGATAAATAAATAAATAAATGAATCAATAAATAATCAAATAAATAAATAGATAAATAAATAAATAAGGAAAAAGATAAATAAATATATGGATAAATGAATAAATAAATAATCAAACAAATAGATAAATGAATGAATAAATGAATAAATAAATAATCAAATAAATAAATAAATAAATAAATCAATAATCAAAGAAATAAATAAATAAATAATCAAAGAAATAGATTAATAAATAAATAAATCAATAAATAATCAAATAAGTAGATAAATAAATAAATAAATGAATCAATAAATAATCAAATAAATAAATAGATAAATAAATAAATAAGAAAAAAGATAAATAAATAGATGGATAAATGAATAAATAAATAATCAAACAAATAGATAAATGAATGAATAAATGAATAAATAAATAATCAAATAAATAAATAAATAAATAAATCAATAATCAAAGAAATAAATAAATAAATAATCAAAGAAATATATTAAAAAATAAATAAATAAATAAATAATCAAATAAATAAATAAATAAATAAATAAATAAATAAATAAATAAATAAATAAATAAATAAATAAATAAATAAATAAATAAATAAATAAATAAATAAATAAATAAATAAATAAATAAATAAATAAATAAATAATCAAATAGAATAATCAAATAGAATAAATTGCTAAATGCCCCAAAGAATCTACAATTTCCTTGGGTAATCATCGAGTATACACCCCCCCTTCGTGAACGTGATGCGAGTGGCGGACGATCAAGATCGTCTTTCGCGGATCGCGGAGCATCGGCGTAATGAGACTTTGATTAATTATCCGAACGCGAGGGAAGGGGCGCGAAGGAACGAGACACGGACAGGATAGAAGGCAGTGGCCGGGGGGGAGGGCATAAGGTTCCGTGGCCCGTGGCCTCATTGGAAAGTGACCCATGCCAGGCTACCCTGTCCAGAACTCGTCCGGTTCGGCCAACAACCATCGCCCCCCCCCTCCCCTCATCCATCCTTCCCTCATAGCCCACGCAACCCTTTCTCAGCCCATTATCCCTCTCGTGCTTCTCCGTCTACCAACGTCTCCCCCTGCAAAACGCCCTCCCCCGTCCCCTTCTCACCCCCCTCCCCACGAAGAGTCCTTAACCGTCACGAGACGTTCCTCCCTCCCTTCTTCGCTTCGTCCGCGCGTTCGATGCAACGTTGTCGCGTGTTTTGTGTGCTTAACGCCTACGACGAAGCTTGCACAGAACCCGACCCAAATGGCCTTGTGACCGTTACCCCCTCGTGTCACCTCCAAATCGCTTATCCTCCGGGTTTACTCCTTCCAACCCTCCCCCTTCGAGCCAAGGAGAACGCGCACACACGCGCAAACGACGAGCCGTGAATCCAACCAACGTCCGAACATCGTTGGGATACATCTGGCTTTGGCTTGCCTCGACGATGTAACGTCGGGTACCTAAGGTGTCAATAATTAACGCCCCGCTGACCCGTACGAGCTATCGACAGCTGCTCCTCGTACACAATGTCCTAGCCTAACGCATCCTTGGGTAATAATTCTCCGCGTTGGTTACTATCGAAGATGCGGATGAATCGACACGAAATATCCGTACTTACTGTTCGGAGGCATGATTTTTTATGTCATTGGGGAATTTATTCGTTATTGGCTTGATTTAGAACGAAAATCGTGGATCTCTTAATTTTTGTGATTGGATTTATCGAAGGATTTAGGAAAGTCTCGATGATTAATGGGGAGACATTGATATTGAGGTAAGTACGATTTTTATGGTATTTTTTCTGTTCACTGCGAATATCGAATATCTAGTATTTATTGAAGGAAAAAATATTTCCTATGGCTTGGACCAGCGTTAAAAAAAAGAAAAAAATGTAATATACTATAGAAGTTGAATATCTTACGACTATAAAAATCGTAAGAGCTGTAGTTCGATTTTATCGTACGGAATGTCGATTATTCTGAGTAAGTTATGGAGTATGTGGAGAAATGTGGGTTTGTAAGTAGTCCGAGAATTGGCAATATCTGGTCGGTTGTCCCTTGGGAGGTCATCAAAGAAGAAGTATCGATGGAAGCTGTCACCTTTGGAATATTCGCACTCGATATTGTAGACGAGGAATGATGAACGAGGGTGGACGACGACGGTGTCGTTCATATAAGGAAAAAAACATGACTTCGAATCCCCCGGAGGGACGTGGAAGGAAATTTCCGAGTTATTCGCTATCGTTAGATGTCTGACAAGGGCTAATCAGTCGACTGTTTTTCCAGAAAAATACAATAAGACTCCCGCTATATTTTTTTTTTGCAAGTTTCCCTAATAATTATCGTTTTCCGAATCGATTTGTCCGCTGCGATGGAGCGTTTGGCAACGTAAAATCGTTATTTCTCGAAAATTCTTTTTACGGACTCATACGGTTTCGGCTTCAAACCGCAGATATATCGACGATAAGCTCGTCAGCATGGTGATTATAAAGCCGATGAGAGATGTACGAAATAGCCAAATAAATGAATAAATAAATAGATAAATAAATAAATAAATAAATAAATAAATAAATAATCAAATAAATATATAAATAAATAAATAAATAATCAATCTAATAGATCAATAAATAAATAAATAAATAAATAATCAATTTAATAGATCAATAAATGAATAAATAAATGAATAATCAATCTAATAGATCAATAAATGAATAAATAAATAAATAATCAATTTAATAGATCAATAAATGAATAAATAAATAAATAAATAATCAATTTAATAGATCAATAAATGAATAAATAAATGAATAATCAATCTAATAGATCAATAAATGAATAAATAAATAATCAATTTAATACATCAATAAATGAATAAATAAATAAATAATCAATCTAATAGATCAATAAATGAATAAATAAATAAATAAATAAATAAATAAATGAATAAATAAATAAATAAATGAATAAATAAATAAATAAATAAATAATCAAATAAATAAATAAATAATCAAAAAGAATGAATTGCTAAATGCCCCCAAAGAATCTACAATTTCCTTGGGTAATCATCGAGTATATAAGTCCCTTCGTGAACGTGATGCGGGTGGCGGACGATCAAGATCGTCTTTCGCGGATCGCGGATGGATTCGTCCGCTGCGAAGAAGCATTTGGCAACGTAAAATCGTTATTTCCCGAAAACTCTTACGGTTTCGGCTCCAAACCGCGGATATATCGACGATAAGCTCGTCAGCACGTTGATTATAAAGCCGATGAGAGATGTACGAAATAGCCAAAATAATGATACCGGATAACGGCTTCGGGGACAGAAAGCATCGGCATCAGCATCGGCATCAGCAACGGCTGCGGCGTTAACGGCTGCGATGACCACCGAAACGATTTACGACACTCGCAAAATAGACTTTTGCGAATATTACGATATTGGCTTCAACGATATTTCGAAACGATATTTTTCCCTATCGACGGATGCTTCCGTTGTTAAATTGGATATACGAGCGAGTGATTTAACTCCCAATCCCTCCTACCCTTCTTCCCACCATTTTTACGTCGAGCGAAAAAGGCCAAAAAGTAGCGAACCACCGAGCACCCGGTTTTCGCTTAAGTGGTGAAAAAAGAGGGAAAAACGAGAGACGAGAGCTTGCGTTTCACCGAACTCACGAGCGTAATAATGCCAACGGAATTTTCACTATCCCGCGCTTCAACCGGGGATTGTCCGAGCCTAGCGATAATATCCCGAGCTACTCGAGCATAAGTTCGTGCGATTATCGGTGCGAACAACGCCGATAATAATGCTTTCGACGGTGCGGACTCGAGTGAAATATTTTTTTTTCTTGGTCACGCTAAGACGGGATAAAAAAAAATCGTCGTGATACTGGAAAAGTAGAAGAACCGGAAAGAGTAATCTTTACCGTTTGACGATCGTCAATAGACGATGAGGAAAAAAGATTTTTTTAAAATCGTCATGACATCAGAGATGCCAAAGAACCAACCGGAGTAATCTCGGACCTTTGACGACTGTCAATAGCCGATATGAACCATTGAAAAAATCATCATGACACTAAAAATACCAAAGAACCGGGCAGAGTGAGCTTGCTGTTTTACGATCGTCCACAGCTGATATAAAAATGAATCTTTGATAAAAAAAAATCGTCATGACCCTAAAAATGCCAATGAACCAAAGAGAGTAATTTTGACCCTTTGATGATCGTCAATAGCCGATATGAACGTTTAAAAAAAATCATCATGACAATAAAAATACCAAAGAACCGACCAGAGTGATCTTGACCGTTTAACGATCGTCCACAGCTGATATAAAAAAGAATCTTTAATAAAAAAAAATCGTCATGACCCTAAAAATGCCAAAGAACCAACCAGAGTAATCTTGACCGTTCGACGATCGTCCACAGCTGCTATAAAAAAAAATCGTCATGATCCTAAAACTACCAAAGAACCAACCGTCGTAATCTTGATCCTCTAACGATCGTCAACAACCGATATAAACAAAATTGAAGAAAAAAAAAAATCATCATGACACTAAAAACACCAAAGAACCAACCACAGTAATCTTGACCCCTCGACGATCGCCCATACCCAATACAAAAAAAAACGAACTAGAAAAAAAAAAACCGAAAAGAAAAAAGCAGCATCGAACGGAGCGAGCTTTCCCGCCGCTACCTACTATATTATACGTAATACCGGCGTAGTACAGAGGGGAGGAACAGCCTGTTCTAAAGAGATCATATTGCCAGGCTCGGGCCTCTCTCGTTCCCTTTCCCTTACCGAGAGCTGCCGTTGTCGAAATATTGGCAACGATCCAAATGGAAATAGATAAAAAGCTGGAGGGATCGCACACCAAAGCTCCATCTTCCTCCTCTTCCTCCCTCTATCCTTCGTCCCCGCGGGCGCGTTCTCCCCCGTACACTATGTACAATTCTACATGGAATATAACTTCCGGGAAAAGGGAGGGGGAGGTATGTGTTACGCTCGACGGATCGCAACCATGTCGAAACCTCGACGTGCTGCGCTCTTCTTCCGTATACGCGATCTCCGCATGCCTGCATCCTTCCAGATCACGGTTTCGGCTTCAATCCGTGCATTCTATTCCGACCGCGTGGACGAGAACTCGGATGCACGGGACTACGAAGGATGCGCGCTAACGTTTGCAACACGAACGAACTAACCATATACCAGCCTCGTTTCGTTTTCGTCTGGTGCGGATGTCTGACGACTCGGGACAACATCACGCACGTGATTGAACAGTGTGTGCTCGATACCGACGGAATACATGTATTATTACGAGGGCTACGTCACGGGGAAATAACGGGAGGGTTGCATAATAAAAGGGCGGGAAATTTAATTTTGTTCGGGGGGGGGTTTTTTTTTCTTTTTTGGATCGGATCACGGGAGTTTTTTCTTTGTTTTTTCTTTTGTTTGCGTCGCTTAACCTGGCTGCTTAGCCGGGATGAGATTTACCGTAGTTTTTAGGGAAAGGGTTGATGCTGCGAGCTGCTGGACTACTTTGGTATTTTTTTGTTTTTTTTTTTTTTTTCGATTTTGTGTACATGGGATTTTTTAATTTTAATGTTTGATTTTATTAGATTGGGAAAATAATATTAGGCTGTGTAATTATAATAAATAAATAATAAATTAATATATAATGAATAATAAAAATAAATAAATAAATAAATTTCTGCGTTTTTTGTTTGTTATTTTTTCCTCACAATTATGTGATTTGTTAGGTAAAGCATATACAGAAATAAGCTTTCGGAAACCTTTTTTTGCTTTACAAATAGAAATGGGAAGAAAGAAAAAGGGACCAAGAGACAAAAAAAATCATTTTCGACATCTTTCGATATTTAAATTAATCAATTACAAAAATTAAAACAGATGGGTTTGTAAAACAAGAGAATGACTTACAACTGCATGTATAAACTTTACCTAGAAAATTACGGAATTGCGTGAAACTAATAAAATACAAAAAACGCAGGAATTTATTAAACGACCTAATAATTATGATAAGCATTTACCTTTTTGTCGAATTCTTCTTGAAGAAGTCGCTTCTCCTTGTTCACTTGATTGCATATAAGAGCCTCGATCTTCGGATCGTTCGCCGACTCGCCAACCGCTCGCAGAGCCGCCGCAAGTTTCGCCTCGTCGATAGTCTGTACGTAAACATCAAAGGCGTCGTACAAACGATGTTAATGCATGTTAATTTCGAGCCTCTCGAAGCTTCTTCGATACAATCGATTGAAAGATCATTGACTCGGCCACGAGTAAAATTTTACAAGTAAAATGGAGAGGATTTTGTGTATTGAAATATTATTTTTTTAGAAGCAAAATTGTTTGTAAATAATGCTGGAAGATTTGAAATTATTCAGATTTGAGAAGCTTATTTCTCTTAAACGTCGGTCGACGTTAAAATCCGGTTATTGTGATCCTTTGAGGAGGTTCTGGCAGAATAATCTTTAGAACAATCAATATTGATGAGGGGTGGGTTGTCGAATAATATTTTACCTCAGTCGGCAAGACTTTGATAACGATTTTACGAAAATTAATAGCATTTTTAATAATGTGAGCCTAACCTAACCGATCGTAGGTCCTTCGGGCACGTTAATTATATCTCGAAATTCGAATTGTTCTGTGATCTGTTTCACTCTCATTCTTTTGAAAAATGATAGGGAACAAAAGATTGGAGATTATTTGAATTTGAAAAGCTCAGTCGACATAAAACCCAGCTTTTTGTGTTTCTTCGAGAAGGCTTTGGCAGATAAATCGTCCAAATAAATAATAATTATGAAGGGTCGACTATTGAATAATATTTTCCCTCAATCAGCAAGACCTTAATAACGATCTCACGAATATTAATAGCATTTTTTACGGTAATAAAGTCAAACTGTATCAGTCGAAGCTCCTCCAAACACGCAAATTATGTCTTTATCTCAAATTGTTCCATCACCTGCATTCTCTCCAATTCTTTTTGCAGATAGTTGACTTTGTTGTACATGTGTAGAACGAACAAATCGAAAGCCTCCTCGTTCACGGAAAAACGTTTGTCGTGAATGTTGATGTTAGGAAAAAGTATCTGAAGCTCCTCGTTGAAAGATTCTCGCGCAGTTTTGACTTGTTTCCAATAACGTTCCGCGATATTGGCCGCCTTTTGTTCGTCGTCGAATAATTTTTTCGCTTCGTCGACGTCGCTCACAATTTTTTTCAAATTTCTTCGAGCCACGGTCTTGATAACCGGCGGTGCATCGAATTTCGGATCGTCGATCAGAGACGACAAACGCGTCAACGACTGCAACGCATCGCTCGCATTCTTCTCGGCTTCCGTTAGCGCTTCCGTTCTCTTCTTCGTCGATTCTTTCAATCTGCAGCGATGATTTCGCAGTTAGTACATCGATAAAACAGGGTGGGGCGAGATGGTCTAGGAACCCTTATGATTTTTGTTAATCCGTCCGTTTCTACGTCACAGTACTTTCATTCTTTTATTTATGTAGTGATTAAGATGAAATTTGGTATGCAGACGTAGATCGATGACCCAACAATAGAAATGATAACATTAAGAAAGCAAATTTGACCCCTCCTCCCACAGATTAAAGAGAGAACTCGACATTTTTTTTTCTGCTCGCCCCATCGAGCGGGGTGTGTTTCAATAGGTCTTCTCAAATGCAATTCACAATGATCTGAGACCTTTTCGACCCTTCACTACCGAGAAATTCACTTTTAAGGTCGTCATCAGAGCCCCCTGCCCCTCTAATTACTAAACGATCGGTTTGAAAAATCGGAAAAAAGCCAACGTGTAGCTTTTAATTGGTAAATTAGATCAAAACTATTACGAACAGTATAGCAAAGATAATTTTATGAAAAAGGTAGAAATAACTTTTTTACCGAATGTGTAAAAATTGCTACGGAGGCCTTTCGACAAATTAATTTCAAACTCAGCGACTGTCGTTTGAAAAAGACGTGTCCATTTTGCCACACCCTGTATAAATTTTAATTAAATACGGATATGATCGCAACATTCGTGGTATTGGATAAGTACCTTTGCCACACGGGACCTCCGGCTTTGCCAGCGCTCTCCACCACTTTTATCACATCCTGATTGTAATCCTGAATGGCACAGGTGCCTTGTTTGTAAGCCGTTATCGCGCGACTTGCCGCCTGGCCGCAGTAAGTCTCGAGCTCGACGAGATTCGCTGGCATCAACTCGTCCGGCACGTCCTTTGTCGCTCTCACAGGTTTTTCGATCACTGAAAAATTTCGTAAATTCGATAATAATATATTTTCGAAAAAAATATATCGCTGCAAGATTGATTCAAATCTTCCAGTGGAGAAAATATAAAAATTATAATTATCCACTCTGCTTCCGCCTTTTTCGATTCCAATAAAATTTCTTTAAAAAATGCCGAGAGTATGAATAAATAAAATAAATAAAATAAATAAAATAAATAAAATAAATAAAATAAATAAAATAAATAAAATAAATAAAATAAATAAAATAAATAAAATAAATAAAATAAATAAAATAAATAAAATAAATAAAATAAATAAAATAAATAAAATAAATAAAATAAATAAAATAAATAAAATAAATAAAATAAATAAAATAAATAAAATAAATAAAATAAATAAAATAAATAAAATAAATAAAATAAATAAAATAAATAAAATAAATAAAATAAATAAAATATAAATGAAAAAAAAAAACAATAAAAATAAAAAAATGAAAACATTCATAAACCCACCAATCTGGACCTCGTCACCGCGTTCCTTGCTCACGCGAATTTCCGAATACGGTTCATTGATCGGTGGTTCCTTAACATCGACGAGCGGCACGAATGCCGGTTTTGGCGCTGTTGATACACAGGGACACACGAATGTTAGCGGATTAGTGAGCGTTGCCAGACAATTGAGTAGCCTTTTACCGGTCCACCGGACATTGGCTACGACCCTAAACAACTATACGTCTAACGACGACACAAGCAAAGCTCTATTGAAATTAAACTATGGTAATCGGTGAACGCTTTCGGCGAGGTATGGGAAAGGATTTCAACGAGGCTCACGTATATAATCTTCGGGATTCGTGCACACTACTGCACTTTTCATCAGCTGACCTGTTTTTTTCTCAATCTCTTTTGCATCCCCGAAGATCATCTTGAGTAGTCTAAAAACAAAATAAGTTGAATTTATTAATTTAAGTATTCATTAATTATCGATTATTCACATGATTATTATAAAAATCATAGAAATGAATTATAATGATGTGAAATGAATAATATTTCAAATAATATAATTATATACTTTATGCATGAATTTATCGTAATTTCTCTTGCATAGTTTTTTTATCTAAATAACGAGCAAAAGATTAAACTCACGTCTGCTTGATGTTCTCGAAGAACTCTCGAACAAGGTCGAAATACTGATTTTCCTCCTGAAAAATAATTCGAATGGTGTTGTCCGTGCCGGGTATCCATTCTTCCAGAGTTGCTCTGAATTCTTTATCGTTCTTAGCGTAAGTCAGTACACCCAATGTGCCCAAGGTCACAGCCCCTACTGCAATCAGACCACCCGAGCCTCGTTTCTTGCCACTGGAAAATACAAAAATTGCGTATCAGTTCTCCAAGCAATGGAATTGTTAAAAAAAACGAAGAGAAAAAGTGTTTGAGTGTGTGGCTGTGATCAAAGCATATGAAGCATCTTTGGAGAACCAATTCCCGGAGTCTGCATGCGAACCAATGATGTCTGCGTAGTGCTAAATGGCTTATTTTAAATACCTTTTTGGCGATTCTGTGGAATACCTAATTCCAGAATATCTGGACATGGTTTTGGTGTCTTTGAGTAGCCTGAAAGAAGAGCAATTACTCTGACAATTTGAACAATGACGGAGGGTTAATCGATTGGGAGAAAAAGACACAAAAACTTAAATCACACATTAAAATACTAAGAATTCTTAATAGATCTTTTTTTTTTGTGTATTTTCTTCTCCGCTAAGTTAAAAACTGCCACATTTGTCGGGAAAATTGATTTGCCGACAAAAACTCAAAGTCTTAAAGTCTCTTGGCAAGAGCTAAGGTATGTGAAAAGTCATCGCTATTATTAACATGTTAAGCGCGATGTCATTTGCTTTTGACTGATATAAAATTTAAAAAAATTATATTCTTATGTTAATCAATTTTAAACGATTTAGTTGTCATTTAAATTTGTTAGATCATAGTAAAATACAACTTGTCACCAATCAAAAAAATGTTGAACGAATATTATCAAATTACAGCAAAACGATTGTTGCCAAACCATGTGATCTCTGCGTCGACGTAAAGGAAGACAAATCAATCAGAGCGCCAGACTCGTCAAGAGATTTAGGAAAATTGAGGACGCAACTGCGAGACTCGAAGCAGGCGCGTAGAATGCTCACCTGCCTTCCGGCTCGCACTTTATTCTGGTCTGTGTTTCGTAGCATCTCGCCGAGAGATATAGTCTGGAGCAAGTGTGTTTTTTGACCTGTTAACATGAAAAAAAAACGAATGAATACGCAACAAATTATGTAAGCCCTCGCTCTCTCCCACCAAAGCCATCTTTTCACACGAGGTTTCAACCTTGACGTTATTACCGAAAATATTAACGAACGAATTTACGAATCATTGTCGCGAAAAAAAAAAGAAACCATCTACGGCTTTCGTAAATTCTCCATTATTTCGAAAAAAACATTGATGAAATAGTTTGAAAGAAGATATACGATAATTAAAGCTATAGAGATGTTGACGAATGAAGGTTGAAGGGACGTGAAGTCGACGATGGCCAGTGTATCGAATTCTGACACGACTTTAACCTTCAAATAAATTCCCATCAACGATGACAAATCCAACAAATTGGTTTAATCTTGTTTAGATTATTTAAAAATTATTTTTATTATTTTTCGAACATTAAAAATGATAAAACGTACCCGATTGAGACCGTTGCACGGAAATTTTAATCCAATTCGGAACATCTTTCGGGTGGCCGGTCGGGCAACCAAGGGAAAAAGGGAACGACGGGACAGGACGAAACTGAAAAACAGCTGGGACGTGCCGGCGCTCGTTTCTTCTTCTCAACAGCTTCTTTCTCTATCGTGCACAAAGATAACGTCTATAATGTTGTCGCAGGAATTACGTATCGGTGGGGGATTTCGGAACATCGTGGAAAAGAAGAATGTTGCGCATCGTCAGCTCTGCGGTTTTAGGTAAAAATTTCGTGTGGTTTTTTGAAGGTTCTCGTGATGAATCGGTGAACGATTGAAAGACGATGTTTCGTGGATTCGATGTCATTAATCGGAATTGACGATTGTTGCGTTTGTCGGTCGAACGTTGATATTTTGGGAAATAGAGGTTAGGTTCTCGAAGATTGGAAAACCATTACATATAGTCGCGACGGAACGTTATGGAAACGAACCGAGCCCGGGGTTTTTTGAATTGATTGACTGCAAGGGCGAATAATTTTTTGTTTTAATGATTATTTGTTGAAACGAAGAATTATTTATCAAAACAAAGAAATAAATAATTTCGGAAATTAAGTTTTCGATGATTGTTAATTAAAACGAAGAAACAAGTAGTTTTGGAAATGTTGTTTAATTATTTGTGTACATAATATTGGGATGGAATAATCAGTTTGTCCTGTTTTACGAGGCATTATTCTAAAAGGAGGAATAATTATGCATCGTTTTTTAAAATTATTTTTATTAGGCACGGCACGGACGGCAATTTGTCCCGCAAGATCAACAACATGTAGAATTTTATCGCTGCTCATCAAATCCGATAGCACTGTCGCCGGATTTACTCCACAAACGCAATCGCGATTCTGTTCGTCCCTGCTCAATCGCAATGATGCATTCAATGGCTACAGCACGTTATTCAGGTAAACTTTGACAAATTCATCTTCCGCAGAATACTTGAATGATTTATTGTCCATTCTAGTCAGCCAGCTTTGTCGAGTATTCTGTCGCCCGAACTGCAAGTCGCTAAAGTTCCCGTGAGATCGCTCACCAAGTTCTCCTTACAAAAAGGAAAACGCAAGTCTGTCAAAACCGTTCTGAGACGATTCTACAGGCTAGACTGGTAAGTTTGTTTCTGTTCTCGGCAGTTAACCTTTGTTGGGCATGACAGGTACGACTTACCGAAACGAAATTTTGGAGCACAATTGTCTCGTAAAATTCTGACTTGGAAATGTTTTTTTAAATTTCTATTCGATATTTGAAAAAATTGATGATGCCTTTTAGGCTTTATTTGAGCCTTTCGAAAACATTTTAGAGTAACTTTTTGGCCGACAATCCATTCAGTAAGACCTTAAACGCGATTTTTGTAATGTAAGTAACCGATTTGAAACAAAAAAAACATTTTTCCAGGGGTATGTGGATCAGAACAAAAGCAGGTCGACACAAGAGAAGGTGGAGAAAAACGATAGCAAGAAAAAGGCGTTTGAATCGTCACGTGATGACAACGGCCAGTCAATCGTGGCTATTAGACACGATGGTTACCAAATATTGGAGACGTCCCAAGTATTACGTGGACGATCCTTACAATCCTTACCACAAGCGAGAATCATTTTTCTTAACTCGAACGAAACCTCAACCCGCGTAACTCCATGTGCGAGCCTCCGATATGTGAATTAGTTCGCCAACAATAAAGAGCCAACCTGTTTAGAATAAATATATCCAAGCTGTTCATCGAGTAATTCAATACAACAATGTCCAAGTCTCACGCTGTACACGCAGCAAACAAAATAAATTCTGTACTCTATCGTACTACGATTCAGTGTCAGCAGCGTGGAGGATAGACACGAGGAGACCGAACTAACGTTATTGAATCCGACCACTCTTCTGTCGGAAGTACATGCAGTAAACGTGCTTTCCAAGTTAAGCACTCGTGTGAAGAACGAATGAGGAGTTGTTGACAAATGCTAATTCATCAAATTATCAAGTTGTCGATAACCTAAACTTTGTCAATGTTTTAATTATTCCCTCAAGCTCTGATGGCTGAGGTTTTCGCCAATTCGCCCATTTTGTTTGCTTCGGAAAAATTGTAAGCACAATGACACAATGACACAATGTCGTTGATACTGGTTGATACTGTCAGTCTATTTGACATAAAGCGAAGTTTGATTCCAGTGACAATCTTTGCAAAACGAATGACCGAATAAGCTGGAGAACAGGAGACCGAATAAGCTGATCTCCTGTCTCCTGTTCGCCAGTCTTCTGTTTTTCATGTGCTTCCTGGTGCTTCCGACAAAAATCTGCTCACTTTCAGTGAAGTACGTTCATTGCATTTTAATCTCCTTATGTATATCCTTTGTGAAGCCGACCTACTGACCTATAGAATTCTTTCTTTTTCTCAATCGGTAAAATCGACTTGCGACCTTACCTTACCGCCTGCCGTTCGGACCTAACCTCTCATAGAGCGCGAACGCGCCGCGTCCGATCAGCTGTTCACCAGCTATAAACGAACGTTCGGCAAAAACCCTCGTGTCCTCTGTGACAACAAACAAATGTCAACCAAGATCGATTGTTCGAAATTTCTATGTCTCGACTCTATCAATTTACGAAACGATGTCGCCGTTGGACATCCTGTTGAAGTATCAAGAATAATTCAATTGTTACTGTTCCACGACATCAGTCGCTAAATTCACTCGGAGATACTCGAAACGTTCGAAACATGGAAGAACCGATGGCAATAGTGAAATCCGAAGATCTTCCGGCCACGAATGATTTGGAACAATGGGACGAATTATCGACGAATTGGCGAATAACGGAAGACAATAAACGATTGTCTGACGCGATATCGACGATTTTCGAATCCAAGGTGACGGAAAGGTAATGCCCGAATCGAAGAACAAATCTACGAAGGATAGACGTAAGGGGACCAATGTCATATGCACGTACTTCACTCAAAGTGAGCAGAATTTCGAATTCGAATTTCGTTTTGCAAAGATTGTCATTGGAATCAAACCTCACTTTGTGTCAGATTGACTGACAGTATCAACGTCATTGTGTCATTGTGCTTACAATTGTTCCAAAGGAAAACAAAATGGGCGAATTGGCAGAAATCTCAGCCATCAGAACTTGAGGGAATAACCAAAACATTGACAGAATTCAGTTATCGACAACTTGATAATTCGATCGAAGAGCTCAAATTCAATAACGTTGGATCTATCTCCTTACGCCTATTCTCCGTGAATACATGATTGACAATGTTTTGCAAATTATCGAATAACGTCGATTACAGAAGCATCGAACCAATCTTTTTTATTTTTTTTTATGTCGTTTGATCGAACAGGTTGACGTTCGATGATATCGTCTGCGGTTCCAGTCTTGTTCTCCAACCGGTCAACGCAAATATATTGTCAACATTCGATTCAACATCGAACATATACGCAGAATCTCCGGGAGGACACCAAGACGCCTGTACAATCGATATAAATTTACTTCCCGGTCAGAGAATATCGCGAATCGGTATAGTTTCCGAAGGATCGGTTTTTGAATTCTTCGGAGAATCCGGAGAGTACGCTGGAACTGCCTTTGCCGAATTCATTGAAGAATTCGAGGAAGCAACGGTTTATTTGGCCGAATATAAATTTGAAAAACCAACTTCTCAAGCCAGTATAAAAGTAATTTCGTTTTTCAAAGTTTTTAAGAATGTTTATGCATTCATCGTCACCCATAAAATTTACAAAAAAAATTTAATTCGATCCTTCTAATCATTCGTTCGTTGCAGTTTACGAGAATACACAATTCTCGTTCAGACATGTATCTGTATGGAATAAAACTCGTATTAGCTGACGCGAAATCCTCGCGAAACGACAGATCCATGTTCGAGGATATTCTGCGCAGCTCTCGTCGAAACGACAAACAAATGCCGAAGACAAATCCGGATTTCAAAAATATTCCCGATTACGACGGAAATTTTAAGCCTGATTTTCAAGCTTTCGTCAAAAGTTTCATGGGAATTGCGCCATGGGATTCGCGGCCGGACGAACCGATCAAACGGGAAACCGCGATAATAACAGGTGCGGAGAAAAAAGAGCCAACGATTGAATCGTCGGAGACGGAGAAAAAATCGAACATCGATAGGTCCATGGACGAAAAGCTGCGAGATATGGAAAAACGATTGCTTCGAAGAATAGACGAAGCAGAAACGAGAATTAACGACAAACTCGACGTTATATTGAAACAATTGGAATTGAGAAACACCGCACTCTAACGTAGTCCGAGAGATCCTTAATTATACTTCTTAATTTGTAAATCTTGTGAATTGCGGAAGCAGCCAAAATAATTACGGACTGATATAACTAAATGAATTTTTTTTTTCTTATTAGTATATTAGTTTGTGAATAAATATGTCTACGATCGAAGATCATTGATTCAAATTTTTGGGATGGATTAATTGACCTTGTTTATATTCAAAGAAATGTATTTAATACAAAGAGCGTAGCTGGACCACATTGGAAAGAAAAAAAATAACGAGGCCTTTGTAGCATTCAAAGAAGATGAAAAGAAAACCATTGCGAAGAATGGTTTCTTTTTCCCAATCACACGAAATTTCACGAGTTCAAGAACATGCACACGAAGCATGGACATCGATGGTGTTGGAATTAGGCTGTCGATGGGTTTTTGGAATCTTCGGTGGAGCCGTTGTCGGCAGGAGGGTCCCATTGATGGAGCTGTTTGCGCCACAGCTTGACCATACCGTCCCACCCTCGTCTGCTGTATTTTGTGTATTTTGGAGGCGTTTTTGGATGCTCTTTGGTTCTCTGGTCCCTAAAATTCAATGTTCGAGTGAGTAAAGCATTATTGACAGCTTGAACCCATTACTTCACTTCACTTTACTTTTTACGATCTTTAGATTATTAAAAATTAATTAATAGAACATCATTTTCTTTAAATTGTATATCGTCAGTGAAAAGTGACAAGAGAAAAATCAATAGTAATAAAATAATGACAATAATAATAAATTAATTATAAAAATTGTCAGTATTATTATATTTATTATTATATTATTGTATTTTTAAATTATTATATTTATTATTATTATTAGCATTATTATTACAATTCATTACTATTGATATTTGTTTGTCACTTTTGACTGACTTTGATTTTTGATTGACTGAAAAATTCTATATTTTTTATAAGTTCACAACAATAATAATAATAATAACGATGATAATACTAATAATATTATTATTAATTTATAATTAATCCTTATTATTATCATTATGAAATATTTATGTAAGTTTTCGCATCGATCATTCCACAAGAATTACTTTTGGATCACAAAAATCTATGCTCAAAAAAATGATATATTATTCTATCATAAAACAAAAGTTTCATTTCCAAACTTACTTTGGTACCATTCTGATGTATCTGTCGTATCCTATAGTATTTTTTCCATAATCAATTTCCTTCTGTCTGCGCGCCAGCACCGCAGGATCAGTCTCTTGCTCCGTTCTCCTCTTGCCGGCTCCCGAGGAAGTTGTGCTTGAGCTCGAGCCGCTGTTCCTTCGATTCCTCGACACTCTCTCGTTCTGGTTTTCCAGACTCTCCTCTCTCAATCTTTTCCGAACGGTTTCTTTCTCTTCTTGACAATTGACTTTTCTGCGAGGCTCTCTGTCATCTTCCTCCTCGTCGCACAACATTTCGTCGTCATTGTCTTCCTCTTCCGCCTCGGCCTCCTCCTCACTCAACTCTTTTTTTACATCTTCGTCCATCTTTGAAGCCGATTTCAATTCCGCCTCCGTTTCGTTTGATACATTTTCATTATCCACCGGCTCCGTTTTTATCTCAATTTTTATGTCGTTTCGCAGTTTTATCTTCTCGTCGAAACTTTCGTTGTCTTTCGACTTGCTTACGGCATTTGTTTTATTTTTTTCATTTGCTTCGACTAAGAATTCTTCCTGTTTTATTGCACCGCAACAAATTGCTTCGTTGAGAAGGTCATCCTCCTCCTTGGCCAAACACTGTTCGGTAATTTCTGACATGGTCAGGATTTGTTTCCTTCTTTTCTTTGCTCAAACCTGTGAAGAATGGTCGACAATTATCGGCTTGTCCCGTTTGTATTGTTTATCGATTACAATCAACTTAACCTCCATTCAAATCTCGATTTATTCGATGCAAAGGAAAACATGTCGTTCCGAATATTCGCGCGGGAAAAAAACAACAACAATAATTTGGCGAAACGTTTTTTTACCTTTGTCGTAGAAAAAGTCGATACGGACGAGTGCAATACGCGCCAATTATCTATTGCTTCGTACGATCCGCATCGTTATTGAAACAAACGACTGGCGCGTGAATTATTTGTATCTGATAAATCGGATAAATCCGATTCTCTTAAATTTTTGATCAACGTTGAAGCTCGATCGCAGGAGAAGTTACGAGAGTTCGTAACAACGCACCGTAATTGTGTACAAGTGCGATTATTATCGTAATACCGTTTCGGCATTAAATTTCGCAGATTTGCGATGAAGATGATGCTAGATCGAATAAGCCGCCACGAGTGCGAGGGAGAAAGCGCAATTGGCGGCAAAACGGGGCGAAAGCGGGAAAAACGGATAGGTCGAAGATTTTGCACGAAAACTTTAGTGCCAATTTTCGCGCGCAGTTGGCGCCAGTGATGTCGGTTTGAGGGGAAGGAAAGCTTTGCAAAGGTCCCCACCATGGCTGTCTTCAAATGCGTTTGACGAGAGGCAGCTTCTGGACAACGCGCACTTGATATTTAAAAAATTTCGGCTGATTTCACGGTCAAATTTGTTTCTAATTATTTACAAGGTAGAGACGTTCCGATATATTCTGGTTCTGGTCCGACAAATGCCGACAATTTACCGACAATTATTTGCAATTTGCAGGAATCAAATCGGTTAAATCGACCGGCTGACTTTGTGTAGGCCCCACTGGCTTTTCGGACGAAATCGGACGAAACGCGCTGAATCGCTTGATTGAAACCCTTCCATCCTTCGATTTGGTCGATGATTTTTTTTAGTATCTTTTGCATTCTCGAAATTTGTTTAACATATGCTAATGGACCGATAATACTGCGAGAAAAAGTGCAATCTCAATAGAAAGAGAGAAGATATCGGTAGTTTCTGAGCGTCTCCCTTTCTAGTTTAACCTGATTGGTCGAAATCATCGAGATATAAATAATGTATACCAATCAACCTCAACTGAAAAGAGAGAGCTTCAGAAACATCCACAGTCTCCTCTCTTTTAACTGCGATTATACTTTTTCTCGCAGCAATATCGGTCTATCTCCATACGTCGACGAGCGGAGCATTATTTTCAAATCTTCGTCGTCCTTCATGTACCACGCAGCAGCGCCATGATTTCCGGTGTTCAGGGCCGCAACTAAATCTTTCTCCCACCCCTTGACAAATTCTTGCAGCCACTTCCACAACATTCGCGTCTACACTTAACTATTTTTTCTCTGCCCGTAGTTCTGCTACGTTCAGCTTGGTTCAGCTTCGCTTCGTTCGGCTGTTCAAGGCAATGGACGCGAATCGTGTGAAACAACGATAACCGTTGTCCGCTGTTATCGACGCGTCGACTTTTATGTCTCTGATAATAATTACCGCGTTATCGCGACGTTCGTTTCGAAGTGCATCGCGGTTTTCGCACGAAATAACCGACAATGTTGATCAAGGACGAGCCTAAATGGAACGGAGCTGCCGACGCTAACCTGGAGATGTTTCCAGACTTTGAGTCACTCGGTGAGTATATACACATTTTTGTGGGTGGTTGGTGTCAATCTGTGCGTGTGTTTGTGTGTTTGATAAACGTCAAACACACCATTTTCTTTTCTTCATCTATCTGCGTTAATACCGCAATATTTCGAGGCTACTGTGCAACTAATGCGAACCTGGGCGGCTCCAGAATTACTTGTTCTATGCCAAAACAGTGGTGTAGTTGTCAACTTTTTATACCGAATAAATGCCGCAAGAATCCCGTACGAAAACCATTACCGCAGTTATACTGGAATTATACCGAAATACGATTTTTTCTCCGAAAAAATACTTATTTCATACCGTAATCTTAATGGTTTTGTTTACATGGATTTTTTGTATCGAAAAATTCACCAATACGCAGTTTACTTGGTACAATTGCGCTTTATTTCTAGTCCCCTGATTGTAATGATATTATATTCTTCGCAAAAATATACCACAATAATTCGTATAATCGAACCCACCAATGCGAACAATGCGGAACCTAAACAACAACAACAGCGAAAACGATTGAGAAAAAAAGACAATCGACAAAAACAAAAATCAGAAAAGTGAGAAATGACGATCGAAAGAATCGCCCAAATATACAAACCGTGCTGTAAAAATCGTCGACTTCGACTTTTTCCAACGCCAATGAAAATGTTAGGTGTTTTTTTTTGTGCCCCCCTGGAACCCACCTTAAAAACGGTTGCTCCATTGTATAACGAGAATATAGATTGGAAGAAATTAGGGGTACGAGTATCCCCGTGGGACGAACCAAAACCGAAAGAAAACCATTTCTTCTTTGATTTAAAAAAATTTGAAAAATGTAAGGGCTACGCAGGTAGGATGCGTTACGCTACCGCCACGTTTCCAGCACGCTGTGTAGCGCCACGGCGTGCTGGAACCGTACCGGCACGCTACCGCCTTCGTCACACGCTGCCGTCACAATATCATCGCGAACGGCGATGAATGACGGCACGGTAGCAGCCCGCGTGCAGCGCTCCGTGCCGTCAGCGCGCAATTTATCTCTTAACGGCATATTGCTGTCTAGAAATTTCAAAAAATCGATTTTTTTTTGCATTTTCTTATAGTGTAGGGTTTCGAGAATGCTCCAAATAAATAATAAGTTGAAATTCGTAAAACTCGAATAGAACCCCGACAATTCGTGCGCCTGTGTGGACGAGCATCTCACGCCGCGACCTGCGTAACAGCGCATAACTTGTGTAAATTTCAATAAAATCTTTTATAAAAATTTGTGTCGTTAGTTGAAACATGACTTATCACGAGTAAAAAATCCCGGCACTGTAGGTTTTATAGTTTTCACAAGATTGATTCTTAAAAATGACTTCAAAAACAAACTTCTAGATAGCAATACCCCGTTGAGCGATTGCGAAATATTAAACGTCGGCACGTGTGCAAACAAAAGCTACTCCATGCGATTTGTAACATAGGTTTTCACCATCGTGCGTCCTTGCCACGTACACGATTATACTGCACTTAACGATCTGACGATTCCTCGTTCTCGCGTTATCGGCGATTAACTCCCGACGATAGACGAAATTGGTGTTATTTTTCTTTGGCTATTGAAATGCGTATTTTTGTGGAGTCATCGCCGGAAATTCTATACTTTTTGTGGTGTTCACACGAGAATAACCGGACACGCGATAGGGATTGGCGGAAGTTATTTCCTCATCCCGCAAAGGGTGTTTGTCGTTAACTTTAATAGCCGCACAAATCCCCCTCCCGCTTCCCGCACGAATGTTACGGTGTGATGCAGCGGGATAATACGACGAAGGCTCAATGAACTCGAGCTT
>OZ020165.1:20819754-20976864 GCA_963971145.1 Sussaba pulchella
CGAAGTCCTCATTTGTAGCAAATTCGCTTCATCGAATGGATTCCATTATTACTAGTATTATTATTATCGTGATCGTTTATCAGCCATTTGCAGCGTTAGCTCGGAGTTCTTGCTTCTTTCCTCAAAAGTTTCAAAGCTGGATAACCAACGTTTGCTCCGTAACAGGTGGAATGGTAAATAGATGAGATACCACCGCTCAAACACAAACCCACGTTCCTACCTCAAATTCGTTTCTCAAAATTACGCTTATTATTTACTTTTTTCGGGCGTTCAAAAACTGTGACGCAACTTGAATAGAGTCTACTGGCTACAACTCCTAGACACCCTCATAACCATTCCGACACGGTTTACCACCGCTCCCCTCTGCTCCCCCGGTTTACAAGCGTCTATCACATTCTGACCGGTCTGCCGGCGGTACAGTCTCATTCAAAATTTTCGTTTTCATTCGTCATCGCACTCAAAGCCATCGCTGTGACATCCTGCGATGTCGATGAGAGAACGGACGATCGCACGAAGATCTCGATAGTTTCAAAACCTCGAAACTAAAAATATCTCGCTGTGGGAAATTTTTGTTTGATTGATTTTTTTTTAAATGTATCGTTGATATGAATGTAAGATAAGGCTCGTTAGGACGGGTGAGAAGCTAGGAGCACTTTGTTTCCCTTACTAATTGGGTAACACGTTTTAATAATAATAATAGTAATAATAATAAATTAAATTATCGTAATATTGAGTGTTATCGATTCGAACTCTTCGGTTATACTTTTGAATTGCATGATACTGATAACACAACGTGCATAGAAGCATTTATCCACGCATACGTTCAATAGCGTGAACACATTTCTCAGTGTATACATAAATATAATTAAAAATATATTTTATAGAAAGAAAAATTATGCAATAATCCGAGATAATTCTTCGATCTACAATTATTATTTTCTGGAACTATTTTCGAAGATTTTTACAGCAATTCGAAACTGAAAACCAAACTTGTTGGCCGTCGAGAACAGTTAGAGTAAACTCTTCGATAAAAGTTTCCATTTTCTATCATTTAATTTCGTTTTTCACATTTGTTTTCTATTTTAAACACGGGAGTCACGCACGAGTCACGCACGTATATATATATTTCATTCTACTTTCGAATTTGGATCATTAGTGCGATCCAACGGACTGCTGGCTCCTTTGTTATTTTATTTTAAAACATGCTCTTCATCAATTTTACTTTTATTTCATTGAATTTTTTAATCGTGTTTTTTTTTCTGATTTACCGCAAAAATTATAAGAATCCCATGGGCTTGTAATTAGTTTTTGCATTTCTGAGGTTCTAACGCTGTACCTAAATAGAAGCCTATATCGAGCTTCCTCAACGAAAGCAAGTTTATTTTTGAATAATATATGTTCGATTAATAAGAGGTTATTTTTATTTCAAATATTGCAACAATAAAACACTATAAATTAAAAAAATAATTCTTACTATCGTAAAAAATTATAAATATATAAGACAAATAATAATTGCAAGGCGAGAATTATTTATATTAACAATTTTTATTCGAAATCAATCCGCCGAGCAATCCGAGTTAGTTTTTGAAGAATTGCCGTTGCCCCTAAATTATAGCCTCACGGGCTTCTGTGTGAAAAAAATAATACAATATAAGCCCAGATTGGTCTGTGTTCGATCGAGCCTCTTCTCGGAAAAACCCGGTACAGGTAATCATCGACTGCACTCGGACGTGCCGGTTGCATAAGTGTATGTTTATCAGCTCGTGAACGTGCCCGATATGGACAACTACGAGAAAAAAGCCAAACCGTGACCACGGTTCAATTTCTGCCTTTGTGCAATGTAAAATTATTTTTTCACTCCCACGTTGCAACGTAAAAACGTACTTTTCACTCCCCACGTTCTCCAATTCCAAAGAAAAAATGTACTTTCTACTCCCACGTTTCCCAAATTGAAATTAAAAATATACATTTCACTCCCTCGTTCGCCAAGTCCAAAGTAACAATGTACTTTTAACTCCCACGTTCATCAAGTCCTAATTAAAAATGTACTTTTTACTCCCACGTTCATCAAGTCCTCATCAAAAACGTACTTTTTACTCCCACTTTCGCCAAGTCCAAATTCCAAATGTCCTTCGTACTTTCACATTCGCCATGTCCAAAATACTCGTGTCCCTGATATTCATTTGGTACTTCAAGTACAACCTTACCCGAGACCGTCCAATACTCCAACGTTTTTCACGTTCACGTTAAGATTCAGGTTTAAATTCGAGCGTGCCGATCGCGCTCTCTTCGAACGCTCGGAAGGATTCGATTTTTCCATGTCCAGCTTCGTCTGGTCCAAGGATATACGATTCAACCTTGTCTATGTAGCCGTAACTGCTGCTGCTGCTCCTGGCATACAGCGTATGCGAAGAATACTCGTTTACGGTACTCCTCCCACTCACACGATGAAAACCCGCCGGTGGTGTCGATGCCGCTCCTCGTGCAACGGCATTGGGGAAGTTCAGTTCCCTCACGAGCTTGCTCCGAAAGCAGTCGGCAACGCGTTCGAAATTCGTGAAGAGCCGGGAAAAACGCATGCCGGCAACGCGACGAACGTCGAACGGAACACGCGTGCACGAGCGTAGGTGTGTGGGGGAGGTGGAAGGGGGGGGGGGGTGAATCGTGCCGGCCGGCCGGCACTCGGAGCACGGCTTATCCGCTCCTATCGCACCTTCCTCGAGGAGCTCGCACGCCGTTCGAAACATGTGCAACGATTACAAACTCGGCTGTACACAGTCTCGTTGCCGAACTCGTCTTGACTCTGTGCGGGTTTAATATCGTCGCGAAATATATTTTTTTTCTTCAATTTACGTCGTTTATTTATTCACCGAAATGTTTACGTGTTGATTTTTGATGGATTTTTGTGGTGATATAATTGTTGAATTGGGGATTTTGGAGTTGTGGGGACGTGATGAGACGGCGAATCGTATAGGTGCAATCAACGATGTGATTTAGAATTATTTTTTGAAAAGTTTTTGAGGGTTTATTTTTTTTTTTTTATGAAGTTTGGTTGATAAGTGAAGATCGGGATTGATAAGTGTGTGTTCGTGGTGGCGTTTAATTATTTTTTTTGGATAAATTTGCCGGTGCAGGCGATACGAACCGAAACCGAGGTCGTTGTGATATTTTTTCGCGAGTCGGAAGATAGCGTTTTGTTTCTTTTTGTTTTGTATTTTGTTTCATTTACAAAAATAGGCTTATGATTCGTTAAGTCTGGTGGGTGTAGTGACGGTAGAAAGTTCTCCGAGGGGGCGGTGACTGGGTTGGATAAAATGAAAGATCATTGTATCTTAGACATGATGGATATGGAAGGATGTTATTGGCCTCTAGGTAAATTGATCCAACAGTTCGAATGAATAGATAAATAAATAAATAAAATATGAAATTAATTCCGAATTAAATATTTCATTTGGCCGTCATTTTTTTCATTTCCTTCATTCGCTGAATTTTTTCTCTTTCTCTTTTCATTTTTTAAATTTCTATTTCAATTATTTTATTTTTATTTGTGTTATCGTTATTTTTATCTCCTCGAGCATTTTACAATTTATAGTTGCATAATCTTTCTGTATAATTGCTGAAAGTTCTCCTGAAACATAATAAATATATCAATCGATCAGTGAATCTCTCCCTCTCTCTCTTCCTTTCTTATTAACGCATCTAATCATCCGAAAATTCAATCTTATCGCATCCACTCCTCCCCCAAAAAAACAAAATAAAAAAAAAATATCTTTGCACATAGCAACAAATATTAACAAAAAATTGGAAAAAAAAGAAGCGCCAGTGCAGCCTGAGCTGATAAGAGCTCTCGTTCGAGCCGAGTGCGTCGAGATAATTCGTTTGAAAACCGTGACAAATGCGCCCGAGAAAGGCCATAAACGATTTTTAACATCCCTTCAAATCCGCCCATTTCGTTTCGTTTTTATCACGAAAACATTTTTTTTTTTTTTTTTTCAGGAAACTCAAAGCGTCGGTCTCTTATCTCCCGCAAACGTTCGACTCTCGTTACACCGATATTTTTTTTTTGTTCTTCCATTCGTTTTTTTCCCCGTCTTTATTCCGCAATCTCTCGGTTCGAATCGTTAAAAAAAAAATAACGTGTTTCGGTAATATGAAACATGTGGCCTCGATAACAATTGCGTCGTTCGTAGCTTCTAGAAAAACACGTTTCAGATATTTTTTTCTCGTTTTCAATGCATAATTTATAATTCATAGAGGACTCCGAATATCGCAAAATTTCGTCAGAGATGATATCGAATCGAATTACTATTTACTCACGTGTCGTGCCGTCGAGGGCCTCGAGTTCTTGTTTTTCATGACCGAGGCCGGGTACTGTTTGTACAACGTGTGCGTGTCGTCGGAGGAAAAGAAAGAGAAAGAAAATCGGTTCTATCGAGCGATGAAATGATAGAAGAATATATGAATAAAATAAAATAAAATAAGGTAAAACAAAATGAAATAAAATAAAATAAAATAAAACAGAATAAAGTAAAACAAAATGAAATAAAATAAAATGAAATAAAATAAAATAAAATAAAATAAAATAAAATAAAATAAAATAAAATAAAATAAAATAAAATTTAAAAAAAAATAAAATAAAATAAAACAAAATAAAATAATGACGGAACGAATATTCAAAGCTGCAGGATTATCAATGGACGATCATCAGCATTACAAAAACGACGATTAGTTCGAACGGACAGCGTTAAATTGATTCGACGATTTCTCACAACAGCTAATCACGACCAAGCTTTCCGTGGGCTACAAATTATACTCGAAATTTTGAAATAATGTCAATGACAGTTGTAAAATATTCATTCACAGTCGTTCAAGGGGAATATTTATGAAAAAGCGTTGAGAAGATATTTCGGTAAGCCGTTCGTTGGCCGCAAACATGATTCCTTACATTTTATTTTATTTCCGTTCGTCGAAAAATTGCATCGCTGAGCTTGCAGTTAAAACTAACACATTGTGTTTCGATTCTTTGAGTTGAGATTTTTTATTCATTTCTCATGAAGAATTCTATGAGATCGCGCCAACGTAATTAACAATAATAATCATAATAATAATAATAATAATAATAATAACAACAACTACAACAACAACAACCATAATAATTAAACCAACCAACCATAATAAATTAAAATTAATATTGATATCAAAATTGCATAGAAGACGTTAATAAATCTCGTGACGAGAAGCCCAGTGCGGTAGGCCGAATGATTCTCGCGGGTTTGCCGGACCAGAGCCCACTTGTCGACTCGGCGAAGATTCGATTGGCGAGCGTACGAACGTTTCAGGACATAGCCCGAAGCCGTGACGCAGCCCGGCTTCCACAAAGTTCAATGACTCAAAATCCGTCGGCCTTGCACGTCCACTCGACGTCCAAACATCGCCGTTGATCAATTTCCCTACTCCTATGTTTTTTTTTTTTTTTTTTTTTCGTTTTCTTTCGCTTTTTTCGGTTTTTTCCCGTTAGCAGTGTTTTATGATTCCCTGATGGACCCTTGACAATTTGGTTTCATGGATTTGTCATAATTTGCGATGATTGAAATTAAAAGAAAGATAGAAATAAAACGAAAATAATATTAAAATATTGAATATATATTTAAAAATTAATAATGTTTATTTATTGAAAAATGAAAGAAAAATATATTTATTAACTTTTTTTCAGACAACGAGTGTCCACTGCCCGCCGATGACTTTCTCCAAGCTCTTAGTTCCGGTCTGGAGATCCCACAGCTGTTGGGCGGGGAAGGTTCGCCCGCACGCGACGAGAGCCCGGATGAGATAATGAAAGGAGCTACCCTCGAACTTATGTCAACGAATTTCGACGATTACGGCCTTAATTTTACCGATTTTGACGACGTTTTTTCGTCATCCGATGTCGGTGAGTAAAATCAGGGTTCCATCGTTTTTTCTTTATATTCTTTTTGATTCTTCTCCAATGACTTAAGATAAGCGAGTTAAAATCTTGAGTGCTTTAATTATTATAACACTATCTCAGATGCTATCAGAGATGGCGGCATTCTTTCGAAGAAAATGTATTTGAAATACATTTTTTAACAACGAACCATGATTAATTATCATGAAACAATTGACATTTTCACAGTCCTGCAATGATAACAAATAGTTCAGACGCATTATTTTCTACAATCGATTATGATATTTAATAATAATTATAATCCATAACAAATTAGTAATGGAAGTATATATTTTTAATTTATTTTCGTTGAATGGAATGGGGGGCAATCCCTGAATACAATATCGTCGACTTTTCAATAAAACTATGTGAAATTTACATAATTTTTGCTGTATCAAAAAAATAAATATTATTATTATTATTATTATTATTATTATTATTATTATTATTATTATTATTATTATTATTATTATTATTATTATTATTATTATTATTATTATTATTATTATTATTATTATTATTATTATTATTATTATTATTATTATTATTATTATTATTATTATTATTATTATTATTATTATTATTATTATTATTATTATTATTATTATTATTATTATTATTATTATTATTATTATTATTATTATTATTATTATTATTATTATTATTAATTTATTTATTAATTCATCAGTTAGTTAATATTTGTAATCGGTAAACATTGTAAAACATTTGTAAATGTTTTAGATATACAAGAAGACGTAAAGAACGTAATAAAAATGGAACCGGACAGTCCACACTCGCAATTGCCACCGTCTCCGAGTCCAAGCCATTCGGAATCCAGCAACTCGGAGTGGCAACCGGAAAACGACGGAGCGATGGCCGCTGGCGTGAAGGTACGGATTCTTCTCGTGAAATTCGTCTTCGAAACGTGTTGCAGTCGTGACAATGATGACGATGAGGATTTCTTTCCGCGATTGTAACGTTCGTTTCTTTTCTTTTTTTTTTTCCTAGTTCACTCTGGAGACACCGCCGATTTCCCCGCCGCAAAACGAGTCACCGCCGATATCACCGCAGCCCGCGGGCATCGTGACGCCCGTGCAGCAGATCAAATTGATGACGCTGAACGGTCAGGATCCCGCGGTTGGGGCGAAATTCACTCTCGCCAATGAAAATCCGGCAAAACGCATTTGCTTACAAACGAAAATTGGGCAAAATATTGCCGGCAATGTTGGTGGTAAGTCGAGACGTAATTTTTAATTTTAATTTTAATTTTAATTTTAATTTTTATTTTTATTTTTATTTTTATTTTTATTTTTATTTTTTAATTTTATTTTATTTTATTTTAATTTTTTTTAAAATTTAGTTTAATTTTGGTTTTTATTTTTATTTCAATTTTTATTTTTATTTTTATTTTAATTTCAATTTTTATTTTTATTTCAATTTTAATTTTAATTTTAATTTTAATTTCCATTTTTATTTCAATTTTTATTTGTTTTTCATTCTACTTTATTTCTTTTAATTAATATTTTTTTCAACTACCGAAGCGACAAATTCGGAGCCAAAAAAAAATCGTTTTCGGTCATAAAACGGAGGAATAAACAAAATTATTATAATTCCAGAGCGACCGAGAAAAATGATTGTACTGAGCGCCAAGGATTTTGCGGCTCTGACGAAGAAGGTAAACCAAAACAATGGCTCGCAACCCCTGAAGATAAACGCCGTGGCGAAGAACAACCACGTGGAAATTAAAAATTCGTTGAACTTACAAACGTCGGAAATGACGAAATCGTTGAACGGAATTCAACAAATCGTTCAATCGAATCGCGTGAAGATCGTCAACGGATTGCCGAGCGTGCAATTAAAGAGCTTGGACAACGTGACGAATGTGCCGATCGCCGGAATCGTCAATGAAACCGTGCCCACGATAAGTCCGCAAGAGCAGCGCGGTTCGATAATCATAAAGAAGGAACCGAATTGTTCTCCGATCGCGATGAGCAACGAAATGCCGGATTTGTTGAATCTGGCGGTGCGAAAAGAGTGCGAAATAAAAGCGCTCAAAAGACAGCAGAGAATGATTAAAAATCGCGAATCCGCTTGTCTATCGCGAAAAAAAAAGAAAGAATACGTGACCGCTCTTGAAAAACAAATTTCCGATCTGCAGGAGGAAAATTCGAGGTTGAGAATGGAAAATGCGGCGTTGAAACAGCGGCTAAGAGGGAGCGATAAGACGTCAGGACCGAATCACAAATTTGGCAATATAAATCTGGGCGTGAACAGGAAAAATACTATAATACTGTTGGCCATGGTTTTCATGGTGTCTCTGAACGTCACGAGTTTTGGGTATGTTGTATTTTGGTGTTCAAACGTGGCAAGATTAGAACGGGGGGTTGGAAATTATTTTAATCGAGGAAAAAGTCAGACAGCGATTTTTTTTTTTAAATTAAATTTGTATCGACGTCGATACTTTGCAGAATATTTTCCACGTTGTTTGGATTTAACGAACATACATAGATGAATTTAGAAATACATTTATTTTCCAGTGGAATTATGTTTCTGGACAAACGGCAGAAACATAATTGGAAAATATTTTTTTTTTCCGTAAGATCCGAGGATGTCAGAATCTGAATATATATTAACAGCAGATATTTTCTGTTCCTAGCGTGTAATCTATAATGCAATAATTTTATCATTGACTCGAAAAAAAAATAATCTATATACGTATAATCCATATGTATAAATAATAAATAAAATAGAATATAATGTAATAATTAAAATTATATAATATGCAATGATATATATAATATACAATGATAATAATAATAATAATAATAACAATAATAATAATATTAATAATAATAATAATAATAATAATAATAATAATAATAATAATAATAATAATAATAACAACAATAATAATAATATTAATAATAATAATAATAATATTAATAATAATAATAATAATAATAATAATAATAATAATAATAATAATAATATTAATAATAATATTAATAATAATAACAATAATAATAATAATAATAATATTAATAATAATAATAATAATAATAATAATAATAATAATAATAATAATAATAATAATAATAATAATAATAATAATAATAATAATAATAATAATAATAATAATAATAATAATAATAATAATAATAATAATAATAATAATAATAATAACAATAACAATAACAATAATAATAAGAATAATAATTTTTATTATTATATAGAATAGTTATCAAAATAAAATTCGTGTCACCGTCGATACCTCGTAGAATATTTGACACATTTCATTTGAATTTAAAAAAAATGTTAACTAACAAGTAGATAAAGCAAAACATTTTTTTTTTCAGTGGAATCATGTCTCCGGACAAACGACAGTTAGAAACATTAACGAGCAACGTTCCGTCCGCGTCTTTGCCGAACGTCAGACACGGTCGATCCTTGCTGTGGTCGGAACCGGACACGCAGGACGATGATCTAACGATGGAAAACGCGAACAACAGTTCGCCCGGACATCATCCCATGTGCCCGATGTACATCAATCAGACCGAATCCATTCGTCTCAACGACGAGTTGAGACGTTGGACCGGCGTTGATTCGGATAATCTCGATAATCTCACCGAAATCGCTCGATCGGCAGCCAAATCGCTCGGAGAATTGCGACCTGCGAAACTTCCGCCGCCGAAGAAATCCCGCAAAGGAGCGAAAAAAGTATCGCCCGCTTTGAAAACCGAAAAACCCGAGACGAAAAAAACTGTTCACAGCGTAGCTTCGATGAACATAAACGCCGTTGAAGTTTTCTCACCGATATTGCGCGATCATGCGTCGTTGTTGGACGCGCTCAGAAGACGCGACGATACTTTTTACGCTATATGGTTCAGCGGCGAATATTTGCTCGTACCGGCTTCGACCCAGAACAATACGGCGCGACCGAGAATGTCGCTGGTCGTTTTGGAATTGCCGGTGAACGGTGAGTGGATTTTTTTAACTGAATTTGCAGTCGGAAGTACTGAATGTGTAATTTTTTCGTGATTTTTATGATATCGAATAATAATTGTTTAAACATTGATTTTGAAATAAACATTGAAATGGTGAAAAATTAATTTTTGAATTAATATCGAAATATTGTTAAATTAATATTGAAATATGAAAAAGCTCATCATCAAATTAATATTGAAATATGGAAGAATTAATCATCAAATTAATATTGGAATTTTGAGAAATTAATTATTGAATCAATATTGAAACATAAAAAAATCGATTTCCAAAATAATATTGAAATATGAAAAAACTCATCATCAAATTAATATTGAAATATTGAGAAATTAATCATTGAATCAATATTGAAACATTGAAAAATCAATTTCCAAAATAATATTGAAATATTAAAAAATACATTTTCGAATCAATATTGAAATATTTAAGACTTAAATTAGACATCAATATTGATATATTAAAAAATTAATATTGAAATATGAAAAAATTAATCATCAAATTAATATTGAAATCCTAATTAATTAATTTCCAAATTAATATTCAAATATTGAAAGATAGATTTTCAAATCAATATGCTAATATTAAAAAATTAATTCCGAAATTAATATTGAACCATCTGAAAAAGTAAATTTCAAATTAATAATTAATATATTAAAAAATTAATTTTTAAATTACTTTCCAAATATCGAAAAATTAGTTTTCAAATTAATATCCAAAGATTGAAAGATCATCGTTCATCAACATGAGCATCTCCAACCATAATCTCTCTTCAATCAATTTTTCCTATCCTTTGCAGAAAGTTTTTCAACGCCTCCGAATCACGTGACGATGCGACAGATCGATTGCGACGTGACCGATACGCGAATTTTGCATCTCCCGGAATCATTGGTCCCGCAAAATTTGCGTGGAACAAAAAAATCCTCCACGCCCCGACCCGCGAATCCACGAACGAACGAGCCAACGGGAAATTCGACGAACGCGTCAAAAAATTACAAACCTTATTTCGTCAAGGACAACGAAACGAGAGCCATTCCATTAACGAGTTACAACGTTTCTTACACCCTCAACAACACTGATTCGTACAACGACGACGTCGTTACGCCTCCCTACATTCGCAAAGATAAATTCGTTTCCGAATTCGATCCGCAGAATGAAAAATATCGTCCTTACGTAGCAAAAAACGACGTTTACGTGAAATCCGACGTATTCGGACCGGACAACGATGGTCAAAAAACCGTGGAATCGCGACGAGGAAAAAAATTTCGCAGGAGACGATCACCTGGCAATCGATAAATTTTATTCGTGAATTCGACTTAGATATAGTATTTCAAAAGAACGTGAAATGAAAAAAAAAAAAAAAAAAAAAACGATGGTGCATTCTACTGCCAAATTGTAAGCTAAAGGCTGTGTGAATAGTAACATCCGACGATTGTCTCGATTAAAAATCAAAACCGATTAACGAAGATCGTCGCGGATTTACCGATTAACGTGTTGGTGAGGAATGCAAATTTATGTTAATCCGCGCAATGCGCGCGAAAAATCAAACGACTGATAGGAAAAGAAATATTGACGGAAGAAAAAGAAAACGAACGGAAAAATTGCAAAAAAAAAATTTGTTTGTACCCACAAAATGTGGCAATTATCGCGAAGAAACGAGCGATATTCGATATTCATTGATGTGCAATTAATTTTAGAGTGTGTAAATATTATTGAAGAGTGTCTGTAGTTAGGACTGATTGATCATAATAGAAGGAGAAGCGATTTTCGGGCACGATTGAATCGCACATGGCACTCACCGAGAATATTCTTCTTTATACATAATAATAATAATATAATATATGTAAATGCGTTTTGTTCAGTCGTTGACTTAACGACGAACGGTGGTAATTCCAGTATTTAGTGCATATAAATTTAAAAACAACGCAACGATATTGCGTTGAACGTTACGGAGGGGAAAAAAAAAAAACAAGTAGGTTGCAATATGGGCAAAGCTTTCGCGACGCCAAATCGACGATGATTTTTTTATTTTTTATTTTTTTTTAAATAAATAGAATCGTCAGTTATTTCCGAGTCATGAAGATATTATATAGTCTATTTAGTTTCATTGACATTCTGTACAACTACGTCATAATATGCACAAGTACAAGATATTTTTTAATTTTTATTCGCGATGAGGTTTATAACTTGATCGACTCGTTAATAAAGAGTGTTGTCGAACGTGGAAAAGGAAGTTTATTTGACAGTTTGACGTGATTTATATTACTTGAGATGGGGGGTTGAATTTCCGAGGTAGATTCGAAGGTCGGTGACCGTCGATTTTACTAATTTTGCTTTTATGGAAGTTCTGCCAAGTCGTTGATGAGCCGTGTATCGGTGACAGCCGCCGAACGAGTAGTAATAATCGCCTCCTGATAAAGACGAAGGATTTTTGAAAAATTTAAGGCTTGGAGTCGATTTTTAGATAACGTAATTTATTAACTAAATCGTGACGAAAATTTGGTCAAATCTGAACCAGATCGGACTGTTGTAAGACGTTCCGCAGTCATTGCAGCGATTTAGCACTTGATTAACGCGTGACGAGAATTTTTTGAGCAGTTGTAATCAATTTTTTCAGTAAATATGATCATAAATCATATTTTGAGTAAAAATATAATATAATTAATAATATCAAAATTTATAAAAATATTACAAAAATATTTTCAAATCAAAAGAATGATCATGGTCGTAATGAATTAATAATTCCCAATTAAATTCAATGCTATTAGTTGATTGGAAAAAGTGATAAATACACAAATAACATGACTACGGTGATACTTATATTCACTCGAATAATTAAATGTAAAATCGTAATTTATCAACAGAATCTTACACCTGAAAAATAGTATTTTTTACGTTTTTTTTTCTTTGATTCTCTTGGAATTTTGATCTCATTTTCAACTCTTAGATTTTTTCAATACAACGTCGTTTACCTTCGCTTCCCTTTATCCACAAAATATCGACCGGAGGAACCAAATTCTCGGTTTGTGAATTGCTCAAGGTCTCCATGAGGCTCGCAACTTTTTCCTCGTTCACCTCCGGTGGAAAGGGTCTGATGACGACTCTCATAGGCACTTCATGAATGTCGGCATCTTTTCCCGAATGTATGCTCGTAAACGATCCTGCGTTCATCCTGCAATCTGCTGCGATTCGCTTCATCGATTTTCATGGATCTTACAACATTACGAGTGATTCATTCCAAGAAATAAATGTTTCCATTCAATGAAAATTATCCATCGCCTGAATCAAACTACACAGCTTCTTTTTAACGAACAATCGTTAAAAAAAAATTATTATCCGGCCGCAAAGTTGAAAAAAAAAACCAACAGCAAACAAAGTAATATAAAAAGTGGAAAGCACTATATGTCACTTTGTCTTCTCCATTAAATTCGATTCATTAATCTCATCATTCTACTTTTTTTGCAGCCCATATTCGCTTTTTCGCACCGCAAATTAGGATTTAACATTCATTCTTATTTGATACATCGAAACTTTTAGCTATTTTGAATCATCCTGTATTTTTTATTGTGCTCACTCGACTGAACATTCGACACGATTCGCCTTTCATGAGATAACGTTCCGTCAAATTACGGTATAAATTATTCTCAAAAAAATTACATATTAATGTAACTTACAATTGTTCGTGCAAACGGAACGTAGTCGTGCGAGTTGACGCAACGTCGAACGTGATAACATAACTGTTCGGTAAATCACTGACGAAAAGTGAAAGAGTCTCAAGATACCAATGAGTCATTGCAACACCTACTCCCCACCATTTCGCTCGAATCGCGGACTAGCAAAGCGCTGCACTTGGGTCGGGGCTCAGACTCTGACACGAGAATTATCTTTGGCCGCGGTTTATTCAAAACTATTTACAAAAAGGACTGCACAATGTTACTTTTTTTTTCTTCATCCATAGTTCGTATGAATTAGAAAAATGAGGATAAATATTTTAGTTAGTTTCTAATTCGTGTTTTTTGGCTGTTTTTCCAAAAATATGGCAACGTCCTTGGCGAGTTTTCTGTAAGATTCAGCGTGGCTGGAATTCGGCGCGGACAAGACGATTGGAGTTCCCTTGTCCGAGCTTTCCGTTATTTCCTCGTGCATCGGAAATTTAACGAGCACTCTCGTACCTGCGAAATTTTTGAAAATTGCGATGTATTTTACAATTCGATATTTGTGGTATGGAGAATGGACAAGGAGGGCAAACTGCTACGGACAAAGTTTAATTGATGCAAAGTTTAGTTATCGACAATTTGATAATTTGATGGATTAGCATTCGTTGAAAATTTCTTATTCGTTTTTCACACGAGTGCTTTACTTCGAAAGTATTCGTACTGCTGTACTTCCGACAGAAAAGTTCTCAGATTCAATAACGTTAGTTTGGTGTCCTTGTGTCTGTCCTCCGTGGTTTATGTTTTGACTTACCAATTTCCTGCGCCAGAGCCGTCGCTCCGTCGCCGAAGAGAGGAACTTCGTGGTGACACTTGGGGCACGCAACGCTCGTCATGTTCTCGACGATGCCTGCGATGGGAACGTTGAGCTTTTGAAACATCTTTGCACCTCGTCTCGCAACGTCGATAGCGGCTTTCTGAGGGGTCGTGACGATCATTGCCCCGCTTATGGGTAAATTTTGGGTGAGAGATAGTAGCGTGTCGCCCGTTCCCGGAGGTGTGTCGACCACGAGATAATCCAACGGTCCCCAAGCCACCTGACGCAACATTCTGTCCAGGGCGCTCATCACCATGAGCCCTCGCCATACCACCGGAGATTTCTCGTCGATCAAGAATCCCATTGACATACTGCACAGAGTTCTATGATGCAATTATATCGGAATGAAAACGCAGAAAATGATATGTGCAAAAGAAAAAGTGGGTTTTCGATTTATAAAGGGTTCGGATGGAATGGCCAGCTTACAAATAGCTGGAATAATAATAAATTGACACTTAGAAATGTGGATTTACCACTTTCTATGATAATTGAAGTTGAATTCGATATCATAACAGGTTTGGCAGTTATTAGGTCGTTAGTGCATTCGATTGAGAAGCGAGAATCGTTTGACCAGTTGCAATTGATCATTTCAGTATTAGCCTTTTAAATTTTAACACGACAAATAATTGTTTGCCCTGCATCCGAACCTGCCCATCGAACGTCTCCCTTACCACTTGATGCCGTAATTAACGAGCGGCTCCATAAGGTCTTTCTCATTGAGCATTGGCGAAGAATGCAGATTCATCATCAACGGAATAGTAGGACCAAAGATATCGGAATCCAAGAGACCCACGTTCTTCCCAGGTTCCACGACTTTCAAAGCCGTAGCCAAATTTACCGAAGTTGTTGATTTACCGACTCCGCCTTTACCAGAAGCGACCAATAATATCTGTTTAACCCCAGCGATGGGTTTTTGCTTGGGAATGCCGCGAGCCATGATCTCTCTTCGTCTGGCTTCTTCATCCTCACTCTTCGTGGCTTTGTTCGACCCACACCGCTGAATTATTTTCAACTAAAAAATTGTAAAAAAAAATTATTCAACCATAGCACAATTTTGTTGTCTATAATTTTTTATTTTCAAACCTTACCTCTTTGAAACTGTGAAGATTGTTCGAAACGACGAATCTCCGGAAAAGTTGAGAAAATTTTCGCGACATTTGTAGTTGCCGGTAACGAGTTTTTGAAAAAATCGCGGTAACATAACCTCAAAAACGTTTCATGTCACGTAACGAACGTACTTTTCGGTACTCGGGTTTCACGTAAACTCTCGTACCGGCTATCGCGAGCGATATAACAAGTTCGTCACGACGAACTATTTAAAAACGCGTTATAACGCGAACGTTCGACGGTGTAATTGCAATAACGAGAAGTTTCGATCAAACGTGAACGAGGAAAAGTAACCCGATGAGTCGTCGAGAGGGCGGCTCGGTTTTTTTTTCTCCAATACTCCTACGAATCCAGTCATCCGTCATTCGACGTGTGTTTTGTATTAGTTTCTATTCAGCGCAAATATGTGACGGTGAGTCCCGATATCCGTTGAGATAAATAACGAAAAAATATAATTACGAAACAAAATTATTTTTGTGTTAACGAATTGTTTGTCGCATATTTGATTGAACGATCGATCGTTGATTTTGTGGGAGCATTGTGAGAAGCGAAAAGGGGAAAATGTGATGGGCTACACGTCGAGATTAACCTAGATTGGTGTCGTGTTACGTGGTCGTTGGAAAAAATAACGATGTTTTTCATTTTACGATCTCGGGAGACGAGATTGTTGTTTGATCTATAACTTTTGAACATTTTGTTGGGTTATGTTGACGAAAATGAGAATATTGGTATTGATGGTCGCTGTTGGCATTCGGCAGGATGAGAAGTTTGTTCGGTAGCGAATGGTTTGCATTGTATTCCATTGTGTTTTGTTTTTTTGCATCGATTCCTTGAGGGTTGCAGGTGCCTCTGTCTCTACCGCTACCTTGCCACGGTCTTGGGCTCTCTTCCACAGTGCCGGAGGTAGTCTAAGCGGTTACTGACTGTAAACAACTGGCGCATAGCTACAGTCGTAGGTTGTACGACCTTTATCTGGAGCGTTTCTTTGCCCTGTGACTTACCCTCAGTTCTGCTATTCGGCACTGGGAATCGAACCTGATACCGTTTTTAATAATTATCGACTCGTCTCGATGGATCATAAACCTGGTGTTTTTTTTCAAATGGGTGATTCTGTACCACAAAACCACCAATGGGAAAGTACAGAAATAATGTAGAAAATGTGCATTGTGGTTGGCGAGAATCAAACTTGGGGGTTGTTGCATATGAGCCGAGAACGTTCCCACTAAGCCTCTTGCCTCTGTCACAGGATTCCTTCGAACGGTTAGCCTTGTCGTAATAGCCTAATGCTCATGCACTGTTTTAGGTAAGCCGCATCTGGTATAATTGCGGTGTACGCAGAATATGGGCCTAAAAGCTGCTGTCCAAGCTCTAAAGTAAGTCTCGACATTTCCACTTCCCCACGTTAGCCCCTGTAATCTCGGCAGGACGTTAAAACGCCAAAATTTTTTTCAGAAAAGCCGAGCCGCTAAAGGACAAAGTGCAACGTTGCAAGGATCTGCTCAACGACAATGACGCCTGGATATGTCAGCAACAGCTGCAAAAGATTTATCAGCAAGTTCTCATTTTGGATCTGGAGTATGCGTTGGATAAAAAAGTCGAGCAGGAACTGTGGAATCTTGGATTTAAGAATTACATAGCGACGCTACAGAGCCAGGCCAAAGATCGCAAGAATCCCAAAAGAGGAGAGTCGCAGGCTATGCTGGGATGGTGTCTGGAGGCTGCCAGCGGTTTTTATCTGACTCTGCTGCAAGAAATTTGCACCGCGTTCGATTTGGATTTGCCTTTTCGCAGGTATACGCTTTGATTCTGTTTATTGTTGGAGTAGCGTTCAGAGAAATCAGCGCCGAATAACCTCGAGTTGTTGCACGATACGTTGAATAGACAAGTGAACAAAGGATTTATCGCAATTTCGATTTAAAAAATACTTTTTGGTTCAAAACCTAATTTTTTAACTCTCAAAAATCAATTTTTTCGAAAAAAGTCAACGACATTATTTAATATAATTGAGACAATAATCAAAATCTAATCAATCCCATCTTAAAATTGTATTCTCTTTAATAATACAGAAAAAACTACATCTACGGATGCTCGACGTCATGGAAAGCCGTTGAAAAATTATCAGCTCCTCACAAATCGTCTTGTTTCTACGCTTGTCAATATTGCCTCGTACATCTCGGCGACATAGCTCGTTATCGCAATCAGAACAAACAAGCCGAATTGTTTTATCGTCACGCTGTATCATTGTCACCGTCGAGCGGCCAACCTTACAACCAATTGGCTCTTCTCGATGCTTCCCGAGGCGACAAACTCGGCACCGTTTTTCACTACGCTCGTTCCGTCGCCGTGAAACATCCTTTTCCCGTGGCTACCGCGAATCTGGCGAAAACTTTGTCATCAGCGTTGAACGACAATTCGTTCAACATCGAAGGCAAAACAAAATTAAATTCCCAAGAATATATAACCGTTTTTCTCAAACTTCACGGAATTCTTCACAATTTCGGAGATTTCGCGGCAGCCGCGTGTCACGTTAGATTGTTGACGGAAACAATGACAGCTCTCGTGGCCACGGAAAGTTTCAGTTCCGGAAGACTCGTGCAAATGCTCGTTATAAATCTTTACGCGTTGCATCACACGGCCGGACAAAGTCCGGAAAGCAACGAATTGTTGAGAACCGATCAATTGAGTTCCGACGAAACCATCGCAAGAGGTTGTATTTTGGATCTCATCGCCGGAAGTTTGTCGGCTCTGTTGCTACCCGTTTATACGATTAAAAATTCCATCATCGATTATTTTGCTTTGCCAACGAGTAAGTGACGATCACGTGAACTTCGTGCGATCGAGAATATTCGTATTTTTAATTAAAAAAATTTTTTTTTTATTACTTTTGCAGTAAAATTGTGCCTTGATTGGATGCGTCTGCAACCGACCGTGCTCGAAGAACCGGCTTTCGTGTCGAGACTCCAAATCTGGCCGAGTCTTTGCGTTCTGTTGAACGGCTTGCAGACCAGCGTTGCTGAATTTGAACACGATCAGTGTACGTATTTTACACGAATTTTCACGAAGCTTTATTAATCCCTCATCCTGCGAGTAGGCTGCCAATAATCCTACCTAAGATCGGACCATTTTTTACATTCATTATTGCAATCGCAATTTTAAAAAAAAAATCGTAGCGATTTTTTATCCAATTATTTTTTGAAAATAAATTTAAGCGTACCGACAGTCGATCTAAACTTAATAATTATGATTAATTGCGCCCAATTATTCCACGCAATTTAAACCGTAATACAAACGTAGCGAATGAATAAAAATTGAAATAAATAAAAAAAAACTTTACCAAAAGTAATTAATTGCACGACGGTGTCCCGTTAATAAAGAAGCAGTTGGAGATTTCCACTTCAGCCTCCAACAGACAGTAGAGCACTGCAAATAGGTTACTAATAATCCTACCCCGTATCGGACAATTTAATATATTCATTACGTCAATCGTAATTTATCTAAATAAAATATAGTAATTTTTTATTTCGAAATCTACAAATTATATTTGAACATTGTACCAACGATCGACTTAAACCCAATAATTATAATTCATTTCGCGCAATTATTCCACCCAATTTGAACCGTAATACAACCGTAGCCATCGAACGAAAATCACAATAAATATTTAGAAAACTTTCCCAAAAGTAATAAATTGCGTGAATAAAGAAGCAACTAGAGATTTTTTTTGGCCTCCAACAGACAGCAAAGTCCCACTGCCGGAAGATCGCGATCTTCAAGGATTTTTGCCGTTCGAAAAGAGTTTCGAGGCTCTGCGTTTCGCCAACACCGATCTCGATGGAAACGTCGCTGGTTTGAACAAACTTCGCGCCGTACGAATATTAAACGCGGGTAATCATCTTGCGCAAAAAAAAATTGCCGGAACGAATTTTATAAACATCGTGATCGGTGAGAAGAACGAGCGAACATTCGCGTGCATGAACGAAGGTTCGGGTCCGAGCAACGAGCTAATGAAGGAGTTGGAGGAGCTGAGTTTGAACAAGGAACGTCAACCGGCGTTGGCTAATAGTCCGGTGCCTTCCGAATCGGCGAGCAGCAAAGCTTCGTCGGAACCTGACGTTCCGGAACATTCGAGTGAGTATCGCTGCAACGAAATTCAATTCGGTAATGCACGAGAGAACGCGGAGTTATTTAAGGTCTCACTGGATGGATATTAGGAGTTTGCCAACATTTTTGAAAATTTGAGGAAGTTCTTGATAGAATAATGATGCGTGAATTATTTTAGAATTATTCACGGCGTAATTTAGTTGTTATAATTTTGTGAATTTAACACAGTTGCTTATGCTTCTGCAGACGTTAATTATTGGAAAACGAATGGAACTAAATCGCAGTAAATTCTGAAAAAATTATATTAAGATTTGGAATCGACAGATTGATTATGCTTAGTTTCAAATGTCGTCGAATTTGACTTAAATTAATATTAAAAGTTCTAAATTAACATTTCTAAGTGTCAATTTATCATTAGTTGAGCTATTTGTAAGGCTAAACATGTACGGCATGATCTAGATTCACCCATTTTAAACTAACTTTTTGCCCGACGGTCCATCCAGTAAGACCTTAATTACTTCATTTAACCGTCTTAAGAATGGTTAAATTATCGTGGATTATAATTGCCATTAAATATGAGATTTAACTATCAAACAATAATCCATCCAAATTATTTATCATTACTGCAGAAATAGAAAAATTTCAATTGCTTCATAACAATTAATCACAGTTATTTCCCCTGAAAAAGTATTTCAAATACATTTCCATCGAATGAATGCCCATCCCTAGCGATAATCTCCCTTAAGATTGAACAATTCTTTCCCGTATTTCGCAGTGGAAAAACGAGTCGGCATATTGAAACCCCAAGGTTCCCTCGAACGCAACCGCGATTCCAACGCAATCACCGCCGACACGACCAATTTGGAATTGAATTCATCGTCATCCATCCGCAAACCCCGTCAGAACATAGCCATGCAAGCGATAATGAGACGAGCCGAAACGGAACAAAAGCAAGTGACCTTTAAAAACGTATCACCCATGATAATAGAAGAAATGGATTCGAACGTTTCCAGAGACCAATCGACGTCGATCCCACCGGTGAAAAACGTCATTTCGAGCAACGTTCATCAAACGACGATTCAAACTTCAGGTCAAAACGGTCTGGTTGCTCCAAATTGTCCTGGAAATGGTCAAAAACGAGGTCAACCGATGCCGAATATCCCAACATCCGTCCAAAATCCTCAACCTCAGATCCCTCATCAACCTTCGAATCAACTCACTCCCATGAAACTACAACTCAGCATCCCTCAAACCGTTTCCACCCAGCATCAACAATTTTTACCCAACGATCCAACCCCGAAGAGACAACAATTCCCCATTCAACCCAAAAATCTCCCACCTTCTTGCTCGTATCCCAATCAATCTTTCAACGTTCAAAATCCACAATTCACCAAGAATTTCGTGACTAGTCACGTCCCCAATTTACCACAACAGTACCAAATGCCATCTCAGTACAACGGCAATGCTGGGAATTTGCAACAATGCCCGGGAATTCAACAAAACGTTCATCAATCGCGTGGAACGGAATATCAGAGGCTCGGACAGGCTTCGATGATGCAGCAGAATGCTCTTGTGGGTTCTGCGCAGTCTGGGATGGGAGGATTGGGACAGAATCTTGGATTGCAGCAGCAGCAACAACAACAACAGCAACAGCAACAGCAGCAACAGCAACAGCAACAGCAACAAGCGTTGCAAAACGTCAGACCAGGATTGGGACAAAATATGGGTGTGCATCAACAACAGGGCAATGGAATTGGAATGCATCGACAAAACGTTATGACGAACAACATGAGAACGAACCAAATGAACATGCAAAATCAAATGAACGTTGCTATGGGTCCTAGCATGATGAACAACGTCCCGAATATGTCTCTACCTTCGAATTATCAAAAAAATCTTCAACAAGTACCACCGATGACCAACGTCGTTAATTCACCGTTGAGTCCGACCGGCATGTCCAACGTCACCATGAATTTCAATCCAAATTTCGGTCAAACGATTTACAATCAAATTACCCAGAAACAACAAATTTCACCGTCGACTTATGGAAAAAATACGAATCAATTTGTATTTCCAAATTCGGGTGTTATGAACAAACCTCAACACGCCGTGAACAATTATCCGATGTTTCACAATTACGAATCGACGGATTTCAACGTTTGGAAGGACAATCAACCGCCACAACCGCCCGTGGCTTGGTGGGGTGGAAATGCGGCCGGTGGTGGTGGATCGATTCCGACGAACAAGGATACCACGGTTACGGATGCTTTTCAAAGTTGGGCTAATTCGCCCGGTGCCGGAGGCAGCCAGGGAATGATCGGCAGAACACCCCTCACACCGGGTAACAATTATCATCAGAATCCTCTCATCGGCAAGCATTACAACGCGAGAAACAGCTTTGACGAAGCACGACAACTCGAAGTTAGTATTTTTTTTTTTTTGAATTTATTAACGAATGTATAAGTTACGTTGGGGTTGTAAAGAGCGATTCAACGATAACGCAGATCTTTGATAGTGATTGTTTTGAAGATTCTTGTTTTTCATTTTTATTCATTTATTTATTTATTTATTTATTTATATATTTTATGCAACTGTCATCTGCATGATTTCGCACATTTCGTCATGCAAAATTTTTCATTATTTTAATCTAAAAATTAAATCCGAAACTCTCGAAATACTCTACTTCCAGAAAAAAAAAATAGCCTGATCGTGACTGTTGGAAAAATGCCATTTATTTATTTTTTCAAATCCTAAATGGTCTTGAATTACGGTTTAATTTTTTTTGAGGACTTTCTGACCCCAGTGTACCATCCAGGGGTTGATACACCCATGCCATTGAACAGAGAGCAAGTCAAAAATCAATTGAAAATAATTTCGTCCCATTAAAATCCGTTTCATTAAAAAAAAAATTTTAAAAATCCGCGCTCTCGTTGAGACACCCTATATATAAAAAAATTGCAATAAAGCCATTTTACATTTGCCATCCTAAAAAAAGCGATTCTACCTTTCTTTGTCATTTCGTCATTAACGCAACTCTCGTTTCTCTCGTATTTCCAAAGATGGAGCAAAAACAATCGCAATCGACGAACACCGTCAACACATATTCGTTGTTCAGCGGTAACACTTGGGGCGTCGGGGCTCAAACGTTGAATCCGTCGAATCAGGATCAACCGAAAACACGATTGAGCCAACAATCGTTGTGGTCGGGACCCGGACCGTCGCCCCTCGAACGTCTGTTGGAACAACAAAAATCGCTTCGCGAAGGTGGTACCTGAACGTAATTCAACCCGGATGTTGACGAGACACTGGGATTCAATGATTCTATGACTAAACACGCGGGCCATAACGACTCCAGGCAAGAGGTCCAAACTCCCCCCAAGCGAAGTAACTCCAACGAGAACTTTACTATAACGAAGGAAAAAAAAAAAATGGATAAAAATGAAAAGAAAAAAATTTAATCTAATAACTCGCCGGAATTTCCGTCAAATACGAGAAGGAGAAAAAGAAAACATATACATAAAAAAAGTATATATATATATACACACATATATATATTAAAAATTTGGTAGAGTCACCCGGGAACGAAGCCAGGCTAAAGAGATTCAGCGAGAACGAAAAGAAAAGAGAAAAAAGAAAGTTTTTCCGATGAGTTTTGTTTATTCATTTTAATGAAATATTTCGTTCTCGTTAACGATTTAGTGACATATGTTTGATAGCGAGTTTGAAAACTCGAGTGACGGACATCGCTTTTTTTTTTTTTTCGTGATCCTTCACGCGAAGAAAAATTATATATATATATCTATATAAAAGAAATATTAATGAAGAAAGGAAACGTAAGATACAAGAAGAAAAAAAAAGTAATTAGTTGAGAGGAAAAGGAGAGAACGGAGACCCGTAGAAACTCCGGGGATAAGGCGATTTAAATAGCGACGAATGTAGGAATAAATAGGGAAATATTCCGACGATAGAAACCCGTCGAACTTCTTTCTTTGTGACGTATATCGATAATATTCGCGAACGATTGAGACTAATTGCGAGCGTAGGAGTGGCGATGAGTTGACGAACGGTGATGGGAAGTCGACGCGGATGGAAAATATCGCGAGAAAAGAGTTTGCGTCTTCGTAGAATGAAGTCGCAAACGGCGTATCGAAATTTCGTCGATAAACGAATAAACGTACACGGTAGAAATCACCAGCACGCGTCGCCCAGACGCCGACGTACGTAGAACATTTTTGTTTTTTTTTTTTTTTTTTAGCGTGCCCAACCGTCCTGGGAGCATAACAGATTTCGTCGCGTACCACCAAGTGCTATGATAAAAAATGAATTTAGAAAAACAAAGAAACAAAAGAGATTTTTAAAGAACACGCGACAAACGAAAGAATAATCGGGTCGGCTCTGGAGAAATTCTCGAGGCTCTAAAAGTTCTCCGTTCACCTTTTCATTTAGGAGTTAAACTCGATGGCAAGAAAAATTAAAAAAAAAAACAAATAATTAACGAGCCAAACAACTCCCAAGTTTTAATAATAGAGATATAAAAACGAAAAAAATGAAACGATAAAGAATAATAAATTTAAAAAAAAAAACGTACACGAGAAAACCGCGAAACCCAAGTATGTAGCTAGATTTTATAACATATATAACAAAGCATAAAGCGGCTGGAGACTGACCCCTACAGTTAATACAAAAAAAAAGTGAAAATAATACTGATAAAATAAAAAAAAATAAAAAAAAAAAAATGAAACTGCATTTGTCCGATCACGAGATTAATGTCCGCGGCCGTCGGACCAGTTGCGCATGATAATTGCATAGCGATTATAACGATTATGTTTATCGTAGTGAAGTCGATAGATATATTTAAAATTATTCGGAAAAATAAATTACGTTGAAGATGTGAAATTATGAATTTTTTTTTCTTCTTGGTTTCTTTTTAATTTTAATTATTCAACGTTTATTGAATAATTATGTACACTTTCCATAGCATAATTAGGATATTTGGCATTGTAATTCGAGGCACGAGTTTCAACGGCCGATCGCAAACCATACAATATAACGGGTGAGTTATTTCTTATTTCAATTATTCATCGTTTCGATGAAAATTGGATAAACTTTCGTAAATAATAAAAATAATTAACGTATTTGGCATTTTTATGCAAGGCACGAGTTTCGACAATCGGTCGTGAATGATATAATACGAAGGGTAAGGAAATAAACGAATGGATAAGATTAAACGATTTAAACTTCAAAAATTAGGATGGTTCGGGGGCATGTTGTACATATTGGGAGGCGGACGGTGGCCGAGCAAGGGCGGAAGATTGTAAGCAACGTTCGGAGGATTTATTCCCGATTGACGACTGGAATCTCGGGAACTTTGTTGTCCGGATCGTCCGTTGGGAGCCGTGCGAGGTCGACTGTTACGTTGATTCGTCGCCGATGCTCCGTTCTGCAAATTTTCTTGTCTCGCCGCGTTATTCTTCTTCTTCGGCCACGTTTTCTTCACATATGCGGGCTTCTGTTGTGGTCCATCCTCGTTCTTGAAAGAATTCTTGCTCACCAACACCGTGCAAGTGAGATTCTTCTTGTGTTCCAGCATTCGCTGGATATCCGGACGTTTTATGTTTAGACTTTTTTCACGCAACACCCCCGAAGGCGTTCGGCACGAACACATCTGAAAAAACGATGAATTGACAATTTTTTTTTAATGAAGAAACTGAAAAAGGATTTTTTTTTTTTTTTTTAAGAAAAGTTTTTATTTTTTATTATTGAAGAAAAGTTTTTATTTTTTATTTTTGAAGAAGCTAGAAAACTTACTTCGCCGGTGTAACTCATGCTGGTTGTGTGCTCGGCGCAACAAGCTATCTCTAATTGATAAGTAAATTGTTTCGAGACGAAACCGTTGTGCAGCATAAGAACGAAACCGGTGAAATTACCGAAAACGTCGGAGGAGAGTTTGAGAAAAAACGTTCCCATGCTGGGAACGGTGAAAGCGCGATCGAACGTCATTTGCTCGACGAACTCGAAGAACCAAATGTTTTGGAATACGTTTCCTTCGGTGGGAATCTGTGGTAACGAGGAAAGAATTGATGTTTTCATTTGTTGGATAAATATTTATAACCAGCTGGAGTAAATGACGCTGGCAGGGTTTTACGCAGACCGAAGAGGATTCTTTTCGAAATCTAATGTAGACAGTGATCTTCCCTAAGTTTTGAAGGTCAAGTGTGCGGAATTTTATTGAGCGCAGTATAAAATTGAAGATTTGTGTAAAAAAATAAATCTACATTGTTCTTCATATATGTAATAGAGGCAAGACCATTCCGAATCGGACATTAATCATTATTATTATTTTTATCAGTAGCAAGAGATAGAAATAATCAGAGCCTTCTGATAATCCACAGATATTTCTACCAGATTCAGATTAATACGTGTACAAATTTTTCAAACTATCGTTTGTCAAACAGATTGTCTAATAGAATTTCTATAGATGCATAATTTCTTTATCCTGAAAAATTCTTGACATGGAATTGGCATCCATCGCTAAGTTTGTAAAGAACCGTGTGATGTTTTCAAAACAAATCTCGCCAAACTGTAAGCAGAGTACGCTACTACAAATCAATTGTGAATCAGAGTCAAACCTCGATGTACTGCGAACTATGATCTTTTCCTATGTGCTGAAGCAACGGAGCGTAAAACAGCTGCACGCTGCAGCCACCAATGCGGCAATGGTACGCCCCGCTGGGTTCATCATCGGCGGGCTTTGCCACCAATGACCCGGCTACCGCAACTTCGCCTTCGGTTTGAGACGCCACCGAAACTCGGTCCGGTATCAACAGCTTGTTCACCTCACCCTCGGGATCGATCAACGAAAGCTGCGAAACGAACAAACCCACGACTCCATGATTTTTCTCTACACGCATCGGACTGTGAAGAAAAATTTTGACGAAAGAATGTGTACTTTTATGTCGTCGAGTTTGGTGCACAAACTTTCGGCCAAGCGATTTCTCGCGGGTGACCAACTCTGACTGCAGGTCGGACACATTCCCAATTGGGATTTGCAGTCCTCGCAAATATGGTGCCCTTGGACGCACTGAAATATCCATGTTCTTGGCCGTACCATGCAAATTGGACATTGCAACAAATCCTCCAAATCGTCGCACCACTGAGGCCCCCGAATGAAACGATTAGACAAGTTATAATAATAATAATAGTAAATGAAATAAAAAATAAATGATAATTGGAAAAATATTATTGTAATAAATAATAAAGAAAAAATAATAATAATAATAATAGTAATCATAATTATTATTATTGTTATAATAATTATTATTATTATCATAATAATAATAGTGATAAGAATAATAATTATTATTATCATAATAATAATAGTGATAGAGATAATAATAATAATAATTATCATCATAATAACAATTTCTAGACAAAGAAAAAGGAAAAAATAACACACATCAAGAAATCTTTTGTTTTCATTGCAAGCCGTCGAAATGACAAACCTTATTTCGTATAATTTCGACCATCGCTCCAAATGCGTTGAAGAATCAATGAATCGCAGTAAATCTGAGGCTGAAAACGTTGCAAAGTCCTGTAGCCTTGCCGGCTTATCGGCATCCAATAACAACAATAAATTGGCGATTCGCGTTACAGGATAAGACCGATAACGATTATCGGATAACGCAGTAGAAGCGACGGAAATTTCTTGGTGTATATTCGATACTTTTCTTTCTTCTCTTTCCGAGAAATTCGTCGCGTGTTACACCGGAAATATCGTCGTTCGGATGTTACGATGAAAAAATGGTTGCGACGACCGGCAATAATACGCAGTGATTGCGAAAATTATTCGTTCATTCGAAACGCACAATGACGGGATTCCCTGTGTGGTGCAGATCGCCGGGGAACGAGTGGGGGTTTTCCCGCCCATAATGGCACCACTTCCAAGTTCCAAGAAGAAGGACCGGATGTTGATCGCGATCACGCCCACGGCGGGTTTTTACGAATTTAACGAAAAATCTGTCTGCACGATATCGACGCATGTTTCGAAATCATTCTAATCAAAACAATGTCGTGAGATTACGGTATAAAATAAGTATTTACTTGGTTGATTCGGTTGGGACGAAAATAGTACGCCAATTATACCGTAAAATTTCGGTATGAGGTTAGTAGATTTATCGTTAAATCACCACAAAAATTACGGAATAAGATAAATCTTTCAGTATTATTTTAGTACAATTAGAATTTATTATTTTTGTGTACAAAAAACCGTTTTGTTTTGATACAGATCGAGTATTTTTGAAACCACCGGGGATATACTTATTCAAGTTACACCACTCGATCGCAGCTCTCTTAGCGCCAGGTCGGGTAACTTAACCGTGTCTCAAAAGCATTTTGAGAAAGCACGATAAACCGGAAGTAGATTGTCAGCATCAATGTAATTACCGGCTCGAAGATTTTTGATTCTCGAACCCGAAATCGCGAGACAAGGCAACGCAACTAACCCACGGTAGCCATAGCAACGCGTTGAGATTGTTTCTAACCTATAATTGGACTGTCAAACGCCAACGCCGAAACCTTAAAAGATCATACAGAATGGCGTCTATTATATTGTTGCCTTTTTTCATATGTTTTCTGTTTATAAAAATCGATTATGGCCATTGTAATTCTATCGATATTGACAATAACGGATACATCGTCTACTGTCCCTGCATGGGTATGTCAATCTAACCTCACATTACTACAATCCGTTTTTTCGTTGTTTTTTTCTCCGCTTTGTTCCTTTGTCCCGACAACGTTGAAAACTTTTTGAATATTACGTATAAAATTTCGAGTTTCGGAACGGAAGACCTTTGTCAACTTTTCTCTGATACTTTTTATTTCTTTTACTTCAAGGTTGAGATTCGATTGAGTTTTTTTGGTTTTTCTTTTTTCAGGTCGATTTGGGAACCAAGCGGATCATTTTCTCGGAGCGCTCGGATTTGCCAAAGCTTTAAATCGTACTTTGGTACTACCGGCATGGGTGGAATATCGAACCGGAGCCGCTCGTTCGGTAAATGATAAAGCGACCATCGATTTTACACAAACGTCTTTCGCTAATTTTTACTGTACATTTTATCACAATGGTATGATATTTCTGTTTCTTTTGTAGACTCAGGTGCCTTTTGACACATACTTCAATGTGTCGCAACTTGCGACTTGTCACAAAGTTATCGTTATGGAACAGTTCATGAAATACATTGCACCCATCGAGTGGCCGGAGGCCGAAAGAATTTGTAAGAATTTATAATTTCTCGATTCTGTACTTCAATATATAAAAATTATCAATTTTTTTAATTTTCGAAAAAAAAAATTTGTTTCTTATTCTCTCCGATGAATCAAAGAAAACATGATTATATCGATAATTATAATGATAATAATTGGTAAAATAAAAATTATATCACTAATTTTATTCAATCCGTAACAAAATCAGCAACACAATTATTATTCCAATTTTTTGTTTTACCAATAATTGCAATATTATATCAATATATAATAAAAAATAGTTTTTTTTTATGTTAATATTCTAATGTACTTGGTTCTTCATGTCGAGGATTCGCTTTGTTATTCAGCATTTTGTTATTCGCCTCGTGGAAGCACGGGTTCTTGCAACGCGAAGGATGGCAACCCGTTCGGACCGTTTTGGGACACGTACGGAGTAGATTTCGCTGATTCGGAATTCTACGGACCGTTTCATTACGACGTTCATCACACGGACATGACACACAAGTGGAAAAAGAAGTATCCTCCTTCGAAGTGGCGCGTTTTGGCTTTTACCGGAGCCCCGGCGAGTTTTCCAGTTCAGTTTGAAAATCGAAATTTGCAACGATGCCTGATTTGGAACGACGACGTTCTGAACCGGGCAAAACGATTTATCAAAGAAACGCTGCCTCGTGGTGGTTTTGTCGGTATTCACTTGCGCAATGGAATCGATTGGGTAATTGAAAAAAAATCAATCAATTAAAATTATTCATATATTATTATTATCATTATAACAACATTTGTGCATATATTTTATGCATACATTATATTATAAAATGTATATCATGTGTCGTATTATTATTTAATTATTTATTGCATTGAAAAAAAAAAATGATTATTGATTAATTTATAAATTATTTTTTTGCGATTATAAAATTTTTAAAACCATTTTAAAACATTTGTATACATATATAATATTATAAAATATATATCATGTGTTCCATTATTATTTGATTATGAATTGCATTTAAAAAAAAATTATTAATTTATTTATAATTTGTTATTTTAATTATCTACAATCATGTTTCGTTTTCGTTCATGAATTTCTTCAGTATCTAAATATTCTCGCAATAATCGATATTTTCTACAATAACCGAATTAAAATTCATTGAAATAAATGATAATTATTTCATTTTTTCAAGGTAAGAGCCTGCGAATTCATCCCCAGTACGCCAAATCTGTTTGCCGCGCCGCAATGTCTGGGCTACAGAAACGAACGTGGCAAAGCAACGAGCGCAATGTGTCTGCCGCCCCTCGATCTCATTCTTCGTCATCTCAAACGCGTTATAAGAAATAACAAAGACGTCAAATCGGTTTTCGTAGCGTCTGACAATAATTACATGATTCCGGAATTGACGAAAGCTTTGTCACGGATGGAAGTACGATTAAATGTGTTTTATAATATTTGTTATTTTTTTTAATTTGAAAAACAAAAATCTCAATTTTTATTTTTGTCTTTTTTTTTTACGAGGCATAAAATTTTGTCACTTGTTCGCAGATAAAAGTGTTGAAACAAAACGATCCGGTTTCGCCGCATCTCGACTTGGCCATTCTCGGACGAGCAAATTATTTCATCGGTAATTGCATATCCTCGTATTCCGCCTTCGTCGCTCGCGAACGCGAAGTCAAAGGATATCCCACGTTTTTCTGGGGTTTCCCACCGGAAAGACCGGCTTCGTCGTCCAATCGTGACGAACTCTGAGATTAAACCGTGCCGAGGTAAAATTTATTACGATATATTTTTCCGAAGATAAAAAATATCACGAAGAAAAGAAAAATAATTTAACTTTTTCGACTGATAATTTTTGCGATTAAATATTTTACATTTCTTTCAGAAGCGGCGGCGAAACTTTGATCCTTAGGAAATTCAATTTTCTGTGGAGACACTCGGAGGAAAAAAAAATTGTTCGTTCGAAAAACGGTTTAATTTAAAACCAAAACTTCGAACCATCACGCTGCCATCTTTCTCTTTGATATTAATTTTTTCTAGGAACTGTTTTAACGTAGCGAAGTAGTGATTAATCTATCTTATGTTGTAGTCAACGTCCGTACTTCCCGAAAAAAATATCTACGATGACTCGAAGATGCTGCCTTAACTAAATAATTTAGCGTTCTCACAGGAGAAGCCGAAATCGTGATTTTTATTATGAGATTATCGATATAAGACGTTCGCGTTGCCTAAATAGTCGACATATCGTATTTTTCTCTGATTAGGATGTAAATACATGTGTGGGGTGTGCGTTGTAATGTGATAATCGAAGAGTCATAATTTGAATCGAGATTAAAGGGGGAACAACCAAGTAGACATCGACGAAATAAGTAAATTTTAGGAATTATTATTTCGTAAACTATTCGTTCGATTTTGGGCAAATTTGTTTTATTCGAAAGCATACATGTTGAGGTATTCTGAGAAACCGACTGCATGACATTTTGGGGACCGCAGACCGTGCAAGGAACGTTTTTTTACTATAAAAAGTTTTATATCTATAAAAAAATTACTAAGCATAACTCAACATGTATACTTTGAAATAAAACGAACCTGAATGAAACAAAACGAATCTCGTCTCATCGTCGCAATGAAAAATCTCTTTGGCGATTTATTTTTACATCGGTCCATTAAATAATTTAAAACAATTTCAGATTTTTCATTGATTTCGATCGATCGATTTTTTATTCGATTGAAAATCAGTTACATCGTTGTAAAACGTAAAATTATCCAACTTAATAATTCTAATAAATTAAAACAAAATAATTCATACAAATTGCAAACAACGAATCGCATTCAACTTTCCGCAATTTCCTTCATATCGCTCAGAGCGCGTTGCAAAGCGTTGGCAAATTTTTTTGTACACGTTTCTTCGGAAGATTTGAAAGACGAACACGCGAACAATATGTCGTCGGATCGTGGATTGTAACAGCAACCGTAACCGTTCGGAACAACGGGCCCGTAACACATGAACGAGGCTGTTTTATAAGGCACCTTTGTAAATAATCAATACATCGATTTTTATTATCAGTTTTATTGGAAAAAAAAAAATAACGAAAAAAATAAATCGTAACGAAGAAAAGGATAAAATTGATAATTTTATTATTTGAATAATTTACCTGACTAGACGTGAGCGTGAAATGAGTACTCCGAGTAAATCCAACGTCTTTGTAGAGTTCCGGCAATTCGATGTTGTTGGTTTTCGCTATCATTTTTAATCCAAAAAGATGACGATCCACTCCCTGTCCTTTCGCAGCCTTAAAGAGTATTTTTATAATTAGTCACACATTTATGGAGGGTTGTCCATAAAAATTGAATGGCTTCTCGTTGCATTGGAGAAAAAAACGTACGTTTGGAATAGCGTATATAGGCAAATGTTGCATTTACATTTTTTTCTTACTATTTCAATTTAGTTTCATTTGATGACAATTTTAATAATAATAATAATAATCATAGTAATCATAATTATTATTATTATTATTATCATAATAATAATAGTAATAATAATAATTATTATTATCATAATAATAATAGTAATAATAATAATTATTATTATCATAATAATAATAGTAATTATTATCATAATAATAATAGTAATTATTATCATAATAATAATAATAGTAATAATATAATTTAACATAATAATTTTTAATTTCTATTGTATTTTTAGACTTCTTCGTACGTTTGATTCATCAATTAGTATTTTGGAACTACGCTATATTAATAATATAAATGATTTTAAAAAAATAGTTAAACTTAAGCAAACCCACCTCGCTCGCAATAAATTTGTGAGTATCGATAGCCCGTACCATGGCTTCTTTTCGTTCCTTCATCGACGTATTTTCACGTGTCATCATTTCGGCAAAATTAACAGACTCGACACTAGTGGATCTGATACATTCAGTTCGAGTATTACGAAATCTACGCAATCCAGCCGATTCGTAATGAGCCGGAGCTTTGCCTTGTACTTTGTAAAAAGCTACTTGCATAGCGACTTGTATGAAACTATCGGGACTCTGCTTCGATCGTTTTATCGCCGAGGTTCCAAATTCGTCGAAAGTAAAACATTCCATGTCCAAATCCATCGATATTCTAAATCGATCCAACGTATCGTAAAATTATCCCAAATTCGTATATCAATTAGAATTTGCGAAAAAAATTATAATAAGCTTATAATCTTATTTTCTAATTATATAATTATTTTATCTTATATTATTAACTTATAATAATTATTATTATATGATTATAATTAAACGTTGACTCACTTATCGACAAAATTGGCAGCATTTACGATTGATTTTTCAAGATCATCGTCAAGCTCAAATTTCAAATGTTTGGCTTTTGGAAAATCTGTTGAAGTATGATTTTCATTATCATCTTTGCCTTTTCTGTAGAATAAATATCGAATTATTATTAAAAGTAATTTTATTTATTTAGTTTTTGAAATAATTATTTACAGGCTTACATGGTCGTCAATACGTGATCGTGAAGCATCGCAACAGGACCACCCTCGCAAGGACTGTGCTCGTACTCCATTCCCACAAAACCATCGGGAGATATTATATACTTCAAATCGATAAATTATCAGTTTTAAATTATTTCATTTTAATTAATTTGGAAAAAATTGGAATCAAACCAAGAGTGAGGGAAGGAAAATTTTTACCTGAACGGTTTTGTCGTGCCAACGATTTCCAGAATTCGTAATGCTGCTAAAACCGGTCATACTTTGCACAGCTCTTATCGAAGCTGCTATATTCTTGTTATTGTCATTTAAATTTGGCAATTTTTGGTCCAAGCAGAGTATGAATAATGCGGTTTCTATGTCTTTCAATATTTCGGCATTGTTTCCAATTTCTGAAGAAATATTTGTTTAATTATTTGTGGTTAGTAGTTCGAACTTTCGACTCAGCCCTTAAATCGCCAATCAAATCAAACGTGATCAATCAAGGACAAAAATTTCCCAGTCAACGTAAAAATTGCGAGAAAGAAAATGTTTGTAGGGTAAATGAGAAAAAAAAATATTATATCCTACAATAAAAACCTTTTAATCTTTGATAGTCTTCGGCCCATCGGTCCCTAAAATTTCCCGTTAATATTCCAACGGATTTTCCTGTTTCTCGAGAACGTTCGAATACGTCTCTAATAGCAGCTTTGATTTTACTTTCGCTCAATGAATTTCCATTTTCATCGTCGACGATGTTTAATTTGAACAACTGCAAATATAAATTAACTGGAAAAAATATTAAATCTGCACGAATATTTTTTTAAATTTATTTATTTATTAATTTTTTTTCAATTTTAATTTTTTTGAAGAACTTACGTGATTGTTGCTGAGAATTATAATATGCTTCGAGTGATCTGTGTGCAAAAGCTCATCACTTCTCAGACCTGGTCGTCGATGAGTACCGAGAATCATGGCATAAGGTTGCATATCCAAAGGCTCGCCACGAACCATTTCTTGCTTTATTTTCCCACTTATCGATTGAACGATAATTTTCAAAGGAATTGTTATTTATATTCAAGTAAATATCTTTTTTTGCAAATTTTTATTTATTCATTTTACTTGAAGAAAACATTTATTTTATAGAAGAAACATTTTTATCTTGAATTAGTTTTCTTTGTAATGTAAAAATTATGATCAAACGGACCTCTTGACCATGATATTGTAATCCCATAGAGCTCGAACCAGTCGTGCTCCGAACATCCAAAAATCTTCTAAGGATTGAAATTTTTGTTCAGGTCCAACTGTTCCAGGACTCGATAAAACAATCAACGGATCTCTGTAGCCCAAATATGCAGCTTGCAAAAACCATTCATTCATCTGAATAAATAAGTAAATAAATACAACGTTATAATACTTTGGTCGCACCGAAATTTCAAGCAGATGCGCACAAAGCCAAAAATCGCATGCAAGCTCGATGTTGACATTTTTGTGTATTTTTGATATTTGGATTGATGGCCGTCGATTAATTAAAAATAAACGATAATTGACAGAAGTTAGACTAATTGGATTATTGGCGGGCAAAACGATGTATCTAACACGTGAAAACCGAATCGATTGAGGAGCAAACATTTTCTGGTAAGGATGGTTCCAATAAAAAGCACAAATAGTTCAAGCAGACCCATTTGTTGAGAAAAATGAACAAATATTCATCCAGTAAAGCCTTAATTTTGTATGTAGAGACATCACATAGAAATATGAAGATATCACTCACCCAACTATCAGTAATTTCATATCTTTTCAACAGCTGATTTTGCAATTTTTTACCAACATCACCGACAAATTCGGTGACTATTTTTTCAGTGTTGGAATATTCATCTCTATTCAATAATGGTCTGACCGATCTATAGTTTATTGAAATTGGAGGAAAACAAAAACAACCCGCTTAATGCATTTTTATCTATTTATTTTTCATAAGCATAGAGATTCCAATCTTACAAATAGATGGGGAGATTGATTCAAATGATCGATCAATTGATTATTCGTCATGAGAAATTCTTTAATGAATCCCATAAATTTATTTTCACCTTAAATAGCGATCTGCGGTGCTCTTTAAATCCGGTACAGGCTGCTTCGGTAGCTCGTGTTTGTTTAGATTCAGCGATGTCAAGCTCGGCGGTCGAGTGGACGAAAGTTTGCTCCGAATTGGGTAAAATTTCTCCGAACGAACAAAATTTTTGTTACAAATATGAAAAACAATTTTGAATAAATCTTGGTAAACATTGTTGAAGCGCCACTTACAGATTTCTTACTGAGAAACCTTGCGATACTTGGACAACGAATCATGATTGAATGTTTGGCGATTCACGAGCCTAATCTCGACTACAGTCAGTGTAGGAACCGGTACAAAAATAACTTTGGACCAAATTGTCTTGCAACGGACGGAGCGGCTCACAAATTGCACATTGCGTTACATAAATCTTTATTGATAAAAAATTATTTATTTCCTTTCATCTTATCTTATCAATGGCTTACAATTAATACCGCCTGAAATTGAGTGGAGAAAAATAAAAAAATTCATCACTTCTATGAAAAATATTCTTTTTTAAACCAAAATCGTTGATCATTTATATTTTTTAATTACAGTCCTCATCGCATATTTTATCAATAAATCATGAAACAAACAAGTAAATTTCGTAATCAATCATTTCGGCACGAGATCACACGTCGCTGTTTTTATTTCATTTTCTTTGGGCCTTTTTTATTGCCGGTCCTGGTTGCTGATAAGATTTCGTGAACGCGGCATCGAATTCAAATTGATCATCGCCTAAAGGTTGAAGTGGAAAAGTGAAATTGGATGGCATTATACATATATTTCTCAGTATATTTATTCATGGTGCCGTGAATTTTCTGAACATCAAAGCCTAGAAAAAATGAAAGATAATAAAATCCATTCCTCGATGAACAAAAATGCATCAAATAATTTTCAATTCAATTATTTGTAAATTCTCATGATTTGAGTCGATTCAATCGAGGATAGTTTCGATATATCGTTTCCGTTATATCGATAATTGGAATACCAACCGAGCGAGGCGAAAATTTTATTAGTTTTACGACCTCAGTAAAATAAGCAATTTAAAAAGAACGAACGTCCAACAAATTCTGCGATTACTTAAAAAAATTAAAGCAAATCACTGACAAATAATTGCAATTTTTACAAGTCAGATGCGTTGAATCGTTTGGTTAACTTTATTTCGGTTCTTTCAGTCACCCCCCCACCCTTCAGTAATCGCTATAAAAAGAGAAAAAACTATAGGTGGTTCTGATCCTCTTTCTTTCTAGTTCAAGCTGATTGGTCGAAATGATCTATATCTCGATAATTTCGAGCGATCAGCTTGAATTAGAAAACAAGAGGTTCAGAACCACCCATAGGATACTCTCTTGTTATTGCAATTACGCTTTTTCTCGCAGGATTATCGGTCGATGTGTACATGTCGATGGTCTACTTCCGGTTTATCCTCCTTATCCAAGACGAGACGATCTGTCAAGGAGAGACGATCAGACACACACTAGCGACATCCTGTCACGCTCCCCGAACTAACACGCGGTCGTCTTTTTTCCTCTAAGTTGTGCCGCCCTGAATGTGACGTGTGGTCCAGTGTGATCCCGTGCAATGTTCATGGTTTTACGATCTCGCTGTCGAAAAAGTCACGGGTCCGTCGGGAGAAGAATCTTTAGGGCGATGCGATTTTTACGCGGATGCAACAATGTCCCATCGAATTTCATAATAATCCGCGCCCTATTCGTCGATTTATCTCGCGAAATGTGAAACTCATTCGGCACCATTGGTCGCGCTTATCTACTACGCTGGTGGGCAACAGTGACCGAATGCACCAAGTGTTCGTCATAAAACCTCAATGCCACAGGCCAGAACAGATGATTAAAAAAATGACGTTTCTGTGAAAGTGTCAAGACTTCTCTCCCCCTCTCCTTGTATTATCTCGTCCTGCTGCTCACGGGATCGAATAATCGTTTTAACCTCAAACTCATTTATTCTCTCTTTCATATGCCTCGAATTGTTTTAACGAGTTTCATCGATTCGAGTACATTTAACGTCAACGCGAATCCGTCTCGCCATTCCTTCGTACCTAACCTACGCGACGGGAGATGTCGTGTTAGTGAAATAACAAAAACGAAAACAAGTTACCGTTGTTTCGTCACGATATTGTGATTCAAAGCCACAACGGTTATAACGGATTTTAAAAATTAACTCTTCGATGTTGCATCGCTGGATGAGAAAACTTTGACGTTTCGTTGTTGAAAATAATTTCAAACACGATGGAGAAGTTTGCGGTGGATTTGGACAAAGTTCTGGACGAGTTCGAATTCAACGAAGGTGAGAAAGAATTGTTTGGCAAGTGGTTAATTTTTATTCTTTGGGCGGATCGCTGGCACATGCGAATTTTTTTTGTTTTTTCAGACTGCGCCGATCAAGTAGCGTCCAGCGGAGATTTGGACAATCCAACGACCTCGTCTCTGGTAAAGCGCAATGCGCAAAGTTCTTCCAAGTTTTCGCAACCTCCGCATCGCTCTGAGCATTCCGGAGAAAAATCGTGCAACGTCGGCCCATCCCGGCTCAACGAGACTCTGGACATAAGAAAGATCGAAGGAAATCGAGAAAACTCAGAGTCGATAAACGATTTTTACAATCGCGGCAGAAGCAACGACAATAAGATTCAGCAGAAGCGTTACACGGATTTCGGCGACGGCGAGCCGGTTTCCTTGACGTTTCACAACGACATATCTCAGAAATTGGTGCAAAAGAGACAAAACGAAGGCTCTGCGGGTGGAATAAAAAATCACAACAGTTACGACAAAAAGTTGAATCAACCCAACGTTAAGCCAAGAGTAAGCAACGTATTCAGCAGCCTCAATGATTACATTAACGCACCCTCCGGAGCTCCGGAAGGCTCCGAAGATGTACAATCCAAAAAGGACAATGTCGCCGCCGATACGGGTAAATATTCCAGCTGCGCCACCGAAAGCAGCAGCGACGAATCCAGCGACGAGATCGTCGACTCTGACAAATTTCAGAACCCGCCTGATTATCGAAACATCATCCTACCGGTAAAGTTGACGAGCGACGTTAGTCGCGCCGCATCAGAGTCCAGAGCAAAACGGAGTATGCCGGAGAGCAGCGATTTGTCAGGATCCGTAGTGGGAATAGGTGGCAATTCCGGAATAAGTTTCAATTCCGGAGGAATGTCTGTGATTTCCGGTGCAGTGAGCATTACTTCCGGCGCGATCGGTGTAAATTCTGAAGTTGGCTTGAATTCAGGGCCCGTAACAGTTTCAGGGACCAGTGCAGCGTCCGGTAGTTCGAGTTTCCCGTCAAACGCTCCTAAGACCGTTAAAAACCCCATAAAATCCGTGTCAATGGTCGATCACGTGTACGAAAACGTGGCTATTGCAGGAGAAGTACAAATCGTGCCCGCAGTTGATCCAAAATCCGACCAATCGTACGCTGATTGTTCAGAAAAGAAGCACGTATACGAAAACGTAGATTTTGGGGATAACGATGGCGCCTATGAGCGCATCTACGTCGGCAATGACAAAGATCCATCGAACGTCTCCCTTGATCACGAAATTGCTTCGAAAATTGGAAAAATCCTTCCGGAAAATCAAATTTCAGGAGGTGTCAGTAGCGCAAGCTATTCGATACCTCAAAATTCCAACATAAATGCTGGAAATGTTGCAAAAAAACCGGTCATAGGTTTCAGCACGATAGACGATCTTTCGGAGGAAGAATTGAACAAATATTTGGCGGAATTGGAGGCGGAAGAACGAGCGATCGAAGGCAAATCGTTGTACGAAAACGTTCCTTGCGTCGAACCGCCGCGTGAAGACGCGTTGTTGCGTCGAATTCCCGGAACATCATCGAGAACGATGATCGAAGACGAGGATGCCAACGAAGCGCCAATATTCGAAACCGTTACGATAGGAGAATTGCCATCGGTTTCCGATGAAAAATTACAAGAAAAAGCGAAAAAATTTCCGATAATCGATTACGGCAAACAGCAAGGATCTACATCGTCCAGTGGAACCAGCGGCGTCGTCACCGAAGCGAGAACGTGCGAAGATTCTTTTTTAGAAAATCAGGGCCCGGAAAAAGTTCACGCATCGGCGCGCGCTACTTCCGAGGCCAGAACAAAGGAAAGAAGATGTAAAAAATTCGAAGAAGTTACGAATGTTTCGAACGATGAAACGGAAGATGTTGCAAAGTCTGGAATGAGATTGGATGATGAAGAAAACGTTGAGACGAGATTGACGACGATTGAAACGGCGAATAATATTTCTATGGGCGATTTTGCCGACGATCACCAACACAATTTTATTCGAGTACAGGAGAATCACGATTTTGTCGGGGATTCAACGGGATCGAGAAAAAATAGCGCGGATGACGTTGAAGTCGGGACGAGGAGCAACGATGGCGCGAGGGGTCTTGTGCCGGAGAATTTTGCGGAGGTAGGGAGCAAAGCGGAATCGTTCGAGAACGATTGCACGATTCGGGACGAATGTCGGTCATTCGTGAGCGCGGAATTGGGGGAACGAAGAAAATCTACGAGCACGGCTGACGAAACGGGCAATAGTTCGTGCGAAGAATGCGCGGTTTCCGGACTGACGTCATCGGAAAATGGGCTTGTCGATAGCGACGAGCTCAACGATAACAACGTGGAAGATGTCGAAGAGAAACCGTCCCGTCCGCAGACTCTCGATATTGTCTCCACGGTCACCATGGATGACAATACGATCATTGGTAATTTAATATTTAATAATATCGTCGAACTAAAATTATTTGTATATTTATTAAATATACAAATAAAAAAATTATTGAATTATTGAATTATTGAATTATTGAATTATTGAATTATTGAATTATTGAATTATTAAATTATTAAATTATTAAATTATTAAATTATTAAATTATTAAATTATTAAATTATTAAATTATTAAATTATTAAATTATTAAATTATTAAATTATTAAATTATTAAATTATTAAATTATTAAATTATTAAATTATTAAATTATTAAATTATTAAATTATTAAATTATTAAATTATTAAATTATTAAATTATTAAATTATTAAATTATTAAATTATTAAATTATTAAATTATTAAATTATTAAATTATTAAATTATTAAATTATTAAATTATTAAATTATTAAATTATTAAATTATTAAATTATTAAATTATTAAATTATTAAATTATTAAATTATTAAATTATTAAATTATTAAATTATTAAAATTGATAAATTATTTCTTTATTTTTTATCGACACCGAAATGTTGTTTTTATGGCTGTAATTGTATGAAAAATATTTAATTTTGCTTTTCTCCATCGAAAGGATCACCGGGTGCAACTCCGGGTACTCAAGAACGACCGGAAACGGACGGTATCGCCGTCGAAGAGATCCGGGATCCTTCGCCCGACGCTTCTGACAATTCATCGATGGAATCCGGCGTCATATTGGGAAAACAACCGCCCTTCTGGATTCCCGACAGCGAAGCACCCAATTGTATGCTCTGCGATGTCAAATTCAACGTGATAAAACGTCGTCATCATTGCCGCGCCTGTGGGAAGGTTGATACATTTTTTTCTGACCGTTAGAATTAAATGATCAACGTATATTTAATTACAAATTTTGGCGAGTAACGCGAAATATTCGTAAATTTTGCAGGTGCTTTGCAACAAATGTTGCAGCATGAAGTACAGACTCGAATATCAGGGCAACATAGATTCTCGGGTGTGTTCACCGTGCTATCAATTGCTCGTGAAAGGTAGATCAAATTTTCGTCATTTTTTTTTTATTGAACGTATTTCGAAATCTGCAAATTTTCGATCAAAAGTTAACGAAATAATTTTTTTATTGCTTTTTAGCGGAACAAGAGCACGGAGGTGGCGATTGGTGTTCCTCTTACGCCCATAATTCCACCGGCAACGTCAATTCTCCTCAGGTATGTCGCGAAAAACAATAGGTCTTGCGAGAGAAATATATTTACATTTATATATGTATATATATATATGATAGAACACACGATTATAATAGCACGAGAAATGACATAGAATTATAATCGTCGTGAAATGCGGTCACTCACGATCGGTCGAGTTATCTCTGCGACGTTGATCGCTCCCGATTGATAGAGTTGACCTGTGTGTGCTCTTTGACTCGAATTAACGCCTACCGAAGGAACTTACCGATTGCCCTTTTCTTTGTTTTGATCTTTACTTCTCGCGTAGTCACCTACGATTTTTATATACTACAATTATAATAATAATTATTATTATTATTATTATTAATATTATTATTATTATCATTATAATTATTATTACAGGGAAATAATAATAATAATAATAATAATAATAATAATAATAATAATAATACAATAATAATGTAATAATAATAATTATTATAATATTATTATTATGATATAAATTATATAATAAATTATTATTATTATGTAATAATAATAATAATAAACTATTAATATTATTATTATTATTATGTAATAATAATAATAATAAGCTTTAAATATTATTGTAGCTTATTATTATTATATAATAATAATAATATTATAATAATTTATTATAATATATTATAATATTATAATAACTATAATAATATTTATAGCTTTGAAATAATAATGCGTGAATTATTTTGATTGTAAAATTCAATTATAAATATATATACAGGAAAGTAACAACGTAAAATAAATTCTAGATAGGATTTTCGTCAGTTTGTCCTGAAATTAAAATCGATGCTTTGTAAAATAATTCTCGAAATCTTAGTTCCTTTTTTTTTTTTAATTTTCGCTGGCAGTCAACACGTTTTAAAAAAGAAATTCTCGTCAGTTTGGTTGGGTTTTAGCCACTCAGAACGATTGACAATAATCTTAACGATAAAATTTCTTTGTTTGCAAAAACGTGTTGATTGTCAAAGCAACATGCCCGCCCAATCTTCTACCCTGTAACGACTTTGTTGAATACCTCCTCTCTTGTGAATCATCAGCATCAGCATGAATCTGAGCTTTGGTTTTGCGTTGATCGAATAATAATTTTTTCGTTATTCTTTGTTTTGATTTATTTTTTTTCCGTAGTGTTTGCTAATCTACTTTGCATAGACGGTGAAGATATAGTAACTTAAATAGTTATTTGTCCTTTGACAGTTCGTTTCGTCAATCCGATCGGACTCGTAGATTTGTAATTTATTTTATTTGATTTTTTTACGCTTAGTATCTTCACTTTCCTCATCTTTAATTTCTGTTGGATCGAATCCTGCATCAATGATATTTCTAATATTTTTTCTAACGATCCACCGACGAATGGTGCAACCGATTATGGCTGCACTTTATTTCGTTGATTCATCATTCGATCGCCAGAGAACGAAAATATTGATTTTTTAAACGATTTCGGGGTTTCGTCAAAATTCATTTCTTCGAACAATCTTTTCTGGTTCAATTCGGTAACGAGATCCGTGCGTGTTTTTCGAGGCGGTTTGCAATGACAGAGACGAGAAAAAGAGAAAAAAAAAGAGTATGAAAATTCCAATCGCCAGAGTTCGGAGTATTCGACAAATGGTTATAGGGGAGACAGCCTAATCCAAATAACCCGATGGAGTACTGTTCAACAATACCGCCTTTGCAACAGTTAGCCGGTGGCATGCCACTACCGCCCACCGTCATGGTACCCGTTGGCGTGTTGAAACGCGAGGGCAGTTCGAAACAACGTCCGGAGGGACAAAAATCGGTCATGTTCAGCGACGGTGAGTCGTCCGAATAATTTAAACACACAACACTTCGAATCGTCTGCATTTTCCAACGGAACTGAAAACAGTTCCCGTCGTATTCGAATTGAAAAACAATTAATTATCAATCGATATAATTTATTATGATTAAGTATCGTTAAATTTATTTGCTTGAATTTAAAGTTAATTTATTTGAACATGTTTCGTATTTAACATTCACGAAGAAATCAACTATCTGGAAGATTCGATAAAATTTATATAATCTTACAAATCGTAGAAATTCATCGATAGACAATTTTTTTATAATTAAAATATAATGAGAGCGAAAGATAATTAATTTTTCCTCGTGAATGCGAATTAATTTTGTGTAATATAAAATTGTACCTTCCTTCAAGTTTTATTTGGTTGATTTTGAGTTTTTTTTCTTCCTTATCGTTAAGATCCAATTATTCTTTATTTTTTTACCCATCCGCCTGGCGCGCGGTTTACGAGATTTTATCTCGATTTTCCGCGTCGTCGACCCCGCAGCGAAATCCCGTTTGTTTTTTTTTTTTCAACCCGCCGTTCTACGTACAAAACACAGGAATAAGGCCTGGCTGTGACCTGACAGAGCTCGACACGTCGTGGGATCTCAAGCCGCCCTATCGAAAGATAGGCAATAAGCGAACGATGACGACCGGACAAACGTCAACGACGGGACCTGGAAAACGACAAAATATGCCGCCCTTGGATACGCATACGAAGAGTTACATACCGCACGATCCCGATTTATTGCCGCCAACGGTTACCATACACAAAGGCCGTAAGCGATTACAAATGTTACTTAAGGGGTTAGGCCACTCCGGAGGCCAAAAAAATAGGCTTTTTTGAGGATTTTTTTTCTGAAAAACTACAAAATAAATCGAGATTGCGGAAAAGGGTGTTTATTAGAGATATCAGTGGCTGTATACGATAATTTTTTAGAAGCGATTAATTTCGAAATGGCGTCTGTGCAGCGTTTTTGCGATGACGTCTCCGTTTTTCCAGGGTCCACGGCCGGACGAACAGTTTCCGTAATTTTTTAATTATGATGAGCCAATGAATTTTTTTCGATTGTGTATAACGACAGCTACAGAAGTACGTAGGATTTTTTCGATATATTGATTTTTGGCCAAATGACGCAATGCTGAAGTGAAAAATGAAAAATTTGCCTAAAATTCGTCAGAAATTGTTTAATAACAGATAAACAATGCAACATTGGAAAAAAATCTTACGTACTTCCATAGACAATGTATTTTTCAAGATACATTCAAATTTTCAAGTAAATCGGTTGAAAATTGTTTGAGTCATGTTTCCGGCCAACTTGAAAAATGCAGTTTTTAGATAAATGCGTTTCAAGTTTGCTCGAAGGTCGCTGCAGACCTGACAGACTTGTACTAAAATTCTAAAGTCGAGGACTTGAAGATTTTTTCCAGCCATAATCTTTCGGGACATCATTTTTGAGGTCCTGAGGGAGCATTAAAAAAATTGATTTTCCGAAAATTCTAGAGCGGCCTAACCCTTTAAATACCCAATTAACGCTGAAACATTGTATTTCCTTGAAAATTTTCAAATAATTTCGATTGATATTGAAAAAAATGCAGAAATATCGTACAACGAAGTCACGGATTCGGCCGCTCTGTACAAATCTTTGAAAAACGATTGCGAACCCCCAGTTATGTTCGCCATCAATCGTAATCTCTATGCGTACGTCAAAATTACGAATCGTAAGTATTTTTAAAAAAATTACGTTTCAAATTCGTGTTTATCTGTGATACGAGGTTGAGTTTTTTTTTTCGTTTTAGTTAATTGCTGCGTCAACAAAATTTGTTGGAACGTTACGTCGAGAGGTTTGGCGTGCGTGGGACAGGACGAAATAATTCTGCTGGTGGAGACGCTACCGGACGAAACGCAAATTCCTAAGGATCTTCTCATTCACATAAATCAAATTTACGTCGAGGCAATAAAAGGTCGTTTTTGCTAATTTGATTATGAATAAATCGGGACGTTATTGGCGATTCAATGTTTATCCTTGGAGAGGTAAATTGATTATTTGGTTTTCCACAGGCAATACGATAACAGAACTCGGAGTTTCGATACACCAAGGCAGCAATTTTTTGAAATCACGCGAACACGCGGGATTTTTATTCATTCGTCAGACTTTCCAATGCTTGCAGAAGATTGTTATTCCACCAGCACCGTTTCTCGTTGGGCTGTTGGTTCACAGGTGAAAAAAAAATATCAATATATGGATTAGGGCGACGGGTGGAAGGAATCGGGCCAAAATAATACTTCAATTAATTATATATATAATTAATAAAAATTGATAAAGTTAATACTTTAAAAAATTAGCGGCACCGCTAGATATCGTTCGATCGAGGTCAGCTTTTATACAATTCTACGGAAGCAAGATACTTCAAAATAGATCAGATTTTCGCAAATCAGTTTTTTTTCCGCATTTTCTTTTATACATACATTTGAAGAATTTATATATCAATCTTTGTCTTTTTATTTTGTAAATTCATTGAAAAAAATCGGAAAATAGATCCGGATGCTAGATACTCTGACCCCGATGCCCCATCGAAAATCAGCCAAGATTTTTCATTCGCCTTACACCCTTAAATATATTTTAAAATTAGAAAAAAAATTAATAATCCATCTACATCGATAAAAAACGTATTTCAGATGGGAAACTCCTTGGGCAAAGGTGTTCCCGCTACGTCTGGTACTTCGCCTCGGCGCCGAGTATCGTTACTATCCGTGTCCCCTCGTATCCGTTCGTTTTCGCGACGCCGTTTACTTCGAAATCGGTCACACGATCATGAAAGTTCTCGCTGATTTTCGTAACTTCGCTTACACGCTACCCGGAGTTCGTGGCCTAACCATACACATGCAGGATCGCACGACCGACGTTCTATTCCCAAAAAATCGTTACGATCAAGTGATCAAAGGTCTCAACAATTCGAACGATCACGTTCTCGCTTTTGCGTCGAATTTCAGCGTCCAAGCGGATTCTCATCTCGTTTGCATGCAAACGAACACAGGCGACGAAAGCAGTTACCAAACTCAAGCTATAAATATTCACAATAAACCGAGAAAAGGTGATTCGACGACACAGTTTCAATATTTTTAATATCATATATTATTATTAGATTTTATTTATTACAAATATTTTCCAACGATGCAGTTACCGGTGCAAGTTTCGTCGTTATAAACGGAGCTTTGAAATCTTCGATGGGACTCTCGGCAAAATCCAGCATAGTCGAGGACGGTCTGATGGTTCAGATAATGCCGGAAAAAATGGAGGCTTTAAAAGCGGCCTTGAAAAATATGGTGGATTTCTCGATAGGTTGCGGTCTTCAAGGAGCTCCGGAACCCGACGAGACGGTTAATATAAAATGGGTCGACAACGACGTACAATTCAATCTAGGGTTCGTTGCGAATTTAATAATCCATATTCTTCGTCTTTCTCGCTTCCTCGTTTGATTTTTAATTTGTTTTTCGATATTTCTGGTTACAGGGTCAAAAGCCCGATCGATGGGAAGCCGCTGGACGGCGTGCCGTCCATACGAGTTCACAATGGAACCGATTACATGGGAACGAGCAGGTTTATCCGATGGACCGAAGTATTCATAATCAAGGTAAAACATTTCAACACCGCATTTTTTCCCTTTCCTTTTTTTTTCCCAACTTTAACGATCTTTCGTGCAACTTTTCATTGATTTCGTTGTGTATTTTTCATTCGACCAAAGTCGGACGATCATCCGAACGGAGTGCACGATCCCGTTGACATAAACAAATTGTCGGAAAGCATAGCGAGAGCATCATGCGCGGCGCTTGTAAAGCTTTTGGATCTTTTGGCGACCGCCGGGCTCACGAAACTCGGCGTGAGAACGACGATACATCCGGAAAACGTGAGTTTTCCATCTCCGGGCTTTGTGAAAACGATTTTATTTGTCTACGAAGGGATGGTTTCAGTTTGCCCCGTCACAGTTTGATCCGGCTCAGTTTGCCTTGTCACAGTTTGACCCATTTTAGTTTGACCCATTTCAGTTTGACCCATTTCAGTTTGACCCGTTTCAGTTTGACCCGTTTCAGTTTGACCCGGCACAGTTTGACTCCGCGAGTTTCACAGATGATAGTCAATCTCTCTCTTTGACATTTGGCACTCTCTAAGTTTAACAAAGAGAAAGATTGACTCTCATCTGTAAAACTCGCGGAGTCAAACTGTGCCGGGTCAAACTGAAACGGGTCAAACTGTGGCGAGTCAAACGGTGGCAAGTCAAACTGTGCCAGGTCAAACTGTGCCAGGTCAAACTGTACCGGGTCAAACTGTGCCGAGTCAAACTGAAACCACTCCTCTACGAATAGCCCCATTGGCACTTCAATATCGGCTTTTCCAGGTTGGATACGAAGCCGGAAGCGAGGGAACACGATTGCCACCGATCTACATGAACAGTCTCGACAACGAGCTCATTCAAGTTCTCCACAAAGCCGCACAGAGTAGTCAAGATACAAACACCGTTCTAGAATTGATATTTCATGTATTGGACGATTGATGAGAAGAACGATAATTGAAGTAACAACGATAATCCGGTGCTAGACGGTTAAAGAACAGTCGAAGGGAATCAAACGCATCAGAACCGAAAATTCGGATCAATTTTTCGATCGATGCGAAAAAAAAAATGATCGATTTTCTCAACCCTTCGACCTTAAACCGGCTCGCGGGAAAAAAATGTTATTTACCACGTTGTTGAAAAAAAAAAACAGGCGATAAGACTGGATATGTGCAATACCGCGAGAATGTTTAAGTACCGAAGCCTTAGTGGCCTTCGCCCTATCCGTGTCCAATTGATACTTACCAGAGTGGAAGAAAAATCCCACTCATTGTAAAAAAAAGAAAAAAAAATGAAAAAAAAAAAAGAACAAAAACTGGGCGAATTCATGTAGATTATAAAAAAAAATTTTTAATTAATTTCTCGCAACGATGTTGAAGTTGTTGTTAAATATTTCGCCCAAGAATCTCACGTTCCGAGGTTTGGTTTGGTTTGGTTTTGGAAAATCGTGTCACCGAAATCGGTGGTTATTTTTACGACCATTTGCCGAAAAGTGTACAGCTTGTTAATTTTTTTCTTTTTAAATTGTTTTTCGCGTTATCGCTGAAAGAAGATGCAATGGTGTAGGCCAAAAGGTTTTTACTTCTAAATGTACAGAGGGATTACGGATGATCGTTCGTCGTGTTTTTTAATTCGGTGAATTACGTCGTTTTTTCAAAGATTTATTTCGGACCAACGAATTGGGGTTTCGATAAGACGCTAATGAGAATTCCATTTAGCTTGAATCGCCGCACGCGCTACACGGAAATAAACAATCAAAGCGCGTCGAGTTGTTGTTTCGCTTGCAATTAACGCATTATTGAAAAAAAAAAAACACCAAGATATATTTATTAGATAATCCGAGTCGCTGCAACGTATTCGCTGAAATGTGTATTTACGTGATGTATATACGATAAGAGAAAATTGAAACTGTAAATAAAAATAATGCGATAATAAGAAGAAAGAAAATATACAGATATAAATATATCAAACTTCATTGTTTCAATGGCGGTGTCCAAAAAATCCCGAAATCTGATTCAAAATCTAGCGAATCAAAATAATAATTCCTCGATTAAACCCAAAGAGCAGCCTCTAGTCGAATTTCTCCCAAATCTTCACAGAATCTCCCCTCCAAATTCCATCATAAGCAAGCAAGAAATGTCGGTTGAAAAAAAAATAATCCCGCTTATTTTTCGTATCAAAAATTCTCGACGTTCGCAGCTGCGGCGCGGATTCGTGTAGGCAGCGCCGAACAACGTTCGCGATACGAACTAAAAGTATTGAATCGATTCAGTGAGATTTTTGGGACGCACGAAGAACGTAAGAGCCGAAATTCGTGCAGCAGCTTTAACGTCCTGCGCGAAACTATTGCACGTTCGGAAGTTAAACAAGACGGACGCTAGTCGAAAGTGCGGTTTCCGGATGTATGTTTCGTCCTGGAAACATTTATTTCGCGCAAATATGTCCGACGGGTTGTGAGAATAAAAAAACAAAAAAAAAAAAATAACGTTTGCACCGCAGTGCCGAGTAGCCGCCGGAGTAATTCGCGTAACGAGCGTACGTACAACCCTCTGGACACGTTGGGGTTTGCTTCGCCGTTAAAACGCCGCTGCTGTTTATTAGGAGTAAATAAACCGTTGGATAATTCTCGTTCGATCAAACGACGAACGAATAACACAACGCCATGTCGAGAATTCGGGAAGAACGAAGAAAAATGTCGTAAGTAATTTCGTTCAACCTCCGATCTCACGATCATCGCGTATTCATTATTCCTTCGCCCAATTGCGATATACGCCCCAGTCGTCCACACCGACGTAAAAAAAGAAACGAAAAAAATATATTTATATATACTGTTTCTTTTTTTCTTTAGCTTCGACAGTTGCACCTCCGCGCCCTCTCCTCCCGCGCCCCTCCCCCCGCCATTGATTGACAATTCTCGTTATATCGTCGAGTCGAAAGCGAAACGTTGTTTATGCGTTTGTACGCATTGTATAATTGTTACGATGACGACATCGCGAAGAATTTATGGCAATTGTGCGAAGACTGCGTGTGGGACGATCGGTTTAGGTTAGAAAACGGTTGACCGTTGGAAAACGAGGAGGCTTTCAAGGTGGTTAGACTCGAAAAATCGGCGCGAGGGTGCGCTTTTTTGCGTGTGTGTGTTTTTCGATTGGGAAAATGTTTCGCATGGATTTGAGCAACCGTGGGGGTCGTCCTTGGGCCAAGGCTCCACCCCTGCCTTGTACTACACGCTTATTTTTATTCGATTAAACTGCGTAATCTCATTCTCTGGTTATTGCTCCTATCTCAACCTCGCCCATTCGCTCGTCGTCTCTCTCTTCCTCTTCATGCCATTACTCACCTGCGAAGCCATTCATCCGCATCGAAATTCATAACCAGCTGCCGTACCCTCGTTCGTCGTCTTTATGTGACGAATGTGCAATTTATTCTCTCTACAACGAACACCCGTAAATGATTTTATCATTCGCCATAATCGTAAACCTTCTTGTGTTTACCTTTGGGTTATCGCATTGGTTTTGCCGTTTCCGGTTCTTTTTCGTTTTTTTTTTTTTGCGCTGCGATGATTATCTTCCGCATAAAGATATCTTTTACCTTCTTTTTCTTCGATTTAGTCTTACGATGCTGACGTGTGATTGATGTAGGTACAACAAATGTACGTAAGGGGCGGGGGTGCGTGTGTACGCGTGCATGCGCGCGGGCGTTGATAAAGTGATTGACCGGTGTCTCCGCGATTGATAGTCCTCCCCCCGCTTCTTACCCCTATGATTAATAACGAAAGAAGCATGAGAAGTTTCGCTTCTGTCATTCGCGCGATAATACCGAAGACAAAGCACGGTTTTGGATGCAGGATGCGTCCAGTCATGGCCAGCCAACCGAATTGTCGCTACATCGATAAGACTAACAATGGAAACCCGAGTATCGATGTTGTAACATTCGAGAACGACCGAAACAAAAGATATAACGATAGTTCCTATTACTGGAAACATAATTGCAGTCTGAAATAATCATTGTTATGGCTATGATTATTGTTATTATTATTGATTACGAAGGTTTTGGATTAACGTCTCCGGACAACGGACATGTTTGAGAGAAATCTGAAACTTAAAGTCTCAATCGCTGTTTTTCGAGGCAATTAATTCTATGACGTTTGGTTCTAAAATGATTAATCGTCGTGAAAACGCGATGGTTTGAACGTAGACGTCATAACCGGCGCCGGCAGCGCCGGATGACGTCACGAAGTACGTTCGGTCGCGGCGATCGGGAGATAAGGAAATTCGGTAGCGATAAGGATTAAATGGGAAATTTCAGAGAGCTCATTACTTAATGCACCAACGATGGTCAATTTCTACGTTGGATATTTGAGAAAATACTGGGAAATATTTCGTTTTGAAAAAAAAAAATGGCGTCTGTGGGTTTTATTATTTTTTGCATGATTGATATTATGAATGATGTTATTTTTACAGAACCTCAGGGGATACCCTGTACCAGATACTCGAAATTCCGAAAACGTCGACGCCCGACGAAATAAAAAAGACTTATAGGAAATTGGCGTTAAAGTATCATCCGGACAAGAATCCGGACAATCCGGAAGCGGCCGATAGGGTAAATTTGTCGCATTAACCGGTTTAACGATGAGATTGTCATCGAGTTCTTGGATTCTTCTCAAAAATGCTAATGTTATATTTTACATTGTTCGACCAGTTTAAAGAAATAAATCGTGCACATGGGATATTAATGGATCTAACCAAACGCAACATATACGACAATTATGGATCGCTCGGTTTATACGTCGCCGATACCTTTGGCGATGAAAACGTTAATGCTTACTTCGTCTTCACGTCTCCCTGGTGCAAGGTGAGACAATTCGTTGCGTCTTAATTTCATGGCGAATCGAATAAATACGAATATAACAATCGATGGAACCCATAAATTTAAATATAAACGTTGAATTATTCTGCGATTATTTTCAGGCGTTGATACTGTTCTGCGGCGTGGTGACGGGCTGTTTTTGCGGCTGTTTCTGCTGCTGCTTTTGCTGCTGTAACTGTTGTTGCGGCAAGTACAGACTCAACGAGAACGAGCACAATTCCACATATTTCAATCTACAGGTTAAACAAAATTTTTATTATTCACTTATAGATTTAGTCGTATGAATTTTAGTCGTTAGGCGTTTTTATGGGACGAGCGAAAAACAGGATGATTATTATTGATCGAGAAGTAATTCGCACAAGTTCTCTTGTCTAAGTTTTACGTCCATTGTTCTGAGATATATCATCGCCCGTGAAAGCTTTGAACCATCGTGTGTTTGTGACAATGAAAAATAGCACAGAATTTGTTTTTTTTTTTTTATCGACCCTCAAATATTCGAATCCGAAGTGTCGAGATTGACGATAACGGAACGAAATTTATTGTGGGCTCACTGATTTTATTCGCGGAGACGAAATAACGTACGATTATCAGTCGCGAAGGATTCGGAAATGATTAATTATTCATAAAGAATTTGCGTTCAAATTGCATGCGCTGTGTGTAATTTGATTCAATTTTTTATTCATCGAAATAGTCTATTTTGAAGCAGTCGTGTCGTTGAGGGTTGTTGTTCGTATATTCAATATTTGACATAACTCTGGCGATCGCTATAACTCTCAATTCGACATGACCGCCTTAAACACGAGACAATTAAAACACAGTCGAGAAGCATGAATTTATTGTGCACTCTCGCTGCGTCCGAGGCCATTTCAAATTTGAAAAAAGGTAAGTTACGTGAATTCGACGAGAAGCGAAAAACCAAAACGAAACAATAATTTCGTCCATTCGCAGAATGTCGTTTATTAAACGGATTTGAGAGATCAACGATCTTTATCCGAAGCTAAGATTAGCCACAAAATCGAACTGCAATAATTGCATTCGTTGTAACTGGATTATTTATTTTTAAATCTATTTTTTCGTTGGAACCAATTTTTCTTTATTTTATTTCTTTATTTATTTTTTTTTCGTTAAATTTTCTTTCCATTTGCTTGCAAGTAATATAAGTTTAGACGATGTTAGCAATGAAAACAAGCACTACTGAGAATCGTTTCGCAGTACTTCCTCCGCTATCGGTGAGTAAACGTTGATTGGACACGAATTTTATTCGTTGTGTTTTTTTTCTATCCTTTTTTTTTTTTTTTCTTTTACGTGCGACGATTGCACTGGTTTCATAAATTCGTAGGATTGTCGCACACAAGCAATTTGCATATAGATAAGCAAGCTGTTACGATGAATATTCATTTATCGTTGATTATGTTGTTCTCGCTATCACGCTTTTCATTCGACTTTCGTTCTCACAACCATGACCGTACTCACGATTATTATTTAACGATCCTTCACTTGTGCCATTAATCGCTCGTATACATTATTCGCCCTCCAAGAAAATAATCAGTGACCTCGCAAAAGATTCATTCACGTATCACGAAATCGCAATCGTATTGGGCAGCGAACGAGACTTCGATATTTTCGTAGAGTTAGAATTTATTTATATTTAATTTCTCATTGATTCGGGGGACGAATTTTGTGAATTAAAGGGGAAAAAAATGATATGTTGTGCTTTAAATGTCGCTCGTGAGAAGCAGGGGTAGAAAAAGGGGGAATAATAAAAAATATGGCACTACGCCGACGTGAAGATTCAGAAATCAGAAAAATGTTCCTTCAAGATTTCATTTGACGATGAAATTCATAAGATCACAAGTAATTCATAAAGTTCTTGTCCGTCGTGTCAGAGAGATTTCAAGATTACGAATCGAAAGATGATTTCCAAAGGTAGAATTTATGTATTATAGCCTCGACGGCTGCATTAAAATCTTTACGAAATCGTGGATCAATCGATCAGAGAAATATCATAGAATACTTTTCAAATAGCAAGTTTACGACGTCGGAACAATATAAAAAACAATCATTCGCGTTTCTTCGATCATCTTGCAACAAAGACATAACGAAGAATGCAAATAATTATTATCATCGACCGAAATTCATTCACTGCACTATTCATACACCATCCAAAGGACTTGGCAGAACGTTTTTTGGCACTCGAACGCACTCCATGGCACTGCAACTCCCGTCGCGTCGATTAGTGTAATCTTCACGTATAATAAATGCATCGATCGAATCTTTACGACTTTCTCGCGAAATTTACATCGAATTTTTTTGCCGATAATGATTTATTTAAAAAGAGAAACGGACAATCTCAGCCTTCAGAAATGGGCGACGTCGAACGAATGGTAAAATAGTAATCGAAAATATTTTATCACGATAAATTTTTGCACATGGAAAGAAAGTCGAGTTACGTTTAAGGCATAAAATCGTTGATCATGCGAAGGTTTGCGGGAAATTCGTCGGAAACAATTCGGTTGATAACAATTCGTCTAAAAAACAATTCTTCTAACTGTAATTCGTCTAATAATAATTCGTCTACGACAATTCGTCTGGAACGATTCGTCTAACAACGATTCATCTAAAACAATTCGTCTAATAACAATTTGTCTAAAACAATTCGTCTAATAACAATTCGTTATTTCTCAAAGAAAGAACGTTTCATTTTTGGCGAGCCCTCGGGCTTTATATGGATTTGTAGGTTCTTCTTTATGGCTATTTTTAATTCTTCTTTTCTTTATTGTAAAATTATGTTTTTTTTTCTCTGTTTTGTTTAGATAAATTGTTATTGGACGAATTGTTTTAGAAGAATTGTTCTAGATTAATTGTTATCAGACAAATTGTTTTAGACGAATTGTTATTAGACGAATTGTTATTAGACGAATTGTTATTAGACGAATTGTTTTAGACGAATTGTTTTAGACGAATTGTTATTCGACCAATTGTTTTAGACAAATTGTCATTAGACGGATTGTTATAAGACAAATTGTTTTAGATGAATTATTTTTAGACCAATTGTTTTTCAGCCCAATCGTTACTAGATTAACAGCTTCAGACGAATTGTTTCCAGACGAATTTTCCGCAAATCGTAAAATCGGTGATCATGCGAAATCGTTTTCACTGCTGAGCATGATCGAAGCCTCATCTACGAACGCATGTAGGCTTAGCAGTTTTGTTTACGTTGTTGTTGTTGTATTATAGCCGGATTGTCGAAATTGTCATGATGATGTTGTGACGAATCAACCCCGAAGTTCCGACAAGGTAAGTACCCACGATCGTCGACGTTAACTACTTCAACCCTTACGTTTTTTCCAAACCCCCCTCCCCCATTCTCGTGCCACAAAATAACATTTTTTTTTTTTTTCGTGTGCGATTGCCATTAAAATACACCACCGTCCTTCGTTCGAACCAATTAATCAATTACCACGGCTGTTTCTTTATTCGAATAATCATTCGCTCCGAAAAACGTGTAAAAATTTTTTCAATCACGTCTATTCAAACACACCAGGCTGATTTATCGTCGTCAGGTGGTAAAAACTAATGACAAATTTATCGTTGCTATTTACATCTCCACAACCGCATGAAAATCTAAAAAAAAAAAATTTTTTTTAATAAAAAAAAAAAACAACACAAAAAGTTTGAAAAATTGTTAACACTTTATTCGTACGCTTGCACACATTATTGGTATTTCGCTGTTAACGACAATGAGAAAGATATTTTTTTGAAATAATAATAATTATAATCGTTTGTGTTTTTTTTTTTTTTTTTTAATGATCGACCGATCGATCTTGACGATTGTTGTAATTTTTTTTTGAAGGAGGACGAGAGCGAGGAAGAAGCCGTTACCGCGCAACCACAGGGCGGAGCGTCGAAGGGACCGGCGAGTACAACGGTATTCGCGATGCCACCTCCTCCGTCCGCTCAAAGCTCAGTACCGAACGAGGGTACGAACTTGACGAGCGGGGCCGATCGTCCACTTTATGGCGAAGGTAAACCATAGAAAGAAAGAAAGAAAAAAAAACACACAAAATCTTTTCTCGTCGAAAACTTTAAACACCGACACGGAATTTTTAATCATCGTCAAAGTAAAAATGCGAAACGAGCAACGATTGAGAGCTTCGCGAACGCATGATATCGAAGCTCGTCGTTTTATTCTCGTCACGAAACGATTCGTATTCACGCGAGAACGAGAAGAATATTTTCTTAGAATCGATTTTGAAAAAAACATAAAATAACGACCAAAAATCAAATTACGAGTCAACGTGAATGAACTAAGGGTGTAATCTTTAATTTCAATCGTGTCGAAAACGTTACTTCGTTGGTGAAAAAAAGGCGGGAAAACCAGAAAAATTTTTTTTTAAAATTGTTAGAAGTCTCGCGAATGTCAAAAAGGGTTTGATGATTGTTTCAAATGCACTACGTATTTGATTCGTTGATGTATGTACGTATGCTTGAAAATAATATCCCAAAAACCTATCAAACGCACGTGATTTCGCACGGTTTGTTGTTTTCCGTTGTTTTTGTTGTAGAGGTCTGGTCAGTTTGAAATATTTCACTCCTTAAACGCTTCGTCAACGTTCGAACGGATACGTTTTTATACGTCAAAGGCGAAGGAAATTTTCGCCGCAGCCATTCCACCCCAAAATCGACGTTGTTTCGTGTACATCGCACGTACACGCGATCGTACATAACGCGAAGAATCGTCTTTGAAAGATTCGCGCGAATGTAAAAATTAAAAACTTGAAGACTCGAGTGAGAGACCACGAAATTTTGCGAAATTTTCATTTTCGTTGTTCAACCGCGTTGCTGCTAGCAATCTTGCAAACGACGCTGTTACAATATTTTTTTTTTTTAATATTATACCAACGTCTGGTCGATGCTGAGCGTACATTTTTTTTTTTCTCTCTTCTATATTTCGAAACGTTGAACGAATGCGATCGAGAATTCGTCACGCGAACGTTGTACGCTCAACGTCCTTGGAATGCTAAATTATTATCATTATTCGTTATCGAACTATTTTACTCCCAAGTTCCATGCGATTATACATTAAAAAAAAAAAAGAAGAAACAACAAACCGTTTTATTTTCGGGCTTGTATGTAACGAAATAATTTTATTAAAGCGTTTCGCTTAATTTCTTTATAATTTATTCGTTTTTTTTTTTTTATCGATCCTGCAATCCTTACTCTCGACCTCAGCCACGGTTCAACAGAGAACTCCGTTCACCACCGTTTCTCACTGAAAAAACAACAAAAAAAAAAAAAAAAAGATTCCCGAATTCATCGTCGTTCCGTCCGATTCCACGAAAAAAAAAATATCGATCCGATTATAATCCTCTCATCACCGTTGTTACATCGATGTTCCAATAAATCATTTTTTTAATTTATCCACATTGTTTTGTTTTATTTTTTCTTCTTTTCCACGATTCGAGCTATTTATTTATTTGATAATGCCAGATGTGTAGTTATTTGTTTCAATGTTCGTAATTACAAAAATTTGGAAAAAAAAAAAAATTACGAAAATTTTGTTGCTCGTGGCGACAGTCACGAATCCGTTCATAGGCACGAACGTTGGAGCGCCACCTGCAGGACCGACGAAATGGTAATTCGACGACATGCGAATTGATGCCGACGACGCGTCTCACGAATAAATCGAAGGAATCATCGAAACCAAAAGATTTTGGCACGTCAGCCTCATCGTCGTCATCGGCAACAGCGGTTGCAGCACGTAAACGAGCTAACGGCCGATGGAGTTACCGGAAAAATAAAAGAAAAACAAAAGATTTTTCATTCGTAAATGGATAAAGCGAAGAATCGAAAAACGAACGATTCGAAAGAAACGTAAAATCATTGGGATTAAAAAAAAAAACACACACACACACACATTGCCGCAAAAATCGAGAAGTTACGTAAAACCTCGAATATTTGTTAGATATGTACAAATTGTTGAGTAACTTGTTTTTCTCCGTTGGTTTAATTTTGATTAGAGAAATGCACGCGAGAAGGAGGAAGAAGGACGTGAAAAAAAAAAAAAAAAAACAAAAAATAATAATAATCCCAAGGTTGCTAGACAGTTCCAATCACGATAGTACTTTGTACGTATTTAAAGAACGAAACTTATGGTATAATAACGATAATTACGATGATAAAACGTGCATACGGTTATTGTGTATTGTACAGTGACGCGACTCATTGGTCTTGTTAATTTACATGCATTTGCGCAAGCATTTTCTTTGCATTACGAACAACAGCGTTGTCTCTAAAAAAAAAAAAAAAAAAAAAAAAAAACAAGAAGTACTAAATAACTTAAATAAGTGCGATTTTATCGCGACAGGCATCGGTGTTCGTGTGTGTTACGCTATAAAATATGAATTATCAAGCACAATTGCCTGTTTGTTGCGTTAGAATTTTAATCGCGAGACGAGGCGTTGCCCGTTGTGGCGCGCTGTAGATTACTTCATGCTGTGTTTTCGCGTACGATTCCCTTTTTATCGATAAAAATATGGGTTTACACTAGGGTGCGTTGAAAAAAAATGTTTTTTTTTCTTATTTCAATTAAAATACATTCACTGCAAAGTATTTTGCATCCGAAGAATTTACCCCAAAGATGAACCCGATCGGATGATTTTTAGGGGTCGCGCAAGATTTTTCAAGTTTTTTTTTATTTGATTAACATGGGAAGAACGTAAATTTTCCATTAAAAAAATCGTAGCTCCGCGAATTTTATAGCTACGTTGATCCTGTGAGTTTCATTCGAAAGCTCTTTAAAAACCGCTTAAAATAGCATGCAGAGCTTTGAAATCCGATTGCAGCTTCCGTCGAGAATTTTGTTTTTTTCGTAAAAAATTATCGACGTAAATTGCAATCGGATTTCAAAGGTCTGCATGCCATTTTAAGCGGTTTTTGAAGAGATTTTAAATGGAACTTACGGGATCAACGTAGCTATAAAATTCGCGGAGCTACGATTTTTTAAAATGGAAACTTTACGTTCTTCCCATGTTAATCAAATGGAAAAACTTGAAAAATCTTGCTCGACCCCTAAAAATTGTCCGATTGGGTTCATCTTTGGGGTAAATTCTCCAGATGCAAGATACTTTGCAGTCAATGTATTTTGATTGAAATCAGAAAAAAAAAACATTTTTTTTCAAGCCACCCTAGTTCACACGCTCGCCAGAACGCGTAGGTACTTACATTATTATGCTCGTGATCGCGTAAAATAACATTGAAACGCGAAAAAGCATCGATCGTCGAATCGATCCCTGTATTGATAATCGTTGGCCATCGGAAAACATTTATTCCAAACTCTGCCGTAAGATTTCGATCAAACGATTTAACGAATCTCGTTGATGTTCTCTCGTATTCTTTGAAAAATCATGTCGGAATTAATAAATTGCCCTTAAAATATATCCAAAGAAAATTAATCGTTTTATTCTTCGTATTGTTAAACGCGTCAAAAACACGCTTGGTGAAACAAACAAGTATATTATCGGCTGTACGGGTTTAATACGACCGCGTCAGCGTATCATCTTCATGCTCATCCATTATCACTTAATGACAAATAATTCTGTGTGTTCCAAGTACGATAAAAAAAAATTAAATCACTATTTCTATTCGTAGGATAAATTGAATGCATGAGAAATATCTATAATCGAAATATATTACAGAACGAGGATCCTTAGACACACGATGAATCGACAACGATGATGATTAACGGAATATTATAACAATCTCTCTGATTCATTGATCAACCAAAGAACAAAAACAAATTTAAAAAAAAATATATAGTTTAACTATGTTTATAATTTTACGATTTCGCGAAAGTAATCGATAAAATTACTACCGACGATATTGAATAATGATTCGGCGATATTTATGTACCAAATTCTGTTACGTATACTATATTATATTGTATTATGATATGGTATATCGATATACATAGACACATAGATGAAAAAAGTGTCGAAAATTTTGAAACGAAATCACGGAGTTAATAATAGTCGCGGCAGCTGAAATACATACACGATCCTTCCGATTAAACATCAAACGATAATATAATCATCGATAACGAGAAAAAAAATAAATATAAATAAACAAATAGATATATCGAACTTGTGCAGACGGTGAATCGATAATACACACACGTTTAAATATCTGATATATAAATATCACGCTCTTCTTATGTCGTATCAAACGTGATTCGGGGTCGCGTGACAATTGTCAATTTTCCACATGAGCTTGCGCGTCCGAGTTTCGTTGAGATTCCAATTTACATTCGTTCCAATGTGTTTCCATGGCGTTACAAATATTTGATTGCCCAAAAACAGAACTAGCGGTCAATTAACGATTTCGAAAATTGATTTCTTATAGTTCGTGGTGCATCGCGTGTGAAAATTAGTATACCGGGTGGTCGCGTGAGAAATAATGCAAACGAGTACATTTGTCTCGGTCAATGTCGCGTGCGATTATCGATTGTCCGTGCATTTATCCATTGTGCGTCGGGAGAAGCCCTAAGTCGGCTCTGACGAAGAAAAAAATTGGCACTTTTCGAACGGTAGGTCGCAGAAATTATTATTTATTCTGTAATCCGAATAAATTTGTCCTGATTTTTCCTCGAAGAGAAAAAATCTTTTTTTTTTTTTTTTTTAAATTCCTGACGGATATTTGCCCGCTCTGTACTCCGTACAGCTTTCTTCCGCTTGATAGCCAACCTCGAATATGCGGATAATTGGCGAAAGAGCGTCACGTTTGATTCGCGCGAATAAAAATATTGAGAAACTCGTATAAAAAAAAGAGAATAAACTGCATAACATCGATCTCGTGTTGAGATTTTTGATTGTTTTCACCTCTGCGTGTATATCATGGACCATTTCGTTTCCATCACGGTGCACGATGTCCATTAAACTCAATGCACATCATCGTTCGTTGTAATTAATTGGCGATTGCGTAATCAACGATTATCGTCGTCGCATTTGAGATAATTGTACCGAAACAACGTCGGACAATGATGAAATAAGACAACAAAATTTGCATCGTTTACCCGCATTAGAGGACTCATTTGATCGAAACTAAATGACTGTAAAATCATGTAGTGATCGAAACAATGTAAATAAAGCAAATTATAATAAACTCTCAATGACTTTTGTTCTTCGTTCATTCGTTGATACGGAAAAAAAAGTATTTAATAATTTTTTTTTTCTCGAGAAATAAAAAAATTACGAGTACGTACTTTGGGAAAGCAATCGAGCGGAAAATAAAGTAAAATTGAAGTTCGTTGGGAAGTAAAAGAAAGAACAAAGATGAAAAAGAAAGTAAATCGAGTCGAAGGGTTCATCGTTGGCCGGGCACTCGAGTAATTTACGGAAAAAAATGTGGAGAATGGATAACGAAGTGTCCGATTAATTAAGAGCTTCCAATTCGCGGAGGAACCTTATTGGGTCTTGGAAAGTGAATAACCAACGAGACTATTCACGGATAAAATGAAGCTTCGTCAATGTTGAAATCAATCTACGGGAAGTTGAAGAAAATCTGACAGGTTGTAGATCGAGCTGCTTATGGAACTTAATCAGCCGTCTCGTTATATTAATTAAAACGTCGAGCTTACTTTGCGAGTGCTGCAACGTAGTAGTTTGATCAATTAAAGTAGATATACGAACAACCGAACAATTAATTAAATCACGCAATAACGGTAACGTGATAATGAAACAAACCTGAACGCTAAATATCGTAACGAAAGCGATGTTTGAAAGTGTTCAATGTAATTTTTAATTATGATTTATCCTATGATTTACTTTTTTGATGAATCAGTATCAATAAATACAAAATATTGAGAGAAAAGGACTCTAGGCAGATAAAAATGATCCTCCACAACGTTAAATTATTGGTCTAATAATTGTCAATTTTTTAATATTAATGATTCTTATGTCAATAATTTTTTTTAACCTAAATAATTATTATTCGAATAATTTTCGTGCAGCGCTCGTGATTTAAACGACACGAATGCGTACAGACAGTAATGGGGAAAGAAGAAAAAAGAAATTACAAATACAACTTGCGAGTCTCTGGTATCGTACAATTAGCCAAATGAGCCATACGGAACGATTCTTTCTTTTCGTGTTGGCGCGGGGTCGGGAAATGAGGGTGAGATTAGGGAAAGCTGACTGAGCAAAAATTATTCGTAAAAGCTGTGGAGTTCATCCGAGTACTCGGGGGCCTGTGACCCGTGATAAGAAGTTAAGCAGCACGACTTTTAATTCCCCCGCGTGCTCGGTGCTTGGATTACGACCAGTACTCACTATCTATTCCACTTTCTTTTATCGACCGAGTTGTTTCGTCCAGTTTCTCCTCACATTTCCGCCTTAATTTGCGTGAGCATATTATTCATCTCGGATATGGTACATCGTTCTGGTGAACACAAAAAGTATTTTAAAAAATAATATCTCACAAAAAATACATTTCTAGACTTTGGGTATATTCTTTTGGCACCCATTGTGAAATCGCTATTTTTTTATACAATATTTATGTTGGCACAGAAGTGCATGTTCGCAACGTTGATTTGAAAGATGAAAAATTCACGTTGTCGAAGCCGCGTAGACGTTAGCCGATCGATCCAAGCTTTTAGCAGGACTTCGGATACAAAACCGGGTCTGTGACTTTTTTTTTTAAATATAATTTTTTTACCATCAGCACTCCGGCCGAGGCTCTTCGAATATTCATATTCGTACTACGGCCAAGATACTAATATAATAACGAAGCAGCGCCTGAGAGAATTGTGGTTTAACGCAGAACTCAGCCGTTCTCAATTAATTCCATGGCATGAGTAGCCCCGGAATAACTATCAACTATACCGCACCGGAAGTGCCGGAACAAATGGACTGGCGAAACTGCCTCGGACTTGCACTTAACAAAAGCACATACGCTGGTGTTGGAAAAGGGAATTTATGCGTTTGAGGAACTGACCGCGGCTTCACAACCGAAAAACCGTACGTCATTGTCCGCACCGGACAAACCCCAACTGTCCCGCATTGTTCCCCGTTCTTACGTCGCGCGATTAATTGTTTTATCATCAGCGAAAAGGCGCGATCGATGTGAAAGCGCGTCTTTCGATCCTTTCAATTATATCTAAACAACAAAATCAAATAATAAATCATTACAGCAACTATTTTTATCATTTTAATGTGTTTCAGTTTATTTCTAATTAATCATATTTCATTAAATAATTTATAATAATTCAATGACAAAGATTAATTGGAGGATACCAAAATATAGCATTGAAGTCCGAATTTGGAAGACATGTTAATGATATATTAGGGGAAAATGGCTGATATTCTGTCCGAGTATTCGTGCCAAACTCTTGTGTGCATTCGCGCTCCATAGCGCGGCGAGTTTGTCTGACCGAAAACTGCGTTTATCACTGGGCCATCCTTTAAAACGTCGCTTCCACCGGACTCCGCCTCATCTTCTCTCTCGTCGTTGTTCCTCTGTTTCACCCGCGATATTATCACCCTCGAGCGGTGTGTTATCACATGCACTTTTCATTCAGCCCCAACTGACGACAAACTAACTTCAACAACTCCCGGATAACGAAAACAGGAACAATTAAATTAAAACAAACCGTCGACCGCTTTTTGTTGCACGTCCAGATGTCGTTCGTGTTGTCAGACGCTTACGGTATAAAAACCGGTGAAAAGGGTAATTGAAAAATCAAATAGAGCGAGTTAGTCGTTGTCGAGGAGTTTTTGGAACGTGGAAAAACGAAAATTGTGACAATTTCGTGTGAGTTGAAGCCCAAAAGGACCCGATAATGTTGACGGGTGTAGTTGGAACGGAAATAACGACGACGACGCAAGTGATGAAAGATGGAAACGCGAAGGTTAGAAAGTTTGTTAATTGGCTGATTGAGAAATCAATTTGCCTTCCACGGTCTCGACCGTGGAAACTTTTTTCATTCGAGTGGGATAAAGTCTCGATGGTGGAAGTGTGCAGCATCAAGAGCGTCACAAGGAAGATTCCAGGGGTGAATGGGAGGGAAAGGCCGGAGGTACGAGGGCAAAAATGGCTTGTTAGTTCGTTCGTTAATTTCTCGCTGCAGCACTCTCGGGTCTCACCCTCGAAGCGGTGCAACGAGCGAACTAGCCGCCTACCCCGTAATCACCGACGTCTCGCGAGCGACGACCGTAAATAAGCGATGCGTCGTAAAAATAGATGAAAAAGAAAATACGAATATATATACATCGACCGGACGAAATAGCTCCTACTGCTGTGATATATTTGTACATGTATGGGCAATTTCAGACGGTTGTTGATGTTTTTTTTTTTGCGTCGACCGTCGTTAAACCACTTCTTTCTCATTTTTTTTCCAATTTTTTCATAAATCCTTTCGCTCATTACTGTTGTTGCACAACAGCCGCAGACGAATCAAGCTTAATCGCTGCTTTGGAAGCTCAATAGCAGCCGAAGTTATCGGATCGTGGTATCTTTTTATTTTTCCGTGCCGTTAATAAGGATTACCGATCGTTCGAGTCGATCCGGAATGCCCCGTACATGGTATACAACGTGTTGGTAAACCGACTTTTCACAATCCCAGTACAGCGCGTTCACTGCAATGGGTGAAATGTTTCGGATTAGCACGGTTCGAAGACGAGAGAAAGAGGATCGGGAGAGAAAGCGAGTACGATCGGCGAACTCACACCAATTCGCGTTTACCATTGATTCGCTGAAACTTGAGGTACAATTGATCCTCGTGTTTTCTTTCTCTCACTCTCTCTTCGTTTCGTTTCGTCCGGTGTACTTACCTGCAACGGCCAGGGCTCGTAACAGCTTCACCATGATACCCAACGGAAAAGTTTATCCTTGTCGCCGCACGATTGGCCCATCTAGTTTCCAACGCCAGCTTCTCGACCCTTTCGTACCCTATTCGCCTACATATGGCCTTTTTCTTTTTTTTTGTTTACGTCTTTTCTTCGATTTCCTTTTTCTTTTCTTCATACTTTGTTGGTCGGTGCGTTTTTTATCGTTGACTTCAATACTCTAAGCACCGCTGGATTAAACTTTCGAGTTTTCCACTTGTACGTACGGACCAATGAATTGAAAGTCGAAGAGTTTCTGAAACAAGGAACCGCTTCTTCGACGATTCACTGCGAAGTATATACATATATTTTTCTACTTAGAACGATTCGTTATCGTACAAAACGTTGCCGATACGTTCGAAAAAAATTGTTAGAAATTATTTATCTCGCTGGTTTTTGCATCGGTAAGTACAGAGAGAAGAATGATAATGATAAAAATTGTGAAAAGTTGTGATCGTGATGAAAAAGGTCGATGTAGAATAGAACAGGAAGGTACGCGATGGTACCGGAAGCGGAAGGAACGAACTATTAACGGAAGAAAGCGAGCGGCACACGGCGACACACGTAAAAGAGCCAGTGTAGATGGGGTAAGTTCCCCCACACGGTTGCGAAAGCGTCGGAGCGAAAGATCAAAAGGGTCGAAGGATGGGAGAGGAAGCGAAAGTGGGATGAAATTGAAGGCCGCAGCTTCCATGCTAGGTACGGCCTTCAAGACCTCCCCAACCCCTGCGAAAATCAATGTGAGCCGCTGTGGTGTCGCTACTAGCCGTCCTGATAACGTTTGCGTTGTCCCCCACCCTCGCGTCGCTCGTTTCTATCCTCGCTCTCATTCACGCGGTCCGAGTGAGGCGAAGGGCTTCTTCCGGTACAGAATCGTTGATCTCCGTCCTCGATTCAATACTATTTTTAATCCTACAATTGTGGGATCAAAAAAATTGCATTAAAAAAAATTAGATCACAAATATTTTAATAATACAGTTGACAGTGATGTTATCATCTAATCCTCCCAGTTTTGTTATTTCTGATGGGGATAAAAGTTCATGAATTTTTCCCTTTGATAAATATCAAGACGAAATCGTCAAAATCTATTTTGTACTTATAATTATTTTTTCCTCAAGCTCACTGGCGTTCGACTACTTCGTTTATCATCTTTAATTGCACTTGGATTGATCCAAATCGGATTTTTGTAGACCGCAGAGTTGCGATGATAAACCCACGGTTCAGGCAAACGATCGAGAATTTTTTTTTAACGACCGTTCGATTCGATAACGAGAAATTGGGGATGAATGAGATAGATAGAGCGATTGTAGCGCGTTTTCAGTAGATTTGCAACCCCTGCGTGACGTTCGGAATGCCTCTGTTTCGTCGTCTACCCCACGGTATCATCGCACACGGTAACGCGCGCCATCGCAACGACCTCCTCGCGCTCGGCTCTCCCGAGGTGGAAGCTTTTCCGGGACGACATACCCTTCTCGCACGGCACTCGCGCGCCGACAATGATATATTGCGTCGCGCAAACCGTAGCCGCGAGAACGAAAATTCGTAACATCACCCCTGCGGTGCTCCCACTCCATACCACATGACAGACAGTCCAATCGGGATAAGTACCCAAAACATCTGTTTTCTATTTTTTAAAATCATTTTTTTTATCTCTTCCTTGCTCTCTTTCCTGTCTGGTTCATAGTTAATAAATTCGACTCTATTTTACACTAATAACGGTAATAACTCCGAGCACACGATTTGTTTTTCGCTTACCCGGGAGAGAAGGGAAGAGTGAGCGGATGCTTTTCCATAATCAACATTCCATCCTGTACGGTGCAAGCTCGGTTCTTTTCGATCCTCCTGAAAATCTTGCGGAACGCAAATCTTGACAGTGTTTGAAATTATCAACATCCGTGAAATCGCTTTCACCGAATCATTATCATGTAACATTTGCAAAACAATGTCTGTAGATAATTAATTTTGTCTTCGATCAATTTCAAGTTCGATCATCCGACAATCGGATAATCCGCAGTCCATTGATCTCCTTTAATGGTACATCAATTGAAAATCTATCTCCCTTATGTACGTCTCCGGGAGACGCGCGTGTGCGTGTGTGCGACTACATGTAATTCCCAGTTTTCCCATCCGGACGTTTGGATGCAGTGTATATCTGGTACAGCTGTCGTTCGAACGTGTATCCGTATCTGGAAAATGACGGATTAACCTACCCCAGCGATCGAAGGGGTGTGAAGCGAAAGCATTGCGAGTAATCGTTGGGTGAATGACACGCCGTTGACCATAGCCGGCAGACACGTCGAACAAGGCGATATGAGGATTGAAGAGAGCGAGAGGCAGAAGGGAAAGAGAGAGAGAGAGAGAGACACTGGGCTGTCAATATGCGAATGCTCGTCGAAGCGTGGTCCAGAGACAAATATAACCCACTGGAAATCCGACTCACTCCATTCCATACCCTTAGAATTCATGTCTCGCTTTGCCTCGCATTGTACGTTACACACATGTGTGTTATTGTCCCGCTTCGAACGCGTTTTGTTCGATATGTCGCGTCTCTCCCGTCGCTATTCACTCGGCGGTAGAACGCGTATTATTGCTACCTACTTGTCGATGTATCTATACGCGACATCCACCTTATTATTCCCATCGATATTCCATGTATGATAACGCGTGCCTGCTGTACGACCGTACAAGGTGGTCCGTTCGATCTTGCAATCGAATTTTCCCGATTCGATTCTTAGTTTCACGTCAAAGACGATGTAATACAAACCATTCTTACTATCATTGATTTCGGTGGGTCGAATTAATTAAATTTCTACGATGAGTTATGAATTATTGTATTTGGCACGAATGAAAAATACCGAAAGTTCGTCGAACACCCGGTATATTATATTATTTCCGTGATAAAGCGCAACTATACATACTATGCTGTGTTTATGGCAAACCATCGAAAATGCATCGTCGCGTTCTCGCTTGGTCCAACCGCCAACGGGAAACCACTGGTTCCCCGCATCTACGATCGTTCTGCATATAAAATACGTTACGTATAGAACATGCGAGTTGTACATAGCCCAGCGTTGGAACCCAAGATACTGGTAGTTCTTCACGGTTGCGATCGTTTGTTTTTTTCTTGTTTGCTTCCGAACTTTTTGCACAGCGTGGCATGCAAAGTACGCGAAACCTGTTTGGTACCCAAACTGTCGAACGGGAGAAAAAAAAACCGTCCGAAATGGAAATATATAAAAACCCGGACCACCAAAATAGTACGAGGTCATACATTTACGACTATTGTGTATAACTTTGTACATATGTTGGTGACTATGTAGTCGCGCTGGAAGCTCGCGACAACGGAGGTAATTTTTTTTATTTCGATTTTGTAAAATAACCAGCGATAAATGGTTTGTCAATATTGGACCGAAAACGGCTGCTGTGTAATGCTGACGTGCTTATGACGTGACAATGATCAACGCTGATGCTTTCGCTGACAACCGTATTTCGTATTTGTATTACGCGATCACTGTTTTTCGTTCAATTACCTTTGTACATACTTTCCGAGCATTCCCCGAATTTTTCGTACATTGTTCGATAATAACGAAACGTGGAAAGTCTCTCCGCTTTGACCTACAGTGCAAACAAAAATTTGAACATTTTCCATTTTCGGATAATATTGTGGTGAACGATCGATAATCGATCGTCCCTTTTGGTTATCGCCTCGTACTGCACCTGTTGTATTGTCGGAAGGGTGAGCGCTATGTGCATGAACCTGCTGATTCGGATTAGCCACTGGTGTACGCGTATCGGACCCAAAACGCGTCCGTCGTCTCTACCGGACGCCATAAATTCAACACGGCAAATATTTGGTCACTCGTCGCTTATCCAGTCACGCGCGCACGCACGCAAGCACAAACGTTTAATCCAACTCTGTACTTGACGAGTCTGACGAAACAGGGCGAAATGACAATTTCATCAGTCGAATTGATATCCGAAATAAAATAATAATAATAATATTATTATTAATAATATAATAATATGAATTAATAATAATAATAATATTAATTATATAATATTAATATTGATTTATTTTATTTATTATTTATTACTTTTCAATTGTTATTAATAATTATTTTAATATTATTATTATTATTATTATTATTATTATTATTATTATTATTATTATTATTATTATTATTATTATTATTATTATTATGATTAATATAATAATAATAATATAATAATAATAATAATTATTATTAGTTTATGACCTTTGATCATAAAATTGAGTCTCTTCCTTCTCAAATTTTGACCGGAAAACCATATTTTTTTTGTAACTCGGTATCCATTTAATTTGCTTTTCAGGACAGAGGAGTTTCGACTTGACGAATTGGATTTGAAACAAGGACTCGAGGTCTCGAGTGAAATCTTTCGCCGCAATTCAGTTAGCCTCGATCCGTACCGACAAGACGGATGGTCGCAGCAGGGGTGTCTATATCTGCCCGGTGCAAACTATGCAACGACCCTCGATGACGCAGATCGTTTATTGGCAACCGCACCTACCGTAATCTCTTTCTTCCGACCGTCCTTCGAAACGTTCTTCACCGCTGCGGAGGTGACGCAAGTGCAGACCCAATAAAAATGCTTCGCAAAATCCATCGGCGCGCGCGCGTCCGCGTCGCAAACGACGACGAGCTTTATAACGTCGGAGTTTGCTCGGGGGTTAGGGGGGGGTTTTTTTTTTACCTCTCGTTCAATCGACGAATCAACGGGGAAAACACGACCGCGATAGCGGACCAAGCACGATTGTTCGCAATGCAAACGCGATCGGGCTACGACAATCCGCGTGGCACACATAAACCTCGCCACACGTGTTATTATATGGTAAAGAAATGTGACCGCTTCGTCCACTTGCATCGGTTATGGAATCGATGACCGAACGGGAAAACCGAGTCAAATATTGACATTAGTAACGGTCAACCGGACGGATAATAACGCGGCGGGTTTGGTCCACCGGGTCATTCGCGACTCCTCCGCGCCCTCTCAGGGCTGGACCGTTGAACCATAGCGATAAAATTATATCCTCGAGAGATTTTTTTACTTATATATATATTTGTTTATTTTCAATACATCGATAAGAGTTAACAGTAATTATTTATTTTTATATGCGTATATATATTACGGTAATATTATTTTTTTATATTCATCGGCGCAGTTTCCTCGGAAAAAATATTACTCCATGGACCATAATTTTTTGTTTATATATCGGAATTTGATCGACCATCGCGATGGTCGATGGATATCGCGATATCGGTGTGTAGCCACGAAGTCTGGATCGAAGCCGACCGTAGGGGTTGTGTGAATAGAAGCACAAAAAGGAATTTGGGAGGATATACCGAGGAGTTTGTCCTAGTTACGGGGAAAGTAAGCCGGATCTTTCCGGGAGCTCTGGAAAATTCTTTCTGAGGTTTCTTTCTAAGTTTGGCCATCGGGCCGGAACCTCGGAGCCCGAACGATCGGGTGTTAATAATTTCGGCCGTGACGTCATTCGGGAGGATAACACACGACGAACGGGCCAACCAACGGGGCTTTGGCCATTCACAAAAAGAAATAAGCCGAGAAAAGTCTGGCGCGACGTTGGAGCTTCGAAGCACGGAATTGAAGATAAGTTGAGATTTTGGGAGACCGCGCAAAAATAAGTAGTTTCATCGAATTTTCTTATTTTTTAAAAGGAGAACAAAAATTTTCGACGCCGAAAAATGAGACAGCGAGGATGGAACGGTGATAAAATTCTTATCAGAAATATTTCTTCGTCGCTTTTATTCCTCGTTGAGTTATTCCTCGAATGAGTAGAATCAATTTTTCCGAGAAAAGGGCGAATATTCTTAATTTGAAAAATTTAAAGAGCTTCAACGTGCCGAGAATCTCAATCGGTTGTCGGAGCAACGTTCGAGACAAGTTCTCTTCTTCTTCCGACGCATATACATACACAGTATCTTTCGAAGACACGGAGAGTTTTCGAGAGTTTTCGAGATTAGCTGACGTTCGATCGTCAGCGAGCAGCACATTCTATTATATCGACGTGTGATTTGTTATTCAAATGGTTCACTCGTGAGCCCGCTGAATGCGCCAGGTACGATTTCGCAGACGGGCGTTTCCGCGTCTCACTCCGTTGATCCTCCTCAATCCGGCATCACGTTACTGCGGTGAATCGATTTCTCGACCGAAGAAATCTTACATAGCTCCGGGCAGCATCCCTCGAGCTACTCCGCGTCGGAGTTAAAAAAAACGATTTCCAAGATGACAGGACGATCTTCGTTCCGCCTACGCGCATCGGGTTTTTCGTCCATAATCCTCGAACAGCGCAATTTCGGCGTCTACAAATAATCGGAACGATCGTTGAGATCACCGAGAAATAATAAATCTCCGCAATTGTACGGTCAAAAATCTAACGGTAAGAATAAAATGATTTTTTCTTCACCTGCTCTCGAGACAATTCTCGTTTATGATATATTTTCGAACGTCGAACTTAGGTTTTGGGTTTTTTACGATCCAATGTTTTTCCCGTCCCTTGGAAACATTTTAACGTTATTGCCGGTATACGATGAATTTTTTATGGCGACACTGTCACGTCCGTTTCCCACCCGGGGGAAAAAGATTCTCGCTTTCCAGAAAACAACGTCGCGTAACCCAATGAAAAGTAGAGAAAGTTTCTGTCGAGACGAGAAATACCTGGCTTCACAATCGATAAGTTTATTCCGCGGTAACTCGACGATATTGAGCGACCGTTTTTTTTTTCATTTTCCCGTGCATGTGCGAGCTCTGACTATCGACGACGTTGCGAGAAAAAGTGTCGAAGAGGAAAATATGAAAAGGAGGAGAGAAAAACATGTACTTAGCCACAGCATGGATATTCCGTTGCGGAAAACAATGAATGTTGTACTCTTCGCTGCATTGACATTCTGGTGGTGTATAGTCTGCCGATGCTTCATTTTCTCTTCACGTTCTTTATTGTTCACGCGTGACGCGTTTTTCTGCCGATATCTCTGCCCCTACAGCAGTCTCGTTGGAGACAGAAAAATTCGCGACGACCAGAATCGAAACTGGATCAATATGAGCCGATAAGAAAAATAGTAACTCCTGGATTCGGGTCGAATGAATAAAGAAGTCAATGAAAAAATAATTTTCGTCAAGTTGGGAGACGAAACGAAGTCGTTCGATATAAATACATGAGTTATTTATGCCAATGGAGTCGAATGTATGGGATGGAAGAAAATGGGAGAGTGACAGATCGCGGTGGAAGGCGATGAGTGAAATTTGTTAGAGAAGATACGAGGGGAAGATGGGGGGATGTCGAATCGAGAAAGAGGGTAAAAGGGAGATGGAAAGAACGGATCAACACCGGCCGATTAAGTGAATAGAAGTGCCGGAAGCGATCGTCACGACGGGATGCCGGTAATTGTGTCGATAAGCAGAATCGATGAAAGATTAGCGGGTCAGCGCGAGGAGAACAAAGACATGGGGGTTGTTAAACAGAGGACATCGGAGATCAGCTGTGAGTTGATCGAGAGTAATGAAAATTGGCAACGGGATTCCAGTCTGCGTCAGCGGAAGGGAAAAACGACGAAAAGAACGACGCGTAAAAAACAAGATCGAAATTTAATTGATTGCAATTCGTTCGGAAATTCTGACTAAATACTTTTTTGTTTCCAGTTACTCACCAGAATGCCTTTAAACAGCACGAAAGACCGAATCCGAGAGTCCAATCGATAACGAATCGATTAATCATCGCGACTGATTATTCAATCAATTACACGGTTCGCATCGACGATTCCCGAAAATTTGTTTCACTTATGTTTTCCGTGCTACGATCACTCTGCGGTTCGTGCGGACGGTGACGTGCGATTAGATTATTTTCGAGTGAGCGCCCGTCAAACCGACGTATGTACATATATTATCCATTACGCGTGTACTTGCGGCGTCCGAGTGCAAACGTTATGAGTGCCGGACGTTCGGACGAGCGCGGGGGAGCGGCATCGACGCCGGCCACGACGAGCAAAACTGGGTTTGCGATTCCATATATGCGCGTGTGCATATACCGACCGCCTATTTATCTATCCGGCTGCGGTTCGGCTCACTGGGTGGTTACACGGATACGTAAACACGTCACGTTTGCATTAACTGGCCGACGGTCTCGGGACACCCGGTATAAAATCCACCCACTCGAGAGAAATAATTTTTCATTTTACGAAGTAACGAGGCCCTTCATGATTTTCGAAAACGTTTTTTTTTTTCAATGAAAAATCAGAAAAATGACGCCTTAGAGAAATAGCTTGCGATTAGAACGATATAACTCTTTTCAACTTCGGTCGTTCCATCGAAATTAAAGCGCACTGGCTGGAACTGGTTTACGCTTATACGATATATTCCAGTCGCCAGCGGTATAATGAACTACAGTCGTTAAGTTTCGAGGCGGGAGGTTTACGCGTTCGCGAATTACAAATAGCGGACGACTTAGAGACGTCGGAGAGTTTAGCTTCGTCCAACTTTAATCACTCTAAGTTGGTTGGGTTCGCTCGGTTCACTCGTTTCCCGATTCTGCGCTATCGTTCCCCCGTACGTAAGGTTCCGGAAATAGAATGGACTGTTTAGTACGAATGGCCGCTTCGATGCCGCTGTAGTTGGGATGGAATTGTTATTCCTGCCGATACGACGCTGACGCAGTCGAGCGCGAGATGTCCTGGTACCATTTGCCTTGCTGTTCTGTAACTGAATATATATATTTTTTAAATATTGTATAGCGATTAATCCTGCGATATGCTTTTTTATTACGATTCAAACAATTTTTTATTGATATTGAATTTTATTCGTACGAATTAAATTCAATTTCATCGGTTTTTCGGTAGCTTGAACCTAATATTGGAGGAATGCATTTTTATGAAACATTTTTATAAATATATATTTTGGTAAGCAGAATTGATGCGACTGGAACGCGAGGACGTCGACAATACATAATCAAAGACAACGATGTTGAACGCGTTCGTCCGCGTGTTAAGAGAAAGGGGTTGGAGATGCGGAAAATGACTTTACCGAGTCGGATCGCGATGGGATAATATAAAGGACATTCTAGATTGTAGCGACATCGAGGACGTTAGCTGGACTATAATACCGAGCAGGCGCATCGAAACGTCAGCTTCCACGCCGGGTTTACGATGGCTTTCTCGTCTTGACGATGCAACCTCGCTTCGACGTTATCCCTCGAATCTCATATAATGCATTTCCGCGGTGGCTCCGTCTCTCCGCAATGCAAATATCGATGGATATATGCACGTAGAAACATTCTAACCAACTCGGTTATTCGCAGAATGAGTTTGTTACTGTACAACTCGATTCGGACTCGGTTCTGGCGACTGGCCGAATATCCGGTTGTCATCGTGGTGCAACGGTGTTCACTGGAACATATCCCACTCATCGAATGTCCGTTGCAATTTCATTGTAACTTGAACGAAAAAATAATTAATTATAACGGGGGTAAACGAATAATTATAAATAATTGCACGGTACGACGCTTATTTCCACAGTCAAAGGGTCTGCGCGATTGAGGGTTCTTATAACACGGTTTTGACCTTTTCAGCTGACACAGACAAATCTCTAGCTGGCGTCGTATAAACGTGGCTATCGAGATACGCTCGTTTGTTCGATTTAATCAAAACGAAACCAACGAGCTTGTTCAGCCTCGTAAGTGTTTCGATTTTTCGGTTAATTCGCAATGAGAAACGAGCTTCGTTTCGATCGATAACTACCGGTCATCGAGCCACGAGCCTTTTTAATAGTGCGTCGACCGAGTCTCGTTCGAATTGGCCTCATTTGCTTCGTTAACAAAATCGAATTCAGTTCATTTTTATCATCTCGATCAAACCCTCCTCCATCTACGAAACATTAGCATCGCATTACGGTACAAGGAGACGAAATAGAACTTCGAACATAAAAACGATTCTATTTCAAGATTCACAAGAAAAAATCTGTGCCATTCGATAATTGATGAACGGCAGATCAACCGCCTGATGAGGTCACAGGACAAAGTAAGGCAGCGAAAAATTTACTTGAATTTTTGTTTTTTTTTTCGTTGTTAAGTGAAAATGTCGATGAGATCATAGACATTGAAAGCGACAAGCGGGCCGTCGTCGTGAAGCGTCATCCCGTCGGCAGCCGAGATCGATCGAGTCAGACCTCGGACAGTTTTATCAGAGTCCGCGACGCGCGCTCGACCTCCTTGCGGTGGAGGATGGCCGTAGAGCACGCGTCGATATGGTTCAAGCACGCATTGTTCTCGGAGCAGGCTGTAGAACATAACGCATTTATGGAACTGAGACACGGAGTCTGTTTTCCGTCACTCTCAGGATTGTCGTGACGAGACGTCTTTTTTTTTTCTCACGCACATACTCAGAGCTTCTATCTCCTTTTACCCCTTATTTCTCCGTCCCAGCATCCGTCGGTGCTTTGTCTATCACGATCGTTCGACTTCTTCTCTTCTTTCGATAAATTGTATTCTCACATGGCTGTTTTTCATCAGTGGCCAGCGCATGCCAAACAGACTAAAGTCAAAATTAAATTCCTGCCTCGCTCCGGAGCGCCGTACAATACGATTTACGGATGCCGAAGAATTTCTCGACTTTTCCGGTGCTCTGAAAAGTAAGGTTTTGAGTATTTTCCATGTTTTTTCACCCATCGAAATCGCTTTCGGCATGTTTTATTTTTATTTTTATTTTTTCAGCTCGTGTTCTATTTCGATGAAATTTATTTACTTTTGTCCTCGCTTCTGACGTATAACCAACTTGTGCGTTGATCCGTCACTAAACAACCCTCTGAAACGAGAACTCCGAGTACCCGACGATAATTAATTCAAGTTGAAGTTAACCCCGGACTGGAGCCGGTTGTGTGTGTTTCTCTTTGTTTGTATCCCTCTTACCCGAACTTTACTCTCGTTTTCGTGTCCCGCGCTACGTGGAATTGTAGGAGGGGGATTTACGGTAAGCCAACCGGGCAAGAAGGTACGAACCGAGCGCCATGGACCTGCCCTACAGCTTTGTGCTGTGCCTCGAGGATTCTGAAGCACTACACAAAGCCCCATTCTCTCTGTAAGCCGAAAAATCAAATTTATACAAATATATTTATCGTCATTTTGAAACTCGACACGTTGCTGAATCTTTCGACACCACACAAGGATCGAAACTTTCGATCGAGATTCAAATTATCAAATCAATCTCAGCGGCGCACGTGATCTCTCAGTATTCATTAATAAAAAAAAAAATATCTGGATCGCGCCGTTTTCCCAGACCGAAACCCTTCTATTTCTTGACGTGGTCGATGATTTCTTTTTAGTATCTTTTCGATTCTCGGACCTCATTGGCTTTTCTAAAGATTTGTTCGACCACTCCTCCTCCTCCCCTAAACCTCCTTTCTTTCTCGAAAACTGTAAAAAAAATCAGTGAGGTCCACGGACCCGAAAAATGATAAATAAAAATCTTCAACCACATCGGGGACTGGAAGAGTTTCAGTCAGGTGAAACGGGGCGATTCGTCTCATATATATCATGCTTCATCTCCTCTGAATACCACGAATCGATATATTCTTCCTCAGAGAATCCTGCAGATGCGTTGAGAAAAGACGAGAGCGCTCGATTGTACCCGCCCTTAAAAAAACGATGGTCCCATCGTGGGTTCCTATAGAAATATCAAATCCCTCGTGGTCCTGACCCGAATTCACGGTTGTAAAGGACCAAAGCGTTGCGGAAATCAAACCTCACCGAGCGCAGAAAGTCGAACGAGGATCGTGAGCTCGAGGATCCTCGCAACGTTTCTCGCTTCACCCGCAAAGGATCACGTTTAAACGTCCCCCATTTACACGCGGTTTAATCGGCTCTCGGTGATGCTCTGTTCGCTACTTGCCGCCGCTTCGATGGCTATATACAGCGCTGCTCCTACATCCTTCTATCTCCCCGTGATCCTTAAAGGCTCTTTTAATGGCTCGCGCTACTCTCCCAATCCGACAGCAAACTCGATGGCTAAAAGTATTTTTTTTATTGCCCTACGATGTTATCCCTCCGCGGTTTATATTTTGCACTAACGGAGGAGTGAAAATACTAAGTAAAAAGTCAACGTCAGTTACGCATTTTGTAAGTTAAAAGTTTAAAAGGGCTAATTATCGCCTCATCCGAAGAGCTCTTGTAATTAATTTTCGTTCACGGGATCCCGAGGGAAAAAATACCTAAGGGTGTATAACGAATATATATAGTTTTATATATGAAATTGAACACGTACAGTACATACAATCGTTTTTGGATTGTACACAGTCTGTTTACAGAATGAATAAATCCGACTCCATCTGTAAAACAATACGTAAACTGTATATTCGTTATTTACTCTACATACATTTCATGTACTTAAGGTGATAATGAGATCTGACTTGTTTATTGTGGGCGCTGGTTTCCGATAAAAGAAAAACTCCAGGAAATTGGATTTTACGTGTTTCGCCCATCCAACGGGTGGGTTATGAAAATAAAAAAGAAGTTAAATATGTTTGAGAATAGAAGAGATGAGATTCATCCAAAATGCAATTACGACGAATCCCAAAGGATGTTGAAGCGCACGGTAAAGGATCTTACCTAGGTTGCGAAGAAATTACAAAAGTATATCTCTCGAGAGGTGGCCTCGCAGCGAGTCTCTCATTTCAAGAATAAAATCCCTTGCGGTCCATCCGGCCGGACTTGTACCACGCGGCAACGCGTATTTGCTTAACTTTTCACTTTGATTCAGTGGATAAATATTCTAACTACCGCAAATGCATCGAACAGCTTTGTCCTACGTTTCCCAAAGGAGAGTCTCAGAACAGGACCATTCCAACGTATTTTGCGGCGTTTCTTTTCGGTTGTTCAAAAGCGAATATCAACGAAAAAAAAGTTAATTATCATGAATGAATGCGACACGAAATTTAAGTATCATCGCTACGTTTCGTTGACGTCCAAATTGAAATTCCACAGCGCCATTGTGCGGTGCTCGTCGACATCATTCAGGAATCCGTCGTGGGTGGATCGGTTCATCGATAAAGGCCCCATAGAGAGGCTGAGGTGACGGTACGGTCATTGACAAAGATGCTCGGTGGTGAACCTGCCATCGAAGGCGAGAAGGCAAAGATGTTTCACGGAAGTTCCAATTATCGAACATTCCGGAAAGTTTGCGACATGCAAGGAGGAAGGATAGACGAGCGGTGGGCGTTATCCGTCGGGTAACCAAAGACGACGGAGCTATGCGTCTCGCCTGTCTGTAATCCCCATTCTCAAGCTATCGGGATTATTAGCGGAACAAAAGGTAACGAGAGAACGGGGGTTTGCCACGCGTTGGAAAAGAAGCTCCGAGAAATTTAAAACGAAGACCGACGATCTGCGAAAGGATGCAACGATTCGAAGATGTTCGTGGTTGTTATCGGAAGCACCATGCCATCGACCGAAATGTGTTACGACGAATGCGCGAGGAAGGACGAAGGACCGAACGGAATAACAGGATTACAGGAGCGGACGTTCATCGTTGAACAGCCAGCAAGGGTTTGTCGAAGGTTCGTGCAAGCTCAGCCGAACGGTGACTTCACTAACGTCGTAACGCAAAATCACATGAACGAAAAGGTCGAAGAAATGTACAAACAGTGCCGACGATGGAAGCCAAAAGGCCCGAGAGCTCACTCACCCCGTCGGAAAAATACCATCCCTGTCTGAGAATCGATTTATCGGGTTTTCATCCGCCAGGTCATCGACACCTATTTAACGTCGGTGTTGCATCAATCAACGCAACTCACTCATCGTCTAGTCATGCGTTTCCTTATCCTGAAAATATAAAGACCACAATTCGCCGTTTTAATCAGAGGGCCAACAATTACCCGAAAGTCAGCGTACCTTTACCGCATATTATTTTCATCTAATTACAATATTTTTTTAAAAATTAAACTTCGTGCGTAATTTTTTTTTACAATGTTACATCGGCATTGTTCTTTCTCTGGCATACAACACGGCGAATAGGAATCGCAAAACTTTTCAACGCAGTTGTAGCGGATTGAGGATTGTTAAATTATACTCGTGGATACAAAGATGGATAGCCGGATAGTTTGCGGCAATACCGTGAATGAGGAAACGCTGAATAGCTGATATAATGGGCTGTCGTTAGTTGGCAAAAGTTTGGCTCGTGAGAAGGGTAATAGTGGAACACCGATGTTCGAAGCGTCAGCAATACGAGGATGAAGAAGAGAGAGAACGGAACAGGAGGCGTAACAATGGCGTGGAAACATCAGGAGCGAGCCAAAGCATCGTTGGAGGGTGGTCGGTCGGGTTTCGAGGGGAACGTCGGGGAAGACAAACTGCATGGGTTTATCTCGTTGAAGAGCCGAGGAAAGCGCCCTTGGCTGTAACTAACCTGGAAGACCGAACGTGGCGCCCTCCGCGAAGGCTCTCGACGATTATATTTCAATGGGAAACATCCGATGACGCACCGTAACGTCGAGCTTACGGAACTTTTCATGGTTTGACTCTCTGCCGTTTCATCGACGGATACGGATAATACATCAACCGTATCGTATGTCCAACGGATCCCTCGAACATTCCTTTCAATCGTGATCAATGTCCGAAAGTCGATTGAGCCTTTTTCGTCGAAATGTTCTTCGTTCCCGTAGGAATTTCATTAAATACGCTTGGATCACCGTAATTCTGCTTCTCGACGGTTGAAAAATCCGTCTATCGGAATTTTTTGAAGTCCCAGAGTGTTTAAACAAATCGTGTCGAATTTCATACAGTAGTCCATCACAGCCAGGCTAGAGGCGTAGAGAAATATATTAATGAAACGCACATAAAGCACTATAATAACGAGTATTAATTACAATGCTCATGATATATCGAATAACGGCTGTTCGTTTCCTCCCTCCGGATCCATAATGCGTATCCGAGCCCTTCCGCCTGGCCTACTTCAAGTTGCGAGCAGCTACAGCAAGAGCGAGGCCCGAAACCGGTCGATTTCGTGTCGAACGTCTACCCGAGATTTTCTCTTCACTGTCTCTTATCAATGATCCGAAATGTCTGAATGTCTGACAAAGGACTTCTGGCCCTTTCCTAACATCGTAGCTAGCTCGTGAATCCACGAAAGAACAAATCGCGTCTGATACAAGGTATCGAGTGAAGAACTCCGGCAAATAGGTACCCGGGTACCTGGGATTTGGAACGACGTCGACGAATCCGGGTATATCGACCAAAGGGCCAAAATCGTATCGAAATCGATGCCTGTGCAGCCCCGAAATATTCCTTGCTCACGAACTTTCAATTTCGACTGTACGTACCTTACCACCGCCCGTAAGTCACCCCATGATGGATAGATTTGTAGCGGACTACGGCTCAACACCCGAAGCAAATCCTCCATCGCCGGACTAGCTTGTACGTAATACACTATATACCCACTTCGATGTCGGAGGCGAGCTGGCTCGTCGTGTTCGGCATCGCTTTTCCTAGCCATCTCTCTCTCTTTTTCTCTCGCTCTTCCTCTATCTTTCTCTTTTCCCCCCTCCACCTGCGATTCGTCGAACTGTTTGTATTCGCACAACCAAAGACGTTGGTAAGTTCTATCTTCCCAATGCCCGGTCTATAAACCTCGTACATAGATTTTCACATACCGATATCGCTACGCCGCGGGCATATAACACTCCATACGAGTCAAACGGATGGGAATTGGAAAGATGGAACTTGCCACCGGCTGTTACATCCATTCATTCTTCGCCCTTGTGCACCGATTCCACCAATTACTCGCAATCTCCTTTAACCCCTTTCTCTTCGATCACGTTCATTGAATCGCGCTTCTGGAACGGTACAACGCAATTTCCCAGAATATAAGACGTTTCATCAGTGTAATTTGACCTCGAGCGTTTAATCGGATTCAATGGAAGAGCATTGAAATATTGGAACATTCATGGAGTACCAATAACGTCAATAGCGGCATTTTCTTTCTTCGCTTTTTCCTAAACATGAAGTGTTTGGTAGGTTCGATTAAACTTGCAAGGTGGATTCGATTAAGGATGTCCATTTGACGACCAAGTGGATGTTCAATCGAGTATTATTTAGCTTGCCTTAGGAGGAATTTGAGAGAGAGAGAGAGAGAGAGAAAGATCGAGTGTGGAAAGAAATCGATGGGCAGTGGATAAAATATTAGTTATAGATTGGTTAAGATAAAAAGACCAGTATCGACGACTAGTCCTGATCCCGGCTGTACCCACTGGTGTACCCCACAGTAATTGCAATTGTGTTTGATTAATCGATCGGCCTGGTGCCGAAGCGAATCGGTGATACGAACCGGGTGGACTACTCGCGAGCCAGTTACTAGCCCTAGTTTCTCGAAACCTGTCGGTTAATTATCGAACGTGTTGATCGATCGTCCGGGAGGAAATAGTTCGGACCGATTCCGCATTAGAAGAGTTCCGGCGACTGTCTATTTCCTATTTCGCTTCATCACGGCCCAGCGAACCGCATTTGATGTATATAATTATTTTCGTCCGAATCCAACTTGAACTCTCTCGCGCCTTCGTGACAGTTGCGTGACAATTGAGACGAATTCGGGACGTCAGAGCTCTGTTGATATTCAAATAAACAATATAACAAAGATATTTGGCCTCCATTGAAAATTGACGGTGGAATGAATATTTATAAGAAAAAATATTAATCCATCGTCGGCGTTTAGGCCTGTAAATTACGAATCACTCACATATCATCGAACATTATGTGCCGACGTATGTTTTGCATTAGCCGGTAATAATCAGCCAGCGAATAATATTATCTCGGTGATTTAACCTCGGTTCGTTTTGTTAATGAACGCGTCAGGTGGCTTGCGCCCGAGTATTTTCCAGCGGTTTTCCACCAGCCAGTCGACCAGCACCCGTCCTGTCCGATATCGCGGTTGGGGGAATATCGTTAACGTTTTCTACGCCGCAAGCACAACCACCTTCCCCACTACGTCGTTAATTAGTACCTCGTTGATAACAACGCTGAGTTTACCTTCCACCCCTCTACACTCATTCAATTGTTCTATATCCGAAACCCGTTTTCTCATTGCTACCTCGGTCTGCGGCGAATGAACGAAACGAAAACGTTGCTCGCGGCTTTCCCAGTCTGTCGACTGCACAATTTTTTCTTTATTTTTTTTCTTCCTTTTTTGGTTCTTTTTTTCAACCTCGCAAACCCCCTTTGTCGCTTCGACTATTTCCTTCGATTTTTCGGTTACGTTTTTCCGATTGGCACTGCGTATATCGTTCGGTACTTTGTCGAGGATGCGAAATACAGAGGGCCCAAGGGTACGGAGGCAACGATAACCCGAGAGACCAGCGAGATCAGAGAGGCGAAGGAAGGGGATGAAGGGGGAGCCAGTGAGCTCTTCGAATATTCCCTTTCCGCGGGACTGAGTGCTAAACCGTCGAATTTCCGTTAGGTTCTGTGGCTAACTTCGTATACACACGCGTTCTGCGTTAACTCGTACCCACCCTCTCCCTGTCGACCGTCAAATGGAATTTCAACGTCCTGGCTTTACCACACCCACACGTCGAAACGTTTTCCAGCGGATCATCGAGCAAAAATAATTAATCGATAGTAGCCTAGTCGAGCTTACGCCGTGGGATTGGATTTTGTTATCTTATTCAATGAATCCGATGATCATCCGGATAAAAAGTGAATATCCTTGATCCAAATTCTGTCAACTATAACGCGAGCTCGGACGATGTAGTCCGCGAAAATGGGGAAACCGATTGAGATTGAACCAACGTCCCTGGTGTGTGGCATATTGGCTGAGGAAAGTGAAACGGTCGGGAACGTTATTCCTCCGAAATACACTACAGCTCGGCTCTCGGCGTAACGACACTTTTATGGTCCGGCAACATCGAGCTTTCGCATCAGGGTGAGATCCCCAACGTGCCACCGGAGCACCGGCCAACACGAGAAGCCTCCCGGTGGTGCCACCGCAGTTGAGTCGCCAACTCGGTCCATGAATATTTTATAAAATCGATATAAGTAGCTCGCAAACGGTGTGCAACGATATATTTCTCCAAATAGCTCGCGCGTTTACACTTTTCGTCGGAAAACAGTTTGATTCCGGGAACAAATTTCGTTAGGGAAAAAAAATATCGCTGCATCAATATTCCAATGAATGTCATGAGCGACGCGCGATGATTCTTTCGCTCGTATGTCGAATGTATCGTGTGTACAAAGATATCGGTACGTAACGATGCATGGATAAAGAGGAAACAGAATAAAGAAGAGTCGATGATCCATCGATACCGTGAGCCTCAGCCAAGAGGACACGGATGACGACGCGAGCCACAAGGATTTGGATCGAATTATCTTGTACGTAAACTCAAACGATCGGATACTACCACCGCACGCGTCTTCCGCCGATGCTCTCGTCCGAGTCTCCTTCGTCTATACAAGTTTCTTATCGAGTTACGGTCAACGCGCCAGCCACATGGCTGCTGGCTTCACTTCCACCTTCACGTTCGAGGTACAACAGTATCTTCGCCGCTCTGTTTCACGGAGGCTACAATGCCCTCGATTTCATGCAATATCGAACATCGGAAATGACGTTACAATAAACCGGTTGTCCAGAATTATACCAATTGTTGTATCCTGTTTGGTCAACCAATGGCCCAAAGGTTATCACGGACCCTTTGCCGAATATTCAATTATCGAAGCTTCCGCTCGGCCGATTCCGTATTTAAGGAGAAAAGACCAGCTATGGTCAGACCGGTGAATTTAACTTCACAAAAAAAAAAAGGGAACAATTTATCCATACAATCGCATCGTAATTCCAGTGACATCGATTTTGCACAACGGACGGGGCTGACTACGAAGTTTTTTGGGGAAAATTGGAAAACTAGAACGCGAGAATTGCTCTCAATCGTCAAACGAGTAGTGACACGAAATGACAGATTTTAATCGCCAGCCATCAAAATTGAACGCGCATCAACACCTTTCTGTCTTTCTTTTTTTGCATCAATACAGCGGCAAATAGTGACCATCGAGCATCATAGCCGGGCGAACATCCATCGCGGACAACTCCTGCTCGGTCCTCTGTTATCAGGCTTTTCTGATTGACGCGCTTATTAAGGCGCACGTCACTACGACGGAAGCTGTCGTCGCGGATGCACCTACCGATGCCGCTGCCGTTGCTGCTGCTGCTGCTGCTGTTCGCGTCGTCCAATTTCCACTGGGATTTATGCATTTTAATAAGACAACCTGACGATCATTCACTTATACCACTGTTAACACGTATCTACATGCAGCGAAGCTGCATCTAGTATAAATATTTATTACCATAATCAGCTACTTAGTCATTTTCTCAGTGGAGGGGAAAAGATCAGAAAAATATGTGAATACATGATAAATTCTATAATTTTACGGTAAAATTTCAATAATCAATTTCAATAAACAGCCAAAGGCTCGCAAGGTTCTCATTGGTTTTGGCGGTGCTGCCTGTCATTTTAATTGCGGTCAAGTATCAACCGTTTGATGGTTTTGCAAGCATAAACCATAATAATAAAAGATATACACCATTTTTATTTCATGTCAACAATAACTTCCGGAATTTTATTCTAATGCGTCACCGACGCAGCAACTGTGATACCCCATTTTTTACTGGAGAAAAAATATGCTAATGATTTTTTTCAACCCTCTGAGATATGAATTTCACACATTCATATGTTCGCGAGTGCTCAGATTGCAGCTGGAGTCAAAAGTCTGAACAAAATTAAGGTCACCGAGTTTCTCGACCGCGACTGTGTCTGTGACCGTGATTAAGTTCTTCTGTTGCTCAAAAGGTGTTTCTAAACCTTCGTGAAAATTAATCGTATTCTATGAAACTGGATCTTCAGGCGGCTAGTCTGAGTAATAAAGTCGAGCTTTTGCGCAGAATTATAATTATTTTATAACTCTGCGCCATGATGTTCCGGCGCAGCTTACGGCTCCGTATATAACCCGCTCTCAACTTCTTCAAAGCACTCGTTATCGTCATAAGGCCGAGATTTTTCGTTTTCCACGGAAACTCTTCCGTTCATCCATGCCTAAAAATGAGAAATGCGGGGGGGGGGGGGGGGGGAGGGGTGAAACATTGAAAGTTAATATAAGTTAATAAAATCCAATAAACACGCTGGTGGGAGTGTCGCGCCGAAGGGTGGGAAAACCATGGAAGGACAGTAGGGGTTTTCCATTGATGAGTAATTTTTCACTGTTGTCAAGGGACGGGGGGCGGAAATGACCAGCGTTCGTCGCTATCGGAACACTCGAAAAACACCGGACAAGTGAGAATAAAAAAGAAAACCAATGACGGATATCGATACAGCGATACGAAAACGCGTGGGAGCCCGAAAACCGTCCCTTCCCCTATAAAATACTGATATTCAACCAGATAGAGAAAGCAGAGGGGCGAGAACCAATGGCAGCAGCAGTAGAAGCAGAGCAGCAGCAGCAGCAGCAGGAGCGGGCAACAGCAGTCGTGAAGTAAAACGTCCCTATTGCTGACCACGTGCCTGCGTATGACCGGCATACTTATCTCCCATCCCTCGACCGTCAGGTCAGTGCTCGACCGAGTGAGTTACAAGAACACAAGCATCTTCTTTTGCGTAATACCCCGGACCAATCGGTCAAACAATGTAACTAACGATAGTTAAAAAAAAAAAAAATTATCGTTCGATGTTATTGATACGAAAAAAATTACGATAATGAATTAATTATCGATTTGTGGTTTATTCAGTTCTGATACTTCGCTTTTTTACGAAACGCGAGCTTTTGATGGTGAGTAATGAGTGCGTTTACCTTACTCCACTTCTCTCCGCTTCTACCCATACTCGTTTCCGTCATACAGCGATATCGTACTGGCTGCCGCCGCTGGCTCCACTGACGCTGCTCGTCGCTACTGCTGGCTTCGCCGTTGATCCTGCGCGTAGCGAGGGATGCTGCGAAAGCAGCACCATCAGCAGCACCACCAGCAGCAGCAGAAGCAACCCCACCTTAGCGTCGCGGAGAGCCCACATCAGCGAACGAGCAGTGAGAGCCAGGCCGCCGCCATAGCCGCTCCCCGGGCAACACGAGAGGAAATTCCCCTCCCCGGTGCCTCCGCAAAACGCGTGCGGTGACTCGACGTTTTATAACCTCTTTTTCGTTCGTCCCCAAATTTTTTCTCATTTTTTTTTTTTTTGATTGCGGTCCATCGCATTCGTCGTTCGGTCTCGATCCGCAATAATCAACGCTGCCGCACCGTCTTTTCCAGCTGGTATTATCGAATCTTTGAGAGGTTTTCTCAATTTGTTTCTTCCAGTCAAACGAACGGTGAGAATCGAAAAGAGAAAACGTCGAAGCGATGCAACGGCTCGTCACTCTCATTCGTTTATCCGCAGACTGTCGTAACTTTCTTTCAACAATACGACGATCTCCTTTATCTCGGGTTTTATGGCACAATCGTGTAGATTTGATGGAATTTCGATTTTTCTTTTTGTTTAGTTTTGAAAGTTTCGCGGTGAAAGTTATTTTTACAAGTCGTTGGTATGATTTTGACGTTTGTCATGGAATTTAACGATACGAACTGTGTCAGTGCAAGGCTGTGATTTTTTTAGGAGAGAAAAATATGAAGACAGCGACAAATTTCGCAGTGAGAGTGTTTCTTGTAGGTTTCGACCGTAGAAGAGAAAGTATTTCGCGGTGTACATACATGGAGCATGTAGCGTATGTAGGCTAGGTCTATGTACACCGGCTGCAGCTCTGCATTCAACATCTCGGCAACGGCTTCGCATGCAGCGTCTGACTATGACACGACTTTTCTACTGAAAACTACCGCGACACATTTACGATTTACCATTTTCTTTTTTCTCAACGAGTCGTCGGACATATTCTCGTTCTTTAGACTCGTTATTATACACTTAGGTATATCACACGTTTTTTTTATAGATGGCCGTTGGTGAGAAGATTATACGAGTGGAGATTATTTCGTTTAATGTGGAATTTATGTAAAATATCAATAAATGAGAAACAGGGATGTGGATAGAATGAGAGTCGAGGCTGTTCGCTAAAGAAATTCATGGAAATTTCTCGTTGTATCGAAGTCCCTTTGATATTGCATTAATTATTGGTTCCTAATTATTATTCCTTCGTTTTCTTTCTCTATTTCATTTTTCAGTGATTAACATAGATTATGTGCACCGTGCAGAATAATTCCGTGGACTCGTCTTTTTACAAAAAGTCTCGGTTTTTGATGTTTTGATGGTGATTCAGTGGTTCTCTCGAGAACGATGATAAAATTAGCGCTTATTTTTCAATGATAACATCGATTGTCGCTAAAGTACAGACCTTTTTATTCCTCAGCAGACGTGATAAGTGATTTGTGAAGAAAGAAACGTGTATACGACGATTGTTTTTTTCGGCTTGATCTCGTCGTCAGGATAATTCGTAATTCTATTCGCCGTGACGACGAAACAACGATGTTCAACACAGTCCAGTGAAGAGGACCCACGAAAAAAAAAAAGAAGGACCCAATTGTTTTTCGAATAATAAACCGACTGAATGGCTGAAGTTTCGAAGTGGAAATTCCAGCGATTTAGTTTCGTGACAAAGAAGGGAAAAAAGAAGAGTAAAACGAGCGAAGTAAAGGAAAGAATTGTTGAAAAAAAAGTGAAGTAGATTGGCTTGGTAGCCAAATGTTTGCAACGAGCAAGCTTTGCCGGTAGTGATTTTGTACGAAGAGGTTTTGCGAACAAGAAAAGCTTGCCGAAGATGAACAGACGCGGATTTTTTGAGGGAGATACGGACGAATGGAAGAGAAAGAAAAACTTAACGGCGTTGACTATAAATAGCACCAAAAAGTAGATCGAGGAGAGTCGGAGCCCCAGATACGACGAGGAAACCAGTGGAGTGAGAAAAGAGAAGAAAGTGAACGGAAAGAGTGATCTTGGGTCGGTTGAGCTCTCCGCACTTCGGTACTGGTCATGATCGATACAGGATGAATAGAATAAGCCGAAAGAACTGCGAATCGGAAGAAGGGGGAAGGTAGAATGAACATTTTTTAATGAAAATCGAATGACCAAAACATTATTCAAAAAATATATATACACATGTGTATTATTGGTATGCTTGAGCTTTGCAAGATTACGTTGTGATAATGACAGAAAATCTCGATGTCTGTCGCAATGATTTTGTAAATGGGAGGCCGAATACAGGCTTTGCTATTGAAAAATACGAAGAATAACAATAATAAGAAGCCAAGCTTACGACTATCGTCAGTAGAATGTAATTAAGAATCGTCAATTGCGCGAAGAGATTTCGCGACAGTTTTTTAGGTACGAAAAATAACTGAAATTCAAATTTTTCCCAATTCTTCCGGCGTATAAAATAATCCGCGTCGATGGAAAAAGGGAAAAAAGCAACGTAGCGAACCGAACTTGACTTGACGTCACGCGGAATGAGCTACGATTTCGAGGTTCTTCGAAGTTACTGCAAGAAACGTCGGAGGCGTTATCAACCCGTTCGCCGAGAAATGCGAGTTGGGGGTTGAACCCGCGGCGGTGGAGAGGAAAAAACAACGGTTTGTACCGAGATACGAGGGACATGGAGAGAATGGAGAGAAATATAGAGCTCGACGTTGGTTCAGCTCGTCTTACTCGGCCGGAACGGCGACAAGCGTGTTTTTTCGACGCTCGCTTCGAGGTTTTATCGAACAAAGTAAACACAGAAACGTGGAACTGCGCGATCAACGAAAACTTTCCACTTTCGAAGCTATGGAATGTCTTCTCGCGCGCGACAGTATTTTCACCCTCGAATTCGTGACGTGTTTGAAACTTTCTTTTTTTTCAATCGCCGCGTAGTCAAACCAAGATTCACTGAACTGCTTGCAACGCGATTCCGGTCACTCGATTTTTCGTATCGCATATATGTGTCCTGTTTCACGACCCTTTTTTCACTCTACGAGTCCTTCGATTCATATTGTCCGATCTTGAGCGAATTCAGTGAACTCTCGTGGGAACAAAACTTTCGAAATTAGATGCTCCGGATCTCCGTGCAACGTTCGCTTGTGTGATTTTTTTTTTGTGCGTGCAGCGACCAAGTTATCCATGTGCCTCGAATCGATTGAGTATAAACTAGGAAAATTGTGAAAATTGTCATGGGATTGTTGATTCTCCCATGGCCGAACGAGGATTCGGAGCGTTGACGACAATTCGGAGTCCTTGTATTAGGAGTAAGTATGATTTGTGCGCTTATAATTTTTACTACTTACACAATCGTACCGCATTGGGCATTAACTCTTCTTTATTCGCATAATTTATTACAAGTCAACAACAAAATAGTGCCTAGAAAAACCTTGTAAAACATGTTCCTCGAAACAAAAGCTGTTCAGTCCACGATGCCTCTCACGGATTCATTTTTTCGAGTACAAACCCATAGGTTTCTCGACTTTCGCCATATAAAATAGCATTTCGCCTATAACGCCACTGCGTGGAAAAATTATGGATGACCCACAGGCAATGAAGAGAAAAAAGTAGGGGGAAAAAAACGATGACCGATAGAATAGTCGTTGAGTTTGAGTGCGGGGTTTGAAGTATACGCGGGGGCGAGTTAGTATCGAACATCGAACCCTCCATGAAAATACGTAAACCCTGTCGCGGGATTCGTTGAGTTCGTTGCAAGACGATGACGCGATGCTCGATAGGTTGTAAAAATATCGGGCGACCAACGCTTCAACGGTTTCGATGTAAAAAATTGATGGTCTTTTTTCTCCTGACGTCTCGTTTTTCTCCCCACGTGCGGTGCTGACTTTAATCCGAAGCAACCCTGAGGGTTTTACCGTAGGACATTTATTAACCCTGGATTGAAGAGGACGAAGGCGAAACGACTCCAATGAGATTGTCGATGGTAATATCGTGCACGGGGGTTGCCGGTCGCTCGAGTTGGTGGCTGGAGGGGAGGAGTTTGATGCGAAGTACTCTGCATAGTGAGTTAAAGGAGGTGTGTTAACCCTGATCATTTTGAATTCTCCCTGAACCGGCTGCGTCGGTGGCTGGCGGATACTCGGATGGCAAGCTTGTCACATACGTGAATTATTTACGACATTCTTCGACATTGATGGACATTTGTGATTGATGAGATGTCGTTGTACGGATTATCGGTTCTTCAAAGTACATATTATTGATGCATTATACTACGATCCAGATTTGCAGGTGCTTCAGGAATTTATTTGTCGGTTATTTCGTTATTTATTGTTATCATTTTTGTCGTACGAATACGAAATTCCCTAATAGAGAGATCTACCGTTTCGATATTTTCTCCGACGTTTTCGGAAAAGCTGGAGCAATTGGGAGTGCTCGATAATGGGTATGTTGTATTCCAGATCCAAGCTCAAGAACACGAGCTAATGACGTACCGAAAGGCAGTTTCTTATCTTGAGCAGGGTACTCGAGATGTCGCGAAATTCTCCCTCAGGGTTTCAGGAGAGCATATACGGTTTAGTCAGACGTAGAGCGGAGAGAGGTCACGAGAAACGTGCTTCGACTGACCAACTCGACTGGTATTCTCCGTTCGATAGTTGATACAATCGTCGACGAGATATCGTAATTACTTACCTTTTAAAAATTCTCTGAATCAGTCGTCCGCACATTTCTCCTGACGCGGATAAATTGAATATTCAAATATCAAATGCATACGATATTCATGAGCTCGATATACGATGACGGACTTTCTCATTCGAAATTCCACCGCCACCCGTTCGGTTGCGAGCATTGAAATAATGATGTAATAACATGGACCGAAAGAGAGAGCTACTTATTTCTCCGGAAATCCATGTGCGAGAGAAACATCCAGATGTTTCTCATTCCGAAGGAACGAGAAGTTCCATAATATTACCATAGATTTTGCAGTTAACTTTCCAACCGCGGGAAACTACGGCACCTCCATTTTCCGGGTTGTTTTCACGTTGAGAGTGTTATTCGTTTATATTCATCGGAGCACATGGCGACCTCACCCTTTTCCGTTCATGTGCAAAATGGTTTATCATTGTTCGATGGTTAAAAGCAATATGGAAGCTCATCCAATTCACGGTTTCGATCGAGAGAGTGAACAAATTCGTGTGCTTTCATTGAACAACGAAAAATCCCACAATAACGATCGAAGCATTATTCATCGGCGGCCATAAAGTTTTATTCTTCCATAGGTACATCATTTAGATCGTAATAATCGTGATTTATCGACGGGAAAAAGTTATAAATATTTCAATTTCGAACGGTTTCACCTCACGGCGAGTCGCCGGAGACCGGAAGCTTCGGTATTGAATGCGTTTTTTTTTTTTTTTGTGCTTTTATACGGTAGCACTTTGGGAAATCAAGGAGGGTTGTGACGGAAAGCTCGGAGAGGCTGGCTGAGTAGAAAGGGATTTTGATTTAACTCGAAGCTCAGAGAGTGGTTTTAATTCAATGGATGAAATACTTCTCGACGAGGATATCCGCGAGGGGACGGCATCGGTTGGTGAGTGGAAATTGTGCCGGGAAGCCTTGGGTGTAAAAGAGGGATGTAGCGGAGGGTTACGCGGGTTTGCTACTCGAGGGATAGGGTCATTAAAATGTTCGGAGGCATCGTGGAAATGGTCGGGACGCCCACGGCTCGGGAAAACTCGCGTATTGGGCTTGAAGCACGATTTGTCGACTTAACTTTTCTCAGCGCTCGTCAGTCTTATTTGCGAAAAATCTTTCGTTCTTGAAGATTCATCGCAGCCTCAAGAATATATTATATTACCGAAAGTAACAAAAATAACTCATGCATTACTCATATTTTAACAAAATTCCCGCTTTAGTGGTGTATTAATTTTAATGTTTTTTAATATATCTCTTTTTTTTCGAAATTTCAATTGTCTTTTTTTTTGTTTCTCGCATATTCTATTATCTCGCGTTCATTTCGCTCGGTTTCGTCTAGCCGCGATTTTTTCGCTTTCCCTTTGAGTGTCCGCTAGCTTATCCCCAACCGAGGAGACGATCTTAACGAGGTCTTTTCTCCAGCGTCCACGCGGCCGGCTCGTTCCGCTTTTTCACTCTTCGAAACGTCGTTATGCGCGCCAGCGACGACGAGACGCGAAGACAGCGTAGACGCAGTCGGCAACCGCGTCCGTGGGAAAATCTTGAAAACTTTCCGGAGACTCGGAACGAAGTTCGAATCGTCGCGCGGACAAGAAGGTTTCCGAGGTTGTGCATGCGACTCTCGGAGAAGCGCGGCGTCGTCGTTCGGGCTTATGTACTCATTTCGAACGATCGAGACGGATTTTCCTTTCGAATATTTTTTTCCCGCGCTGATGGAACAATTCTAATTTGTTCTTCAATCACAATTCGATTTGACGTTCCGCAACTTTTATCATTATTATTTTATCATACTTGATAAGCTTTTTCTTCGGTGTTTTTTTTTTTCGTCGTAGAATTTGAAACTTGTAGTTTGATGTTTCGAGATATGCATTGGGCGGACGTTGTGCAATTTTATTCTGAAGAAATCAATTATTTGTAGGGAAATAACGAAAGCCACAATCAGTGATTTAGGGCGGAAAAGGTTATTCCGAGTTGAAGTAGCATGGACGAGTGCACTCGTCTATGTTATTCAATTATAAATCGCGATTTAGAGCTATTTATGATTGTTAGGTTCATTTATGATGACAATTTTATAATTATGTTTATAATGATAAGGCTACAGCCGTCTTTCTCGGTCCATCCTGCTTATCAGCATATCGATTCTCACGTTTGCCTTATCTCATCTCCAAGCTTGTGATTCAAATCTACGCGGTAACATCCTAATTCGGTCGTATTTCTCCAACTGAGAAGATTCCACGTAGATATATCGCTTTTTCTCCTTCCGACAACTTTTATCAAGCCCCGGGCAATTCGGGGGACGAGTTTTAATCAACCAGGATCCCACGAGCTGCTTGAGGCTTGTGGCGACAAGCTAAAAAGTCGCGCGGCCGCATGTAGGGCCAGGGCCAGGCGGGTCCAGCGATGTACGTAACTAGGATAAGAATTCGAACAAAAAATCGACGACGCAAAAAAGAAGTGGTCATGGAAAACTTGGTGGAGGAAGCAAGTGTATAAGACCTCCTTGACTTTCGGATAACAGCCCGATTTGACAAGGAAGAACAATTATTTATTTTGAAGCAGTCAAATGAAAACCGATATATTTTCTATAATAACGTTTTTGGGTTTCTGTGATACGTCGAGGAAAGCTCATATTTTGGGGTTATATTTTCAATCGACAGGTTTTTCATGCGATTTTCATGCCAAATGTAATCGCATGCTTATCGATTTAAATTCATGATTTCCAGTTTATATTAATTTCGTAACGCTGCTGGAAATTTCTCGGATACATGAAATTTAACGAATGTTCAATTCGTCCTTATAGTCTCTATTTTATAAAATACATCAGCCAGCGTTCGAATGGACGAGCAAGGAAGATCTTTTGTGTTGTATTTTCGCAGTAACTAAATCCCATGTTCCAACCTACCAGCTGATTCTGTTGCAATAATATAAATCCCCCGACACAGATACATCAGCGCACACCGAACGCGTACTTTGCTCATATTATCTCGTCGGAAATTTCAATTATTATCGCCGCACCTCGTTTTTAATTATCTCTCACTGCACTCAGCTCGCGAAGCACTCGCTCACGGCCATCGTCAGCACGAGTAACCATCGGGCTATAGTTCTAAAATTCTTCATGTTCTGTTTCGTAATACGCCTGTAATCACCGGCGTCTCCAGCGACGTTAATAACAGAAGTTCCGGTGACGTTGAGTGCTCATTGAAAACATTTTTGTCACGAACCCGCTTTGTTCTTCCATAATTCATTTCTTTCGTTCGAAGTTTGGGGAAAAAACGGAATTATCGATCGATTATTTGTTCGTTTTATCCAATTGTGCAGTGTGTAACAACAAGTAGGCAATGCCAGATTAATAATTAAAAAAATTGATAGGGAAGAATAATGAAATTTTTCAATGAAGACAAAGAGGATTTATCGCGTATTTATTTCGCTTCTCGAGGTATTCGATTGTACGAGTGGGCTGCGAAGGATCCTCACGTAGCGGTTGCATCCGGAGAAATCGTTGTACAGCATCGGAGACCACAGAAGCGACGCAGCCAGCAATTCGCAGGATCGGCACGATGCTATGCAAAGAGTTCCAGTCTCGTATCGAATAGCTGCGAGGCAGCTGCAGGCGAGAATATCACGTTTGAAGTCACGCGCATCCCAACAAGTTGATGCTCTTGGCGTTATGTAAATTTTCCGATAATTCGAAGCATTTTTCATCTCCAGAAAGCAGCATGCTCTCGGCGAAGCCTCCCCCCCCCCCCATCCCAGACTCGCTCCAGCGTTTTCGTTTATTCTTCTTATCCATCTTTCTTTGGTCCACATCTTCGGGTTATCGTCCTCTCGCTATTGCGCGTACCGCATCTCATCGCACCCACGATCCACCTTTTTTCCGACTCCCACAATTCAAATCAATGAGCAGTGCATTATCATTCGGCAATTGAATAAACTCGTTAGCCATTGGTCGAAATTGAAGGATAAATATTCTCAGCGTTTTCGTGTTTCGTTGTTTCAAGTTTTTTCTTCATTAATTTGAGACACTCGAGTGTGATAGGTATTTGTTTGAGACACTGTTTTCCCTCGATATTTCTTCTTCCGCTTTCCCGTCTCTTTCAGCGTACTTGAGATGGGCGTAGATGAGTCTGAGTCTATTGCGCTCGAGGTGCCACCGAACAATTACTCGAGGCTTTTATGCAAGGCCTTGGTCGACCCGTTTTCTTGCAAAAAGTCACTCTCCGAAAAAAATATATGGATATCTACCCAATGAAGGAAACACAAGGACTCGTGGCCTAGACAACGACACGAACGACCTCCTTTTTCCGTAGCATCTCACCGTCTTCAAGCCTTCCCCGTTTTTCTAACCTTTCAACCCTCACTATCTCCCATTCATTCGGTCTGAGAACACTCGAGTCGCGTCTACAAGGTGTCCGGAAAGTTTTCGAGACGCTGGAAAGAGTTTCATTAAATTCAACAAATTTAAAATTGTTCCTCTCAAAACTATTGGTTCAATATGGCGACGTAATTTATCCAGCATCCGCAGTACAGTAATTCGCGAAAACAATCCCTATTTTCCATAATTTTTACGAGAATATAAAAGAGATGTATATCTTCTCACCGTATATAATCACACCATTATTCATCCCTTCCACGTTTCTCCTCTTATTCACGTTTTTCCTCGTTTTCGCGCGTTCTCGTCCTCCGCAACTCGCTTCCGTGTTCGGTCTGAGACGAAACGAGTCCGACCGAGATGGGAAATCGAAATCATCATCCGTGGGAAATATAACGGTTGAAACACACGAACCACGTGCATCGGCAACGATATTCTTCCAACTACTTTGTTCGACGAAGAATAAGATTCTCGGTGTTTTCCAGCGAACAATGGGAGAATGGGAAAATAAAAACAACGCGGAAAACTCTATGACAATGAAACGGAGAAGAATAAAGTTAACGAGAAACCGTCGAACGGTTTTCACAGCAACGAAATGTAAAAAGCTTGTTCTCGCTAAGAACAACATTTTTTTTTGCAACCCTAACACAATCATGCTTGCTTGAGCTAGCATCAGAGTTTTTCTTTCCGCATTGTCAATCTTTGCTGATTGTGCGAAATGGTCGGGACTACAAAAGTAAAGAAGGACGAAAAGCGAACGTTTCGTTGGTTTTCGTTCGATGCGTCTGTTTCGAATGAAATAAATTCAACAACTTCACCTTTTTCTCTGGGTGCCACGCGGTGAGTGCGACGCGGTAACACGTCCCTCGTGCATTACACGACCGTTTGGGGAGTCATGATAGCATGGAGCAGGCGCGAGATAGCAGCTCAATCGCGTCGACGACCCCTACGCCGGGTCGGATGGATCTTTCTCTAACGACCAGTGCGCGACGCTGAACGATTCGGCCAATATTGCAACGAGGGTGGGCGCTAGGGGCTACGTAGATCCATATTCAGTACCACACGCGTCATCTTCCATATCGCAGTAGTTTCCCATGCACACGACACAAAGTTGTCCCGCGTTTTTCGATATATATTCCAGTGCGATTTCAATACTAAAACATTACGAGCCTATTTGTTTCAACCCAATAAAGTACGAATCATAATTTTTGTAACAAAATTTTCATTCTTACGCTCGTTCGACCGGATATTCCGTAAATTTGTCAACGCAGAAGTTGACACAATGTACCGTATTTATATTGTATATGCATGGTACATCGCCGAATTTTCGTTTTGCTCGTTTCAAACGTTTCTCAGAGACCATAATGAACGAAATGGAGAAATATTGCGGGATTCGTCGCCGTCGTGCCGGTTGACTTTCGTCGTCGCGGACGTGGGCGCCACGATTCGAGACGTTTAGACTGGGATGTCGTTTCAGTCGCCATGGTAACTCTCTCTCTCTCGATCTTCCTGGATTTTGGTTCGCGTGTCTCGTGTATGTTTCACGTTCCAAGGGCGGTTCGCGTCCCCTGGTCGCGTCTAATCGGTTGCCTTCGACCCTCGAACGAAATCACGCGCGTCACGGCAACAGGCAAGTCACGCGTGGGTCTGTTTGAGTTTGTACCGACTGGCATTTTTATATACCGAAATTTAATCTATCCGACGATATAAATTCGTTCGATGACATTTCTGAAACGCGAGTCGGGTCTTTGCTCATCGCGTGGATAACGTTTCTCATCGTGAACCGGGATATATCGAAGCCGGTTCTGGTTGTGGTTGCACTGCTGAGGACGGTTCGGTTGCCTGAGCTTCCCGATGCCGACCAATCGCCCGCGCGCACCATCCACTCAAGGCGACTGACCGACCGAAATTGCTCACTGCGACGTCGACCTGCGGTTTCCTGCAGCCTCCGTGACAATCCCGTTCAGCTTCGTGCAATGACTATCTCGCAACGCGGATCTGACGATCGTACAGTACGTTTGTCTTACAACAGCTGGATTTCAAACCACCTAAACCACATCGACTTCTATACCTACCCTTCCTCCTGCTTATTCGTCCTTCCTACGCTTTTAGAGCTTATTTCCACAATCGTTGAATCTTCCCTTGCAAAATTCCATTTTCTACCATAACCGTCATCAGGTTTCTCCAGATTTTCATCGTTGAATGGAAATATGTTTTGAAGATCAAAGAACGTTTAGGAAGTTCTTACACATACGCTTCCCAATTTATTTTTCATTGTCCAATCGCGATGGTTCTTTCTTTCCAAGCTTTTCCATCGTCGCAGCGGCATGTTCGTGGCGCCCATAGCCTTTGATCGATGCGGCTATCGTAGCCCGTTTGCAAACGAGCTGTCGGCCAATTCCAGCACCATCCGTATATGTATTTCCACCGGTCTCATGCCGGATAATTACGGCTCGAGCATCAACCACTGGCATTGGCACGCGTTGTAGGCAAACGTCGTCGTGTCGCATCAACCTCGTACCCCTTTGTGCGTTTCCCGAGCTTTGTCGGAGATGCACGAGGATCCGATATTTCAAAGCTTCGATGCCGTATTTAAAGTAATTCGCGAGCCGCGTATTACATATCTGCAATACAAATATGGCTTGCTTATCATTATCGCAATATTGCAGTAAGACCCTCGGTTCCGCGATAATTTCATCCATCCGCGTCCAGAACGTACAACATTCAACAATAGCTACGGTTATTCTTTATTGTTTCGTTCACCGAATGAGAACGAAAAATCTGAACAACATGAAAGAAAAAAAAAAGTTTGAACAAAGTATCGCGATAAGCAAGGAGGGCCTTCACGTTTTTTTCACGCATAAATGCCCGCGTAAGAGATGGACAGAACCGAGAATAATAGGTAAAAACAATACGTCAAGTGAAGCGAACGCGACAGCTCAATATCCCTCGTATTCCGCAGCGTGTACCGACCGGATCCAAGCTCGCTCTTGTCTCGTGTCGTCGCTGTACAATATTTTGAGCGCCTTGCCCGGGCTACTGTCCCGACCGGGCTTTGGCGACGTTTTTTTCAACAGCACTCCGTGGAGTTACCAACGATCTACCCTTCGCTCCATCCGACATCCGCTCATCCGTGCCTTCTCGCACACACGCGTTATCTCTCATCCCTTCGTGACCCATACGTCCCATATATCCCTCAAGCTCTTCCGTTTCATTCGTTGATGTATCCTCAGCCGTACCTACTCGAGAAATTTTCAATCGCGTTCGAATTAAAATTTGACAATTCACAGAATTATGAATTCAATAATATGCATTTAAAAGGGTGGGAAACAAAGTTTTTACCTTTTTTAAAATTGATTCTAACATTTGTTTTGTTCAAATGATCAATATTTTGTTCTAATGTTCAATTTTAACTCGATTTAATTTTATATTGACAGAGATTCGTATTTTTGTTGCAGATTTCGAATCGGTCCAGAAGAAATATTTATTCGCGACCCGACGGATCGGATCGGTGACGATAAAAGGGGAATCTCTCGGTAGCCGGGACGCATGGGAAATGAGCAGGCAGAGTGTGCTCACTTGTTGCACGACAGAGTGGTAAAAGGACGAAGAATACGACGTCGACGTGGCAGAAGGCGACGAAGGATAAGAAAGACACCGTTTGGTCGTCGTGTTTGCAGTGTGTCACGCACGATCGATACGACGAACCGCTCTTTTCACCATTGCACCATCGAGTGTTGACATGAAAGGCGAATGAGCGAATCAATGGAATGAAATAAAATAGAACGAAAATTTATGCGAAGTGATTGTTAAAATCGTGGCGTCGGTTATCATCGAAATGTCCGATGACTCGCTTCACGCCCGGTGTGAATTATATTCTTCGTTCGCGTCGTTCGCGCCACATCGGATTCGTCACGAAAAAATAATCCCGAACCCCGTCGATCGCCGAAACGTCGAATATCGAAACGCGAAAACCTACGAGGACGAGAAAGAGGAAGTCGAAAACCGAAGAAGCGAATTTCGTAACATTTTCTTTTGATAATTCTTCGTTTGGTTCGGCTCGAGCGAGGGGTGATCGCGTTTCGTCAGCCGTCATTCTCACCCTCGCAGCGAGATAGAGAAAAAAATTATTTCCCCATCGAAAAGCGTAACGAGGTCGGTCGAACGTTCACACGACTCATACGGTCGAGCCTGTGGGTCATCGAGGGTCGGATAACACGTGGGCAACGTAAAGAACGGGCGAAGAACAGTTTTCGGGGATGCTTCTCGGTCCATTTCCATTAACGATGATTCACCGGGTCTCGTAGGCTCCGGCGGTCGAGCAAGGCCTCCGGAAAATGTTGCAGCGGAACATTCCATTGGTCAGAGGATACGAGAACGAATAAAACCCGAAGAAAGAGAAAATAAGACGGACATAAACGTCCGCGCGAGGGAAACGAGAATCGCCAACGAGAAAAGAACGGTGCTTCGTGAAACAACAACAATAGTACTTAATGTCAATACAACTTGTCATTATAACGATAAAAAAATAGTAATAACAGTGGAATAAACAAGTGCACGGTGAAGTTGTTACAGAAAAAAAAAAATTTTGTTAAAATGAGGACTTCGATGCCGTGTCGGTGACATCGGTCGCATTTGTTTGCGACCGTTGAAGAAGAGACTCGAAAGTTTTTGGACTCGAGACAATTGGCGGCAGTGAGATTGACTCGACGGCGAAGATAGAAAAATAAATTTAACGAGTTCCAAAGCTCGATAAGAATAGTTGAGTGCGAGATCGTGTGAAATTCGGGTGAATCCAAAGCGCGAACCGTTTGATCGTTCGAAGTTGCATCGAAGGACGAACGAGAAGGAAGATCGGGGAAGTAGCAGCGTCGGCCGTGAGCGCGGGGGCGTGCTACCGAAAGGCTGGATTACCTTCGTGGAATGTCTTCGGGGGCCAAGCGGCTCGTCCAGTCGCTTAGGGGCCGTGGCAGCGGAAGTGGTAGAAGCGGTGGAGGTGGCGGACGGCACGAGGGTGACGGAAGTGGCACCGGTGGTGGTGCGGCGAGCACGAGCGCAACCCGTTTGTTTCATTATGACAGCGGTCACGAACTCGACGAAATATCGGTAATACCGGGTAACGCGAGGGGCGGCGGTGGTGGTGGTGCGGGGGGCGGTGGAAGCGAAGGTTTGCCGACACCCGCGACACCTTGCAATTCTTGCTCGGTCCTCAAGTACGGCAGCGGTCAGACGTTGTACAGCATAGCCGGATCGGTTCCTCCCGCTCCTGCAGCACCGGGTCAACGTAACGCTTCCGGTGAGTTATCGCACAAAATTTTTTATTTACCGTCTTCGATTTATCGACTCGAACAAAGGAAAATTCGAAAATCGTCCGGGGAATTTTTTTAAAATCAACGTAAAATGATTTGTCATTGGATTTTGAAAAAACGCACCGTTGTGAGCGATACTCGTGTTCGAGTTAATTCCGCAGCGTTGGAATTTCCCGCATAGTGCGGTCTATTTGCTAATATTGGAAATCCGTCACATGGCCCGTCGGCACGATCGCGTTGTACATAGGTGCAGGTACATCGGCAAATTTCGGACGTACGGTTGACGCGTAGCGACGAGACGTCGCTCGCGAACAGTAGCCACCGAGCGCTGTCAATCACGCGGCTAAGTAGTCGAAGATGCAATGGTCAGACATAGGCGCACGCGTGTTAATTACCGTAATCGCACTCCGGAGTGTCACAGTGAGGAGCTTTTGACGTGGAAATACATGTCGAACGGTTGAAACTCGAATATCAACGAGTATTCATGACCATTCAATGGCTATCTAACATTGCAATGTTTGGAATAAAAATCAACGAACATACGATATGACATTTAAAAACCATAAACCGATGAAAATTAGAGTTATTCACTGCATAACTTTCATGTGTATTGCCGCAAGCTCATCCTCATTCTTTACCCGTACCATGGCCCAGAGTGTTTCGTGCCATTTAGCTGAGAGCTGTCTGTTTACGCGGCCGGCCGGGAAAGTGCGCTCCCGGCAGCTAGTGGACCGCCGGGTCCAGACACGCTTCATAGACCAAGTTTCGAGTGAGTTGCCCCAACGACGAGTTTTCGGAAGAGCATTGACCGCGCTTCGGGGGGAGCGAGGGAACGCACGAAGGGAAGCCGAGCTTTCCGTTGGCTCTCTATTCCCTTATACCCTCGAGCCGACCAACTTTTAGCTTCCTGGCTATACTACTAGCTTCTCATGCTGCTGCTGATGCTTCGGCTAAACTATCTCGTGGCGCGCACTAGTGCCTCAATCTCCTTCCACTTTCCGTCCCCATTCCCCGGTCTTTTTATTCCTTGCCATCGTCTCACTTTATCCGGTTGTACTTTGCTCATTGAGCTGAGCCGCGAATCCAGCGGGGTCACGTACTCGTCGTCCACAATTCCGATACTTTTGTCAATGTTCGGATAACTCGGTTATGGGCAAAGTCGTGGAATAAAAAGAAAATGTTGCCTCATGTATTTTTCCGACTGTTCTCGTAGAATATATTAACATTTTATGCCGTCCACCGCACGCGGGGCCACGTGGATTATACAGCGATATTATTTTACGACGATGAAACGTTTATTATTATTATTGCTTCTGGATATTCGAAAAGAACGGTTCCGAAAAGTATACAATGAATGAATGAGAAGGAGCTCGCGTGGTTACGAAACGGCAACAATGGGGATGATACGAAACGATTTGGTCAAGTTTTTGTTCAAGTCTCCGGGCTCTTTCGATCAATTTTTCACCGATAGACATCAGGATAATGCCCGCGTTGGGAGCTTCTATCTCAAAATTCATTGCTCCTGTGCTGTTCCTCCGCCTCGGTTACCCAATGCTCGTTCCACGAAACTTGAGGCAATAAATTTAAGTGTACAATCGTTATCGAAGCGATAACGATGTCCATTGTGTACAACCATGTGCCAAACCGTACACAATGCGCGCTATACGTTACATATATACATATATACGTATGAGTGTATACAATATCTAGAATGTATAGTCGACTCTCAATACGATAGCTATGGAATATCTATATCTACACTTACTGCACGAGTTTGCGTACGAAATGGACCAATGTTTGTACGTGCTCTCTAGCTTCCCTCGGTCGTTCTCCATCAAACATTTCAAACACGCGTGTGCCGTCGCGATTAGCGATATACATGTACGCTTACTGGCGAGCATCGTGATCTCCATTCACCTACCGCTGAGAAACAGGGCTACAGGTTTGCGTTTACGAAATTTACGACGAGATAGAAACCAACGAAAATTCACGAATTATTCGAATATGACTAGCTGACGCATTAGTTCGATAATTTGGGCGTTTGAAAAAGCGAACAGTCGTTTCTAAGACCGATTAAATGTTTTATAATTGTTTATTGAGATTTATATTTTGTTGAGAATTATTTGAGATTATTATTATTATCATTTTTGTCATGATTTGAGTTTGAAAAGCTTGTGGGATGGTTTGTTTGCAAATTGTTGATAAGATTGAAGGCTTTCACACACGGCTAGGGCCGACCCGTCCAAGCGGATTAAATATCACGTCACATAGCTCGTAACTGATGCGCACCGCGTGTAACCTATGTGAGCTTTTACGTGTGCGTACGCATCTGTTTCGTGGTTGCTTCGTGTAGAGCTGGGCTTCCCAGGGTTCACGTCGTGTACGTTTTCCTCGCAGCTTCGTGTATCGATCGATGCTCATCAAACTGTGAGAATGCAATCTACGTACGGGCCTTTCGGTAGATTACAAATTATAACGAAAATACTATAATTGAGTGGAATACCATCCGCACGAATATATGAAAATACAAAAGGAAATAAGAAACGACGTATCGTAAAATACCGTTAAAAGTTTTAAATTTAATCGACCGTACAATCGTTTAGTCAGGAAAGCTCGCAATAGCACGAGTTGTTGTTCTCGTCAAGAGATTCTTGTTCATGAAGGTTTTGCTTTTCTCGTTGAAAGTTGTCGGAAAGAGAAGGAGAGTCGAGGGACAACGGAGTTCTTGTAGGATGATTTGTCTTCATTTGTTCTTGGAGGTCATATCGCAGTCAATTTTCCGAAACTTTGTGTAAATGGTAGCGTTGCGTTGAGCAACAGTAGGACGACCTAACGGGAGGGAAGTAACGAATTAAAACTGGTTAACCGGTTCCAAAAGCTCCATCAGGAGGTCGGAAGTCATTCGAACAATTTAAATAGGTCGTGAAGGGAGACAGAAGCATTGTTCCATAACCTACGAACTTTTTAACATCGCGCCGCTTCGCTCTGGTTTCCAATATTTTCATTTCCTTGAAATTCCTCTTTCAGTCGTCCCAAAGTAATTGACGCGTTTATCTATTCCGATCCTAATAGTCATTACTCATGGTTTGTACAAAAAATAAGTAAAATACTCGAAGCTAAATTTTAAAAGTAGATGAAAAACTTCCACAAAAAATTTACAAAGATTATCCGGATTCAAACGATTTTTTTTTTTTCATTTTGGAGAACGTTTTTATTTGTCGATTGCAAATATGATGCAAATGATTCTTGCGACTGGCGACAATGACGTCGAAAACGCATCGGGCTTTAGTGAAGCTGGGCCTCGCGAAAAAAAAAAACCGTAAAAATAAAGCAAACAAGCGAGAGCTTGGCGCCGCGTTCGAACCGTTCCGAAGTGGAAAGGCTAGCGAAAGCGGATGATGCAGAAGAGGATAAAACACGTGGGGGTAGTTCGAGAGGTCCAGTGTTAGGGACGAATGGAGGATGAGGGAATCGGGGAAAGAGACCAAAAAGGGATGGATATCTCACTCGAGACCGTGCGGGCTTTTAAAATTGATAGATGATCCGGAAACGATGTATATGGGTGTACGTTCTATATGGATATATATATATTTACGAAAATACATAATATGTACATATATATGTGTGTGTATATATTTTAAAAGGCTGTTAACCCGGTTAACAATCGCGCATCCGCGTGACTCGGTGCTGCGGCTGTTGCGAGTCCCATATGCAGCACCAACCCCCCCCCCCCCCCCCCATACTTCAACCGACACTTTACTTCTTAACCCCTGACGCGCGTGTGCTCGTGATTCGGTGTACAAATACACCGTTCGATATTCACGAGCCTATCTCGTCACTAGCGTATATCTATTTTTCAAACGACCGGTATTTCGAGGACACCGATATTTTTTCTTTGAACATCCCTTTTCCGTTGGAACTCGTTGAATTTTTTCACGCGCGGTATTGTGCGTATACAAGAACCATCTAACGCTGATTCGCACGATACACCTTTATGACGTCATTAATACACGGAACGGTGATGATCATTACAGTAATGCGAGCACGATCGATCACTTTGTTTTCACGATCATGTTTCACAATACAATAAACCGTGTCGATGTTTACAAAATATCACTCTCGGCCACATAATTTTCTATGGACTTTGTGCATGGACCGAATTGTCCACATAAATATTAAGCATTGCACCGGACTGTATTCTGGACTTTGGCAAGCCTGTTCAACATTAAAATATATTGGCCCGATGCCATATAATGATATTTAACGGCACTGACAGATCTAGTTTATGACAGGTATAACACGTTGCGATTGGCTACGAGCCAGAAAGTTCCACGGTACACCAGCTCCCAAGTTTTGTCCACGTCGTCACATTCTTTTAGATTGGATTGTACCGTTCTTACAAAAATGCAAAGGTAGACGATTTTTCGAGGAATCTATTTTGATACGATCTGTTCGTTTAATTGCTTCCGAATGTCGAAAAAGATTTTACTGATAAATCTAATCGTCCGGTACAATTATAATTCCTTTCTCAGCAATAAAAGAATGGAGGGTATGTTCAATTGGAATACTAATCGGCTTTTGATTAAGGGTACTAACTTATCCAGAACTTTATTGCTGTGCTTGAAGCATCCAAGCAAGCTGGTACACCGACTTCATACGATATTATTAACCTAACTTTAATAATTACTTAAATTCATTTTGATACACTAAATATATAATTAAGGTGTACAATAACCACCTGCCCCTAAGAAACGGATTGCACTATGCATCGTTCACCAACATCGATGCCGTGCGGACGTACGCTGGCTCAAAGCTCCTCGGTGGTTGGTGTCTGACTCGCGTTGACTTATACTACTCGATCGTTTCGGATAATTCACATTACAAGGAAGTAATGGATATTCGTCTCAGCGGGAACGCGATATCTCTGATATTCGCGCCGTAGAAGTGGTAAATGTTGAATGCGACATGATTGTTGTGCAGAATCGGATACCGTTGCGCGAAGTTCTGGGACACAGTGACGAGACGGCTGTCGCGTAGCACAGCGACGGTATCGGTGGTGCTTCAGCAGCCGAATGCAACCGTGGGCCCGAGCGCCTGCAATAACCAAAGGTCCACTGAGGGCAACCGAGTGCAAACCGGATGCAACTCTATGCGCCACAACTGTTATCCCAACTTTCCTATCGCGACCCGCACTTTTGCCACGTTTCGCTTTTCCACTCTTCGTTGGACCACCGACAGTTTTGTTGCGTTTACTCGCCCACTCCATTGCACTTTCTGCCTATCTCTCTCTCTCTCTCTCTCTCTCTCTCTCTCTTTCTCGCTCTCTCCCTTCCACACTTTCTCGGTTCGCCATCAACGCCAACCAGAAATATGTCAACCAAAACGTATAAATATTACGGTATGGGGATTCGGGCCGCACTACCTCTATGCATGCACCAACGACTTCCAATATGGACCCGTGTAGTCGGAAATGCCGAAGGCAGAAAGAAATACACACACGCACACAACAAACAGACCACAGCACGCATGGACAATCAGTTAAATCGAAATAAAAAGCCATCGTACTTATTTTCACCGTTCGCAGCAGGTTCGGCTATCGGTTCACTTTTATTTCATAGCGCAAATTTCGATAGCAGTTTTTCAAGTTCTCCAATAATTGTAGCCACCGTCGTTGCTGCAATTGGCGGTTCATTCCGTGTCTCTTTTTCTCGTCAGTCGTGGTCGTTTTTTCCTTTTTATTAATAATTTACTTCATTATTCACGAGGGTCGGGAAGCTTTATCATAATTTTTTTCGTGTAATTTGTATTCCATTTTACTTCGTACCTTTCGCTTCTGTAATTTCACACTTCTACACTAGAACTCATTTTATTCCCCATGATTGTGATGTTTTTTTCCGTTTTATTCCTCCGTTAATTCTCACATTCGTATGCGGGATAATTTCTAGGCTGCAGCAACGCTAATGGCGCATAGTTGAATATTGCAAGCTCGCTAAGAGAGTAAGCGGGAGCTGAAAAGTGGAAGGGCGATTGTAGCCAGCATTGTACGATGGCGACTGTGGGTATAAGGTGCTTTGCATGCAGGACGTTCGCACAGGGACTCGTGGAAGAGTCTAAATAAAGAATGAAAAGCAGAAAAAACGAAAAAAGATAGTCTTGGGGGGGGTCGGGGAAAAGGCAACGAGAGATTGAACGGGTAGAAGAGACGATGCTCGTAGACCCTCGAACGGGAATACTTCGAAGGAGATCTAGCTCCAAGGTTACCATGGAATTTTCGGGGATATACTGCGAACGTGAAAGGAATGCTTGAGCCAAGCTCTGTGTCTGGTATATGAGCTGTCTATGTACATCGTACATTATGAAACTTACTGAAACGTATTTTACCCGGAATGAGGTGCTTGCGAAAGCCTACGTTATATAAATTCCACTGGCAATATCTTTTTCGTAAGACGCATGTAGAAATATCGAACAAATACTCGTGGGGTTTATCAGAATGGAATATTTAATTGAGACTAGCGAATACGGTCAGACGAGATGGAGGGACTACAGTGTCGAGAATATCATGAAATATAAATTTCGAAGATAAAAACGTACGACAAGCGATTCCGTCGAACCGATCGAAAAAGACGTATCGAAGAATAATATTTTATAGCCTCCTTGCATTTATCAGGAGTACGAAGAAGCTGGAAGGAGTGATGAAAGGGAAATCCAATTGTCTCGGTCTCTCGACAATTACAAGAAAACGACTCGACCCCCGTCTGTGTGACGCAAATGTAAACGCAGTGCCCGGAGACCCGCACAAGTTCCGTGTTCCCGTGGAAGATCTACGAATTCAAGCAACCGAGTGCTTGCGTCCCGTCCATTGTCGAATATATACATATACATGTACATATCCACAGATATACGGTTGCTCGGTTTGTATGTGTTGCCAACTTGGTAAGCGTTAAGTGGGAGTGTAAATTTACAGAACTGTATACGCGGGTTCCGCTGCAAAGGCCTTGAGGGAATTGTTCGTCACGAGAAAGGCAATGGCCGTGGCAGAGAGAAGCAAGCCAATGGGAATGACAGAGTCGAAGGTGAAGGAGGGTGAGGGCTTGATTCAGTCGAGCTTTTAACGGACGCTAACTTCGAAGGGAATACACATGGTCCACAACGGTTATACGAGATCCTTCGTGTCTTCCAGCACAAGAACCCATCGTACGTTTTTTCCTCGTTGCTTCTTCATCTTCCTTCTTTTTATTCTTCTTCGCCATCCACTCCCGGATCGCACGTTTGACGTGTGCTACGTGAGCTTTCTCCATCTGTCTCTGAGCGTTAAATTCTACGGGTCGAGAGTTATAAAGAGGTCATCCGACGAGCTTCTCTTATGGAGTTGTCGCTGCTGCACCGCTTTTCTCAATTTTATATATCAATATATATGTATAGGATGGGTATATTTTTGGGAATACCTCCTTTAATAAATAGAGATCGAGTGAGAGGGCAACATGTAATAATGAAGAATGAAATTTATTAACGAATACAGCACAATATAAGATTAACTTCGTACGCCCTTTGTCTAATCGACGCGCGTCTTCGCGAGGACCAGCGACTTCTGCCCCGCTCTAGCACGCTTCTCGCCTACTTAACCCCTACTCCCTGATTGAACGGTCGCATTCGAACAAAGCCCCGATCGTTCTCGTATATTCATAACAAACCGATAAGCCTCGTTCGTTCTCGAACGTTCGACGCGCTCTATTTTATCCTACACTCGGCCATTCTGATTTTACATTCGACCCTGAATGTTTAGTTACATGAGAGTCTTAATAGCTAAGTGTCAAACACATCGCTTGGCTCTTCTTTGTTCGAATTTTCCAGCCGATCCCTACAATCATCTTCGTCATCGCTGTCGAGATTATCGCTCCAGGGTTTAATATAATCAGCAGCGGTGGATGTTTGAAAAGGCCCTTCATGTTCGCCAACTTTGCGCACAACATAACGATTATTACGTAGCACTTTCGTTACCGTGTATGGACCGAGATATTTCGAAGAGAACTTCATTCCCGGGCCGCTCTGCGTCCGCTTGATGGCTATCAGGTCGTTTTCGCGATACACGGAAGCTTCTTTTCTCTTCTTATTGTAGCCTCGCCGATTTTCCGATTGGATTTTAGCGATATTCTCTTTTGCCTGCAGTCGCAACTCGTCTCGACTGCTCTGAAACGTCGTTATCCACTCATTCTCGATGATTTCTCGAATTTGAGGATCATCCCTTAATCTCGCTCGAGTACCGAAGAGCAGTTGAAATGGCGTTGTACCAATGCTTCGGTGTGGCGTCGTATTAAGGAACCGCTGAGCTATTCCGAGATGTTTATACCACTCCGTAGGCTTCGGAGACGAGAGCTTCGTCAACAAAGATATCAACGTGCGATTGACACGCTCTACTTGGCCATTGGCTCTTGGAATTCCCGTCGTCGTCAAAATGTGTTCAATATTCTCGGATTTGCAGTAATCACGGAAGTCACCTGAGGTGAAAGCAGTGCCCCGGTCCGAGACTATTCGTTGTGGATTTCCGAAAACGTTTGCTTGCTTCTGCAGTCGATCAACAACTTCGGCTGTTCCGGTTGACTTCGTTGCATAAAGCCACGTAAATTTTGAAAAACTGTCCACCACAACGAAGATGTGGTGGTAACTTTTCTTCGTCGACGTCAAAGGTCCGAGATGATCTATGTGATACGTGTGCAGAGGTACTTCGCCTTTGTCAATTGAATTGAGAAAGCCCTCTTGTTTCCCCTCTTTCCTCGTTGCCAAGATACAGTCGATGCAGTTACGCACCGTTTTCTCTACTCGGCGGCGCAGATCTTGTATCCAATAGTCACGCTTCACGAGGGTCTCTGTCTTGTTTATCGAAAAGTGACCACGCTCGTGCGCCTGTCTAATCACTTGATAACACATGCTTCGCGGAACGACGAGCCGAATATCGCCGTCGACTTTTTTGAATAATAAACCATCGCGAAAGCAGAATCCTTGTACGCGCTCCTCTTTCATTTCGCGAATAACTTTTTGGATCTCTGCGTCTTCCTCCTGAGCTCTCTTCAGTCGTGCAATAAGTCCGTCTTCGTCTTTGTCGAGAAGCATGCATGTCGGCAACGGATTTCGACTCAACGCGTCAACATGCACCATATTCTTCCCCGGCCGATGTTCGATGGTGTAATCAAATTCTTCGAGTTGAAGCGCCCATCTCGCAACTCGCACGCACAAATCTTTTTTGCTCATCGTAAGCGCGAATGCGCGACAATCAGTGACGATTTTAAAAGCTATTCCTAACAAATAAACTCGAAATTTTACCAACGCTTTGATTACCGCGAGTACCTCCAGCTCGTAGCTGGTGTACTTTGCCTCGAGATCCGTCGTTTTTCCGCTCGCGTAATAAACAGGGTGAAGCGCATCATCGTCGTTGCTTCGCTGCAGCAAAATCGCACCATATCCCTGTATCGAAGCGTCTGTGTGAAGTTCAGTTACGGCACCCACGCGATACAAATTCAGGACCGGCTTATTAATTAACGCGATCTTTAAACGTGTAAACGCATCAGTTTGCTCTTTTTCGAATTTGAATTTCACGTCCGCTTTCAACAAATTCGTCAAAGGCCTTGCAATCAGCGAGTATCCGGGAATAAATTTTCTAAAATATCCCGTTAATCCTAGAAATCCCTGCACCTGTCGCACATTTGCGGGTTTCGGGAATCGTTCGACTGCCTCAGTTTTTCGCGTCGATGGCTGCACACGTCCGTTCTCGATAATGTGGCCTAAAAACTCTACTTTACTCTGTAAAAAGCTGCATTTTTCCCATTTGATAAACAATCCCGCTTGACTCGCGGTGTTTAAAACTTGTCGCAGTTTTTCCAACCCACTCTCGTAATTCGCCGATGGAACGATCAAATCGTCCATATACGTTAAGACTATTCCGTCTCGAATTAAATCTTGGAAAACCGCGTTGACGAATCTCTGAAAAACCGCCGGAGAATTACATAAACCGAACGGGACTCTCATAAACTCGTAATGTCCGTCGGGGACAATGAAAGCCGTGTACTTTCGACTCGATTCATCAACTTCAACTTGGAAAAATCCGTTTTCCAAGTCTAACGTGCTAAAAACTTTCGCGTCTTGTAACTTATCTAATTGATCTTGAATCAACGGCAGAGGATATCGATCTTTGATAATTTTTTTGTTAAGTAGTCTGTAATCAACGCAAATTCGGTTACTCCCGTCCTTTTTCTTAACCAAAACAATCGGACTTGCATAGTCAGAAACTGAAGGTCTCGCGACACCGGCGTTGACCCACTCTCGTATCTGTGCGTTTACGTCATCTTTCTCGGATGCGCTCAACCGCCTTGCTCGCTGATATACCGGTTCGTCATCTTTGAGTACGAGCGTCATCTTAATTCCTACTTCTCGAGTTCGAGTCGGATTATAACTATCAATAAGTTCGCGAATAACCGCTCGATGTTTTACGTCTTTCACGAGAGACAGTTCGGCGGAGTTCGATTCTGAATCAGCGCATAGATCGATCTGAAATATTTCCGGCACATCGCTCGCAATAGGTTCGTCGTACACGGGAGTGATTTTCGATACGCCACGCCTGACGTGCAGATCTACTTTGTCAAGAAAATCGCGACCTATTAATAATTTGTGACGAGAAAGATCATCGGAAATTACGCGAATTACTATCGGATATAAATGCTCGTCAACCGTAAGTGTCGCGTTAAATTCTCCCAATGTTTCGTTTGATTCGGTACCCACACCGCGGAATGGAACTCTTTTATCAATCAACTTGGGTGCACCGATTCTAATAAATTCGTCTGCGCGCATGACCGTTAAATCGCTCCCCGTATCGACAATCGCGGGCATCGGGATGCCATTTATTTTCACGTCTACACTACGTTTACCTGACATCAACGGTGCTATTACGCAATTTGTCTCGACTTTTTCTTTTTTTTCTTTTGTATGACAATTCGACGATACATGCCCATATTCATCGCAACTGAAACATTTCGGTCCTTTGTTTTTGTCAGGGCACGCGCCGCTGACGTGAGATTTTTCACCGCAATTATAACAACGTTTTATTATTCTTTTTTCATCACCCGCTCTCTCACGCTTATCAAACTTACGCTTACTTCCGTCGGACTTATCACTCGATTTCGCGCCGCTGCTTGCCGATGCGCCGTCTCTATCACGCAACGTGATCTCTTCAAACGCCGTCAAGAGTGCTTCCCTCGATGCGTAACCCTGGGCGCGAGCTATATCCTGCAGGTGAGGATCCGGAATGCCCTCGACGATATATCCAACGATTTCCTCATCGCTTACCGGAATACGATTCGCCAGAATAACTTTTTCGTGGACGTAGTCGTGAAACGATTCATTTTTTTTCCATACACGACCTTCAAAACGTCGCCGTAGTACTATCTTGTTTGGCTTGTGATGGAACATACCCTTGAGCGCAACCAGCAAATCGTTAGAGGTCATCTCCATAAACGCGGGCTTCGAGTGAAACCACTCGAGCGCTTTTCCCTTCAATCTTAGCCCAATAAGAAGTTTCGTCATGTTGTCATCTAGATTGTACGCCGTTTTCAAAAAGCACACCTGTTTTTCCCACGTCTCGAAGTTTTCGGGAGTTCCGTTGAAATCGCTCAGAATATCCGCGATCGTTGCCACACTCGCTTTCGCAGACGTCGTCACTTCCGCCGTTCTATTCGGTACAGTCGGTGCGAGGGGTACGACCCGCTCCCCTCCGCTCGCCCCCGCCGCAGCTTGTTCTTCGTTTCGAGGACGCTGTAATTGTTCGAGCTCTCGCTTAGTTATTGCGAGCTCTCGCGCCATTACTTCTTTCTCGCGTCTCATCAACTCTATTTCTCGTTGTAAGGCAATCGATGCTGCACCACTGTCACCTGTAACATTTTGCTGTTCACTGAATTCGTCGAAACCCGAAGGCAGAGACACTTCACTTATGCCATTTGATTGTAGCCGTTCGAGAAGATCGGCCTTTGTTCCTCCCGCAGCAAGCCCCTTACTCTTTAGGATAGCCTTAAGCTCAGCGACCGTAAGAGCCTCAAGCTCACGCGGCAGCCCCATCATTGTCAATCTGTATATTTCTGTCTGTATATTTCTTCACGTCGTTGTCTCACACACGCACTTTGCCAGTGAGTCCGTCGTATCACTGGTTCAATTCGTCAGAGATTTTCGGATTTTCTCGCAAACCGTCGTAACGCGCACGTCTATTCACGAAAACGCCGGCTCACTCGAATTTTCACCTTGTTCCGAAAAACACATCGTCTTAATTCACACAGAAATTTTCGTTCGTCTTATTTCACACGTCAACTATCACGCGTTGTCTTCACTCGATCCCGGACGAGCCCCCACGTTATAGGATGGGTATATTTTTGGGAATACCTCCTTTAATAAATAGAGATCGAGTGAGAGGGCAACATGTAATAATGAAGAATGAAATTTATTAACGAATACAGCACAATATAAGATTAACTTCGTACGCCCTTTGTCTAATCGACGCGCGTCTTCGCGAGGACCAGCGACTTCTGCCCCGCTCTAGCACGCTTCTCGCCTACTTAACCCCTACTCCCTGATTGAACGGTCGCATTCGAACAAAGCCCCGATCGTTCTCGTATATTCATAACAAACCGATAAGCCTCGTTCGTTCTCGAACGTTCGACGCGCTCTATTTTATCCTACATATGTATATATATATATATTGCCAAGAGGGGAGCGTTAATTTTCTTCGACGGTACACTTCCTTTATCCACTAATCCGTGCTTCACCGGAATATTATTTCTCTCGTAACTCCCTCGAGCTCAGCGCCGAGTAAAATAGTAACGCTTTACCTTCGAGTTTCGTAAATTTGTATAAATCCAAGTAGCAACTGTACTTGGTAATTCATAGCCGCCGAGTAGCACATTTACGTTGGATAATGGGTCGCAATCTGATGTTCCATGAATGGTTAATTAACATAATATATTTTCTTACACCATACACGACATTTCACGTTCACACATTCGTAAGCTTGTACAAAGAGCGAACGCAAAGACAGAAACAGCAGAGACGCAAAATACGTCTGCTCCTGGGCAGACTTATTTCAACCATTGTACACTTCGATGGGAAAGAAGAAACATTCAATATCGGATTAATAACGCGAAGAAAATATGTGCTATGTAAGTGAGAATAGATATGAATAAATGAAAAAAGCTTCGGGGAGCCACAGTTGGTATTTTCGTCGATGGTTATCTCAGGAAAACGACCAGCGCGATTTTTGAATTCTTTATAAGCCCGTAGCTATTCTCACTGTCTCCGCGTTATCTTTGTACAGATTCTATGCCTCTTTCTCGCCGACGTATTCTTCGGTATCTTTGTACATCGAAGCCGCACACGGCCATCGATCGCCTCATCCCGCGTTCATCCACCACAGGCCTCGTCTCACATTTTTCTTTCGAGTTGGCGCCCTTCTACCGTGATACAAGTGGATTACGACTTTGCAACTCCATGCGGCTGCTTGCTTCACGACCCGGCTGTACGGCGAGTCAAGCATTGACTGCAACACCGGCGATAGATAGTGGCAGCGGAGGTTGTAAGTTCCAGTACCGTTAATATTGTACGTTAGAATCTGTACGGAGCAACGTATATGCTCCCGTTCAAGTTCGCGAGAGGCTTTTGGGCTGACAAATTGGACGAAGGATATCTCGTGCCTTCCAACTAACTTTGGGATTAACTCCGTCTTCGGCGGCTAGAGATTTCGTCCGCAGGGGAGGGTTTCTCTATAATTATTTTTACTAGCACGGTTTTGGTACTTCGTCGGACAACGATATACGCTGAAATTAATAAAATTATGAATAATACCAGCGTTATTGGTTTGTTACAAGCTCCGAATGACAAAAATAACATAAATGTAAGCTCTGAGAACATTTAGTTTCAGCTTTGATTGGCATTTTGTATACACACGAAACTGCCAGCTAGGATTTACCGAATTTCACAGAATTTCAAATCCCCTGGTCCATTCATTTGCCCCGAGCAATTCAAGCGGGGTCGCGTTCAGTCGCGTCGTCAGTGAGATTTCGATGAATTTCGCGGTAGTTTCGGTCATTTTCTAGAACTAATATTCCCACATGCGGGATTGGTTCGACGTGACGGTATCGAGGGTGAAACGCGAGTAAACTTTGATTCGAAGTCCGACGATCAAGTTGGACCTCGATTCGGTCAACCAACCTGATCATGGACGAAAGATGAAATTCCACACATCGTAATCGTGAACCATCCCTCGGATCCTCGATAGTTCCGATGGCGAATCGCAGAGTACGGTGCGGTCTACCGGGAGCTTCCTACTTGGCCGGCGCTATTGCTCTCCGGTATCACCGCGTCGTACATTATGCGGGCTGCTTGTACCGCCAGGAGTTACGGGATGGAAGTGCGTATGGCTCGAAGCATATTGACTATCGCAAAGGAGCAAGTAATGGTTGAGGTTAATTCCTGTTTGTGCAAGCCCCCGCAATTCACATCGTCCAACCGCAGAGCCCCTCCACGGCCATCCTCCCCTGGCTCTCCTTCTCAACCCGAAACTACCCTTCGACGGTTCGCCACCTATAAACCGCTCTCCGTATTGTATACGGCGTACGCGCGCTCTAATGTTGGGAGATCGAACGTTCCAACAGGCTTCGCTCGATTCCGAACTTTTGCGTTATATTCTATTGAACCGTATTCAACGATACGCACTTTGGTCAAGTTGTTACTCGGTTCCCCGCTATTATCGCATTTCCTCATTGCATGGTTGTTTGGATTTTTATCGTCGTCGAAATAATCACAGAATTTGATTGATTTACATTCTGTGAGAGATTGCGTTTTAGTGATTTTTATTTTTTAATATTTCTGCCGAACTTTTGTCATGTCTGTGACATTATATAGTCCGTTCGCATGGCTTCAAATCTGTTTTTTCCATTTTTATCTTTTTCCTCTTCTTCTTCTTCTTCTTTTCCTACTTCTTCTTCTTCCGTCGCTTTGAAGATCGTATCTCAAACCAAAACCGAGCCAGCGAAACATTCCATACGTCGAATTCGTCGATATAATGTATGAGTCGCAGCGTTTTCTCGTGTACTGTGCTACATGATACCCGTTTCTCCGCGACATTCAATACCACACCGCCAACCGGGACGTTTTATGTTCTCCACCGTCGAACGTCCAATGGCGTTCCGTGGTGCACTGTTCCGCCATATCCCTCCTCATTCTACTTTTATCTCCACCCCTCTCACCTTTCTCTCGCTCGGCCGCTGTACCATCGGCCACCAGGCTACATCGCACACCGCACAGTGCCACCCGACGCTATAGACTTCCGTTTGCCGCACCTCTTTCCGTCACTAGCGCTGCACATTCCGGAAATGCCTGGACCTGCATGCTCTATATATGCAATACCGCGCCGTCGTTCCAAAGCGGTCTACTTGTTCGCGGTAAAATCCTTCATTTACGGCCGGAATATCGCAGCAGCGCCAAGTCGGCAATCGCTTTGTCATTTCACACTCCCGATGTACCCATTCTTTTATAATTTGTGCACGTATCTGTCGTTTATTGCGATAAATTTTGAAGCTTGGTTATATTTTCCGATTTATCGATTTCGAATTTCATTCGAACAATTAGAAAAAAAAAGAAGATATGACGGCCCCAATTTTTTCGAGCGGATAACAATTTCCAAACTGCTTAATAATGATGATAATAATAATAATAATAATAATAATAATAATAATAATAATAATAATAATAATAATAATAATAATAATAATAATAATAATAATAATAATAATAATAATAATAATAATAATAATAATAATAATAATAATAATAATAATAATAATAATAATAATAATAATAATAATAATAATAATAATAATAATAATAATAATAATAATAATAATAATAATAATAATAATAATAATAATAATAATAATAATAATAATAATAATAATAATAATAATAATAATAATAATCATCATAATAACAACAACAATAATAATAATTATAATAATAATTATAATAATAACTGTCAATCTCGATAACGTAGAAATTTATGTATATGTTATCCAGAACAAAAATTGATTTTCCCATCGTTCGAAGAAATTCAATCCATAATTCCAACCTTGACTCTTGCTCCCCTTGTGTATCCGAAGCTCACATTATATTGTATATTTCGATGCGACTCGAAGCCGAGAGAAGAACCGTCCACCATCGTGCCTGAGTCAATGCAGACCACCCTCGTGCTCCTCGCCTCCCTCTTTCTAATCCTCCGTGCTTCTCTCTCATCCCGGGTATCAAACCTAAACCCATGTATAAGCGTACATATTGGTACATCGTACGGCATATACACAGGTACTACATAATACGTGTGTACACAGTGAGCGTTCACTCGAGTGCTCCGTTTTATTTGACTTGACGTACGCGAGGATCGACGAAAGACCAAGGATCCCCGGCGGCTCTGTGGAGTTTCACAGCCAACGACGATATCTATCTCCATCCTTCTCATGTATGCTGTCTTTCCATAACCAAACCCGGGCGACGTTGAGAATAGAGCACGCGTTTCTCAGCCTTAAACACAGCCGATTTCTCTTTGAACACGACCGCGCACAAGCGATCGAGGCTGTGATATCAACGGGCTAAATGAAAACACCATTCAACAACTGTCGACAGCGTGATGACTTTAGCTCCGTTACTTCAAATGATGAATAAACGACGGTAAAACTGTGACTGTGAAACAACGGTAAAATAGGAATAGCGCGTGGGCTCGAAACTTCCTTTACTCCTTTTCTCAACGCAACTTAAAGGTTCGTTTTACAAGTAATTGTTGATAGAGGTCGTAATACGGACCGATCGTCGAGACAGAAGATTGATTAGCTCGTGAATCTAAAATCCCCGTATTAATAACCATTGAAGCAAGTTAATAGCCCAACAAAACCGTTGGACAATATAATGTGTATCAAGAAAGAAGCGATGAAGAGGATGAGAGGATTGAAGTTCCACGGATAAAACGATGAACGTTAAAGCAAAGGGGTTGATGGGAGAAGAGCCAGCCTCCGCCGTCTTGTCGTCACTCGTCCACCGTCCGCGAACTCTCCGCTCTATTTCCGTCGTTGTCGCCAAGGGGGTCGTCGCCCGCGCGGGATAATGAAAACCCGTATCAAGAACCACCCTGACTCCGGGTGATAGCGGACTTGTAATCAGATAAGCTATTTCATTTATGTTTTACGAGTTATGGGAATGAGTTTCCACCTTCGCAGCCGAGAAACCGTCGGCCGGACGACGGGGTTACGGTGCAACGGGTAAACCGAGCAGACTCTCGGGCCTCGAATGTCAACCGGGATAATTTATACATTGGCCATGAGCCAATGAGCCTCGGGCGTTTAATGTCGGAGCAACGCATGGATTAAGGATGCACGCGTACAGCGTCGAGTGTATAATACTAACGTTACTACGTCGCTCGGTAATGCACCAGAATTTCTCACGATTCAACGTATCTTCTAAGATAACAAGAATCAGAAAATTTCTAATTCCTTTATGTAAATAACTTCATATTTTTTCACCTGACAATTCAATACCTGAGAACTCACGCGAAAGACAATACTTTCTATTAACCCATATTCGTTGACATGTGGGGGAGTCTACTGTACATCGACCCACCCTTTTCCCACCCGCTTCAACTTTGCAGCGTGCTGATCGTTCTCGCTGTGCGCGCCATCTCACGATGGTAAACAGATTAGTCAATGAACGGGGTAGAGGGTTGCGACACCGCGACGTGCCTTAGCGGCATGACGGGTAGAAATCGAATCGGGGTAGATTGTGTGTAGGCTTGCAACGCGCCAACCCGCACCCCGGGTACACTATTTACGGACCTGTGCCGCAGCAGTCTCGATTATCGTCCAACGGCCGCTGGTTAGGGTAACCAGAGGGCGGCACGGATCTCATCGGTCACGAATAAATTCCATCGGTCTTCGCTTCTGTAGCCCATCGGTAATTCTCATCCCTGGACGTCGAGCCCTTACCCATTTTTCTTCTGTGCGCTACAGCCCGCATGCACTTTATTCAGGAATCAACGAAAACATTGTTTCGGCAGACTTGTTCTTTCAATATCAAACTTTTCGATGACTTTGAGAACAAATTTCAACCCTTTTCCAGAGATCAGACTCGAATGAGGGATTAAGTTTGATCCGCGAGATTTGCGACGTAAGCATTTTCTCGTCGCGTCTTTGGGGCCAATCGATTCCATCGTTCTTATATTTTCCTCCATCTCTTGCGCGCTTTTAGGGGCTCGACGATCGCGAAAACAAAAGTTCAACAACGCAACGTTATTCACGGCACTCAGGATCTCGGGAGATTTGGGTGCCATGTTTTCTTATCCTTATGTCACGAATCTCCCTCCATCCCGACGAAGACGCTGATGGATTCCACTTCAAAAACGCCCCCTCTTCGCTCACTAATAATATTTGCACACGCCTGCAGCGGGCTAACAACACCCCATCCATCGGCGAAGAAACACAAATATATTCACGAACACATTACGGTTGCTCTTATCGCGTCGACGGTCCATATTATTCACGGGAAAAAATTGTTTGGCGCGTCGCGTGGAGAAAATAAGAAAAATAAAGAATCGAGTATAAGGAAATTGGGTCTACAAGAGTTTGCTTTTTACGGTTCGCGCCCTTTTAGGTTGAGGATTTTTCCTTTATCCATCACTTTGCTTCTCCTAATTCGTGTCGGATTTCTGCTTCTCAGACCTCAAAACTTTTTCCAACAGTAAAAAGTTCCGAAGGTGCGTTGATAACCGAAGGTCGATTGGTAACCGAAAATACACCGTAAAAATTGTTGAAATGTAACAAGCTTGTCACGTACACAATATTATTTATGTACAGAGTCCACACGGCTATGCAAATCAAGCGTGTACTCAATACACGAAGTAATATTCGATACTTCTCGCCCTGGATTATTCGACGAAAAATACAATATAATGCGGAGAAGTGAGATACATTTATCGGGAATTTTTTTAAATATTCATTTTTGTAGCCGAGACCGAGCAGTCAATATTATATTCAGAATGCTAAATCGAATTAAAAATTCAATTTTCGTACCGGCTACGGTAGGGTCGTTTTTTTTTTATTACTGGATCCTCGCGGTTTCATTAACTCCGCAGACCGACCTAACCCGATTCGACGTTGACCACAAAATATCGAATTCCCACCGATGTTTTTTTTCCTCTCTTTTCTGATATCCATACGAATATCGGCAACACACGTGCATACGTACGTTTGGTTCTTGGGTTTTGCAAGCATTAAAATGCATTGGTTCCGTTCGGAACGGAAGATACCTCTGGCCGAAAGCGAGATGAAATCAAGATAAGCCGGTCCGATGCAGAATTTTTTTTCCGGACATGATTCTTCTCTTGATTAAAATGAAAATCCGAATCACGATAATTTGTTGAGTATCGCAGAGCCCGTACGAGATTCTACCACGATCCGAAGTAAAGAGAAAAATGTTCTCTTATCGTATTCGTACCTTGTAACCGCCTCGGCAAAGGTCAACCCTCGGAGCGAATCACACATCCGCGAACTACGGGTTGCTACGTCTCACTCCCGGAATCGCGGTGCTACGGGAAACGTGGTAATACGAACGATGAATTATCGATATGAATGTTTTGCCGTGGATTATCTCGACCACCCATTAATCCTCGATAAATTAACAACAGAGCAATGCGGTCGCATTGTCATTTCGACGATTATAATGGACCGAACTAATTACAAAGCCGCTGACCCAACCGAAGTTAGTAGCTCGCGCGGACGTCTGGACCTAACCCATGTGGTTGGAGCTTGTAAACAAGTTCCAACGGACTTGTGGTGACAGCGGGGAGAAAGTGGACGGGACAGAGGGACGCTGGGGCCGAAGGGAAGGCGCAATATCAGCTTACTAAATACAAACGTGGACCAAAACGAGCGGACGAAGGTTCCACGGGGCTTGTGTGCGGTGTACACGTGGGGGATGCGACGAGTTTGCGGGCAGTAACAACTCCCGTCAACCCCTTAGATCTACCTGTTTGGTCCTATGTTCACGTGCTGGCCAAGTTTCCTTGCCCACAAAATACGGGACCGCACGTCCGCCGGCTTTTCACATCCGTAAACCACTACCAACGGCACCACCAGCAGGCATACGACGCAACCGTGAATTCCAAAAGCTCGGCACGTTGTTTTCAAGCTATACTGCGACCGGTCCCGCGATGCGGGCGAACATCTTATTCGCTACGTGAATTGTAATTTTCTTCGTGAAATATCAGAGCAGACAGGGGAAACAATTTTACGAGATTCACTTGTGCGAAACGATGCAGCATCCAGTATCACATGATAATCTCATATATTCGTTTGGTTTATTCAATTGAAGCTAGTTTATAGAAGATATATAATTAATCGAGTTTCTGGAAAATTTCATTAATAATTATTCACTTTTCCGCTGAGTTTGACTTCGTGGCGATGCGCCGAAAGGTTGCCAAACTCATTGACTTGGATGACTGACGAGATATAACGATGACAGCCGAGACTTTGATTTTCCTCGCGTTCGCTCTTGAAGCTTCCACGGCATCCTTTCAACCTTCCGTACCAATTTTGAAGTGGCTGACCGTGGAAGACCTTCGAGGAACTCCGCTCAGCGAAGTTTGCGATGGTAAAAGTTGCCATGGCATAGCGACGAAAGGTTGCGTATGCCGTCAAGTTTCGTCTCTCGGTTTCCGGGAAGTTGGTGAGGTTCGAGGCGGGCGTAGCCGAAGTGTCGGGAATAATCGCGCGGTTGGGATGCCACGTCCTTATTAGACGGACAAGCTTGCTTTATAGGCTGTGGCGAATCAACGTGAAAGCGACTATGCGCGTGAACATTTTTGTCTCAGAAACACTCGAACCACGCGGCAGGGAATTTCATTCCGTTTTTACTTTAAACGTCTCCTTCACGATTATATTTCGAGACCAGCAAATATGGAATAGCTGACGTTGTCAAAGTCTATTTGAGGAAATATATATCCAATATATTCTTTTATGAATATATTGGACTCGGAATTCGTCAACTCGTGCCATAGTGTTGATATTCGTTTATTAACAAATACAGGGAAAAAATGACGGTCCCGGTGGAAAGTTTTTTACCGTCTGTCTAGGAACAAAAATGATCGAATATCGTAGCGTATGCATTCACGCATATATGCATATATCGGCCTTCCACGTAGATGAATAATTCCGTATACGATAAATATTTCATAACCTACCCGGGCTACGTGCGACTTGTTGATGATGAATACGAGCATGTTAGCCTCAACTCAAAAGTCATAGTAAAGATCGGACAAAGAAATAATTACCCATTTTTGCCAACGAGCTCTCAAAATAATTCATTTTTGCACTAATTTTCATCCCCAAATCCGGCATTCCACTACAATTCTTTTACCACACATGTTGCTAAATGCATTTTTTAAATTGCACTTCGTTATACTTTCCGTCGCATGCATAATCGCGTGCACCTGCTCGACGAGTGGAATTACAACGACGACGTTCCCAGCTTTTCATATCGTGTAACGCACGAAAGCCGAAAAAAAAAGAAGATTAAACAGAACCAACTACCTTCCACATCGTGTAAAGCTCGACGGAGCTTCTCTCAGGACCGTTGGTGCTGAGAAAAAAAATAATAATTCCGCGAAGCACGAACGTAGTTCGTCGTTGTTACCGACGTAACGGGAAAGTACGCAGTTCGTGCAGGTAGCTCTCCGTTTTACGCTATTTCTTCTCATCCATCTGCAAGCTCCGTCGTTTCATGCGGACTCCGTTGTACTCGGAATTCCCGCGCAGTGATTACCTTGTTACCATTCGGGCGTGTGCTATACGACCCGACGATTCATACGCGTGCTTACTCGCCAAGTGAAGTCTCTGGTTGAAGAGCGAAATTTACCTCAGCAGCTTCACAGACATTCATATATATTCAAGTGTAATATGAGCGTTTTATATGTGGAAACATATGTGATACATAGATATTTAACTGCGAAGTATTTCAGCAAGCGTGGAGAGCTTACATTGACGCGAAACACGGTGTCACATAAAGATCTGGAAACTCATCTTGACGAATTGCAGTTGTGTGAGAAACCATATAACGTTTATAGGTATGCCTATACGCTACGCGAGAGTGTGTGTCAATGTCTGTGTCCCTGGTAAAACGATGTCGCGATATCTCGAGAAATCAAGCGTTTTTCTTTGTTGTCTCATACTCTGACTGTCACATTCGTTTCGATGTCGCGAATCACAACAAATGGGTCGAATAAACACGATAAATTCACGAAGACTGGCACCAGACTGTGGTATCTTTGATAACAATTTCGTTCGAGAGATTATACAAGATTGATCCTTTCAAGACCCAATCACTCACATTTACCTTTCAAAAGATTGATGCGACATGAACGGAGGGCAAAGAAGTCGTATTTAAAAAATTATTTTTCAAGATTCTCTGGACAAATGAATAATTACCACATTTCATATTCGTTCGGGTAAAAACGTGAAAGGCTGGGAGGCAGAATAGCTTCTGCAGATGACGACTAACCGCTGGGATGGCCAACCGGCGAAGAGCACCCGCGTCTCCCTGCACACTGACTGGCACCTCTTGACAGTTCAAATTCGTTTTTTCCTTCGCCCTTCATTTCTTGGCAACCGTGTAGATATCCCTTTCACGTCAATTCTACTAGTACCTTCTTTGACGTCATAAGCATACATTTACGTTCCTCAATAATCAACAACATGGAAGCTCCACGCAGTTGTCGCGACACGATGACGCCATCAATCGCTGTCCGGAAAAACGAAGTTTCAATTCACTCAACGGAATATTTTCCTCACAAAATTCGTCGAGAGTTATCAATATATATTTCTCAACTGCGACAAAACAGCAATGTTAACGCTAGAGGATTTTTCACACGGGCTCCATTTGTGGATGGAATTCTCGAACAGACCGCGCGCAGCCCGTAGCTGGATCGAAGATCAAAAAGGATGTGCGATTCCATTTACACGTACGCGCAGGAAGTTAATGAACCGTGCATGAGTTGAGGTGGCAAAAGGGAAGGGGTTTGGTGCGAATCTCCCGTAGAAGGATCATCGGAATCCGTATTCGAACGGTAGAAGCACACATTTGTAACGTCAACATAAACGTATCATACCGTATGCGGTTCAACGTCATACGACGCGAGTTTCGAATGCGCACAAACGTGTTTGCCATCGCACTCCACACGTGACATGTCATCGTGCTTTCGCGCGAAGCATTCCGTTTGGTTATTCTATATTACGCGTATCGATCATTCGATCCTCGATGTCGCGAACGTTCGCACGCGCGCGCGTCTGTGTAGCAATTTGTTTGCAGTCGATTTGCGCATGATGATGCACTTGCATTGGTGCTCATCGAACATGCGAACAGAGTGAATCGTTGAGTGATGCTGTCGAAAGCTCGTTGATTTATTTTTGCCACGAATAATATTTCGAAAATTCCCGAAGCTGCAGTATACGATATTTCCATGTTTCGATTAAATCATATCAACGAAATGATTCAATGAATCTCGGATGGATGAGGAGATTGCTAATGGAAAATTTGTAAAGAGTAATAACGAATGAACATACAGTGAAAATTATGGTGAAATAAAAATTCCATTGCCGAGCTTAATAATTTGCGGTTATCTTTCCGCAGTTGATGGATTTTTAACGTTTAGCCGCGTCTTTCGCCTCTGGGGATTCGAATGGACTGGAGCATACACCAAAAAGCCGTTTATTCACGGATAGAACTCACGGTTAGAATTCACGGTTAGAACGTGTTATCGCATCGGGGATGCATACGGCTTCGCGCCTGCGGCCGCGCCTTCCCCCACAGATTTAGAACGTGAACATTCCGCGCAACCGGCATTTAGACACGTGCCCTCATAAATTTCAATTCCGTTTAATCAACTGCGAATTATTTCTTAACCTATATCAATCTCACATATGGATCCTCAACAGGCCTCCGAACATCAATAAATCGTGGAAACTTGTATAAAATTTGAATCATTTTTGGAATCAATCCTAGCTTAGAATGTTTGTTAACATTTGTCTCATTGAATCTTCGATGCCTTTATCGCCGCACGATTAATTAATAAACGGCAAAAGTTATTCCACAAAATTGGAATTATATAAAAAATTGAATATTTTAATTCCATTGTTTTCATATAGTTTTGGTAAATATTGTCCTGAATTTTATTTTAATGATAAATTGATTTTACGTTTTGCAATATTTGGCTTATTCGATTATCAATACAATATACTGTAGTAAAATATACAAAATATGTTAAGGTGATGCGGTATTGCTATTCGGACGATATATGACTCGCAGCTTCATGACGAAAAGCTTGAAACAAATTTTCCGAAATTTCGTACACATCGTCGCCGAGACTAAGGCGCGTGGGAGTGCAGAGCTTTGTACGGGTCAACTTCCACCTTTATAAAATCGCGTACAACAGACAAGCGACCATCCACGTCTGGACGAAGTGCAACGAAGCGCATAAGCCTGCCGATTCGATGGTTGACACGATTTCACTGTCACCAGGGGGTTGAGACGCATTCCGGCGAAATGACGGAACAGTACAGCCGTATATATATGGGGTATTCCTGGGAATTTCGGCAACTTCGGACAGTTGGGTCGAAATTTTTGCCCCCCAATTTTTTTCATTAATATGTGTTGAAAATAAAGAGACACGTATTTCGGCTTTTTTTATTTTGAGCCCCCACTTTTGAAATACAGTCAAATGAAATTTTTGAAGTATTGACCACATTCGGTCATTCAAATCGATATATCTCAGCAACGGTTAGTGATAACTCAAAAAACCACAGGTGTTTTTTTTTCGTTTTTGAACGCTTTATACATTGAAAACATTGACGATTATGTTGCACAAATTCAACAATTATTTATAAACAATTTAAAATTAAAAATGAAATAAAACAAAAAACGCACTTTTAATTTTTGAAATGTATTTTTTTTTAAATTCCTTGAACAAAAACGAAAATTTAGCCACCTTGAAGTTTTTGGGCCGACGCTTCGTTCGGAAGTTATAGATTTTTTTGTCACAAAAAACCCCTAAATTTACGTATTTTATTAGTAAAAATTTGCATGAAAAAAAAAGTACCCTTAATTATTGAAATTGATTTTTTTTCAAATTCCTTGGATGAAAAGAAAAATTTTGAGACCCGGCCGGACTTGGGCCGACGTTTCGTTCGAAAGTTATAGCTTTTTTTGTCATAAAAAACCGGTAAATATACGTATTTTATTAGTAAAAAATTGCATGTAGAAAAAAGTACCCTTAATTATTGAAATTGATTTTTTTTCAAATTCCTTGGACGAAAAGAAAAATTTTGAGACCCGGCCGGACTTGGGCCGACGTTTCGTTCGAAAGTTATAGCTTTTATTCTAAACAACCGGGTAAACATTTAGGGGTTTTTTGTGACAAAAAAATCTATAACTCCCGAATGAAGCGTCGGCCCAAAAAGTTCAAGGTGGCTAAATTTTCGTTTTTGTTCAAGGAATTCAAAAAAAAATACATTTCAAAAATTAAAAGTGCGTTTTTTGTTTTATTTCATTTTTAATTTTAAATTGTTTATAAATAATTGTTGAATTTGTGCAACATAATCGTCAATGTTTTCAATGTATAAAGCGTTCAAAAACGAAAAAAAAACACCTGTGGTTTTTTGAGTTATCACTAACCGTTGCTGAGATATATCGATTTGAATGACCGAATGTGGTCAATACTTCAAAAACTTCATTTGACTGTATTTCAAAAGTGGGGGCTCAAAATAAAAAACGCCGAAATACGTGTCTCTTTATTTTCAACACATATTAAAGAAAAAAATTGGGGAGCAAAAATTTTGACCCAACTGTCCGAAGTTGCCGAAATTCCCAGGAATACCCCATATATACGTCGAAGTAGTAAAGTTCTGTTTGCGTCGTATACTATCACGTCAACGTTTTCCGTAACGTTACACGATGTAACGTCGCGCCGTCATATACGTGTCTAACAAAGATGCAAACATTTACACCGAAACGGGTTGAAGGGTCGATCCTCGACCCTCGTTAGCTTCCATGTCGACGCCAAAATCCCTTCTTCGCTTTCCTTACCGTCGCTCCGGACTTATGAAGTTTACACGACGGCTGGAAGCTTACGCTTGTAAGCTTTACAACGCACGACATATATATTTACGTATTCCCGTGTATGCTCCGATGCACGGGTGATACAATAACGCCACCGAGGTACACGCCGCCGTCTATCCCTTCGATAGGTAACCATCGGAATGTAATGCGCTCAAACGTTGCTTCGTGGGTTTGTGCCGAGACGGTTCAGCGGTTTTGACACGATGGATAACATCGAGATATGTGGACAAACATTGTCGGATGCGTTGTTCGATCCGTCCACGCCAATAATCTCGAACAAAGGGCATCCTTCTTTGGTAGAGAAATAACTTTTTACGTGTTTTCAATTCATTCGTCATTTCAGTTTTCGTTACGGATGCGGGTGACAGCCGCAGTTGCAAGAATTAACAGTCAGATTCCATTTTGTTTCGAAAGTTTCATCGTCGGAAGCGACATTCTGCGACCAAAAGGCCACTGGAGTGTAATAATTTATGAGTTATCGTGCAACGCGCCCGTACGTAACTGTGCGCTTCTATGATCAACGACTACTATCTAGCAAACGTAATACACGCGTGTACATCAATCGAGGTAATGGGCGAAGCGAGTAGCACACCGAAACGTCTACGAGTACAACGAGAAGCGGGGAAACTTCCGCAGAAACGGAAAATGCTGTTACCATGAGCGATGGACCACTTACCTTTGACGTCTACTCTACTCCCGATGTAAATAAGGATGCATCGTACCTACATCTATATCCGCATGTATGTCGAGCCCGATGGTAACAATAATGAAGACAGTCATGAGAGAGATGTAACGCATTATTCTACGCACATTTATATTAGCCGATTTCTAGGTCCCTGAATCAAACTGTATCGCGATATCTGGAAAGTTCAAGATATCGTTGTTCTCGTTTGTCTCAAACTCTGACTGTCGATCACATCCGTTTCGATGTATCGAATCGTGACAAAAGTGCTGCGAATAAACTCGATAAATCAACCGAGTCACGTGACGGACGTTGATATCTTCGATAATAATTTTGTCCGGGAACCTGTCAGAGGTCGAAACTTTCAAGATCGTATAACTTTTACGTTTGCTTTTTGGATGATTGATGCGACGTGAATGAAGTCGTATTTTAAAAATTCTTTTTCAAGAGTCACTAGCGAAATGAATAATTACCAGTTTTATATATACGCTACGGTAAAAACGTAAAGTGCCGGAAGGCAGAATAGCTTCCGCGGACGATGACTCACCAGAGGGCCAACCGGCGTAGAACGGCCGCGTCTCCCCGCACACTGACTCGCACCCCTTGCCCGGACGGATTCGCTGGGTTCTTTTTCTTCTATCTTGCCGGAAAATCGTTAGAGTGGAAGGTCGATAGTCAAAATGTCGAATCATGCCTCGTAAGTCAGTCGGACGAAGCGATTAATTACTCGACCGTGACGGCGAGGATAAGGGTGGAGGCCTCGCGAATGGGATGAGTCCGCGAGAGCGCAAAAAAAAAAAACGTTCTCGCTTATTTCTCGAGGAATTTGCTCATTCGCTCTCAGCGCGATGATGCTCTGTTTTGTTCGAACAAATTTGATAACTACGTCGATGAATTCCACTTCTCATATCTGTTTATGTATTTTTTTCGACTGTTATGTTATGTTGAGATCCTAACTCTCGTGACATATTATCGAGCGTGTTGTTGGCTTTTCCTTACATCATCGAGATGGCTCCAGAAAATGATTTTCTCATCTTACCCTACACGGAAGCCCAAAAAAAAAATATTTCTTCGCAGAAGAAACAAGTCTTTTTACAATTGTCGATCAGTTTCTTCCACTCGTCTATGAGCTGTAATTTCTCAGAATGCTTGATACATTCTTATTCTCGGTGGTACAATTATGATAATGATTTCTCGTCACAATCGATAACCAGATCGAACTAGATGGAACACTCCTTTTACCTAGATTTGCATTGTTCCGAGTACAAGTGTGTCCCGATTGAAAGAATCCAACGTCGAGACAAAGAGCATTGATATGGAAGCGAGGAGAAAAAGGAATAAAATTTTCTCCGAGAAAAGAGATTCGCCGGAGCTCGGAGTCGCTCAAAACGAACTCGGCTGTGTAGCGCGAAAATCAAGATCCGGGAATTCAAGAGAACTGAGAACCATCGAATCGGTGCTCAACGACTAACGAGCGAGAAGAGTGGAGGCAACGTCATTGTGAAAGACGGGAATCAGTGATGGAGATTATGAACGAACGCACTTGAAACTGAAGAAGCCAGACCAGCTGGACCACCGTTCTTGTTCGTTGCGGCGATGTACTTATCTCTGAAAATTTCAAGTCTCTGATATTTCATGGTTTTCCTCGTAATGCATACCACGAGCGAAAAACACCGAATGTGCACAGCATAAAAGTTCAAGAAAAGATCCGTAAAAATACTCTCCAACACAAAAGTACAATTGTACTTCCTGGCTACTTTCATTGCCTCTTTGTTTACCTTTTTTCGTTTAGCAGATATTCACTTAAAAAAAGGAAATTAACAGCGTGGAGTTCTTTGCGAATTTTTCGTGTTTTTTTTTCATATTACGAGTCAGCTGTTTTGCCATACGCTGCGCAAAAAGGCAAGCCAGTATGTGAATTCCACTATTTCAGCTTTTTGATTATATATATGATAGCGCCGTCCGCGCACGAGGTGCCCGGGCAACTGCTGCTGCTGCTACTGCTGCTGTTGCTGCGGGATTCTGCGGCTGCAGCGGTACTGCGGTTTGGTGCATTGCGTCCCGTACGAATGTGTCAGAGTTGATGATGAGATAACACGAACGAAAGAGGTTCGTAGCTCTGTTATTGGGATCCTGCTTCCGAGATTCCTCGTTTTTACTTTAAAAAAACGAAAATAAAACGACTGAATTTCTGTTCATACGGGAAATTCTTCATTTCCACAAATGATAAGACGTATCATCAGCACGTGAGGTTCGAGAAAACAATTTTAAATTGTATATTGTTCGATCTTCGAATATTTAACAACAACGACGTATCAACAACGTTGTTATTTTTCGATCAAATTTAATTTCGGAAATGTCCACGACACACAATTTAATTACGGTAAATGCAGCGGAGTTACTCCCGCGTGACAATATCACCTCATAGGGTGATACAGATATAGACGCATCGAGTTGTACAGTCACCGAGAACGCGAGACGTGCCCCTAGCTAATCTCATCTAAGTAGATGGAATTGTTCCCCCGGGTCGTTGAGACACGACGAGCCCACACGCCGGTGAACACCGAGGCCGACGTGTTTGATTAATTTAGGGTTTCTAATCGAAACCCCGGGGTATCGTTCCCTCCAATTTCAGCCGTCCATCTCTTCCACTTCAATGTGCGTGTGACTCACAATTGTGTTTATTGCACAAACAGTGACCAATAAGCCGGACGATATCCTGTACCATTTTTATTTTCGGTCCGGAAATTTCCCAAAAATTTCAAGAAATTTGCGGTTGAATGAAAAGACCTTTATTAAACTTTTGTGAACGAGCGTTTCAATAACACAGCCGATAACTATCTCGGAAGCATTGGCAAACAATACCGATCGATTTTACAATAATCGTTATTTTCAACGGTTCAATTGAGATCATTATTCGGAACAACGAACATTTTTTTGACCACGTGGTCGACGGTATTACGAGCTGTGTTACGGCGGTTTTTAGCTAATCATTATTGTACGCACTCATTATTCACGGTTACGACAGCCATTGTTTTAACGTTTATATTGTTCCTGTCAGCGGCGACGCGGCACAATGCTTTATCCGGCATTCGCGGGTTTTCGTCCATACAGAATATATCGTACCTGCAATGTATCAAAGCATGTGCTTCGGAGTACACGTGGAGGGCGCACGTATACTCGTTTCATCGCGGGCAGATGAGCCAAGCTTGATCCATAACACGAGAGAGGGAGAGAGAAGGGAAACAATTGTCCATTCTTGCACTAGGATCTGTAACATAATAAATATAATAATCGAAATACTAATTAGAGACGGAGAGAGATAGATAGTTAGTAGTTTAAATCTCGCGAGGGGAAGAGAAATAGAGAAAGAAATTGTTTATTAGTGCACTGGAAATGTAATATAATAAATATAATAAATATATTATCATGAATCTAATAAGTGAAATAAAAATAAACCAAAGGGAAAGTAAGAGAAAAAGGAAGAGTTCTAGTAGTGCGGGAACCAGGTCAGCCAAAGAAATTTCGTCACGTCAGCCCCATGAGTCGTAATTGTATTTATGCACTGGAATCTTGCCCTCGTCCCTTTTTCCGTTTTCCTACGTTTCACTCTTCACCCTCTGACATCCTTACGTCCTTCCTTGCTCCGCGCACCACTCAGAGATGGCCTCGGAACCCGATTAGCTCGCAATTTCTCTTCCTGCTTGAATTTATGCGTAATCCCGGTAAACGCGGAGAGTTGCCCGCTAGACGGAAAACGTACGGAGCGTAGAAAAAAAAGGGAAGAGTCTGGTAAAGCGGAAATGATTCTGCAGTTAGAAAAAAAATGTTACACCCGATACTCGTCGGTTTCTTTTTCATTCATTTAAATTCTCGGACAAATTAATTTTATCTTTATACAAGACTTAGTTGACTCTTACTCGGTCTTGTTTCGCCGATTGATCGATTAAGAGGGAATGGAAATTTGGATTTCATCAAGCATACCAACAGGAATACCAACGAAACAACGACGTTTCAGCAGTCCCAATAAAATTCCTCAGAGAAATAACCATGGACTACTAGATTCCATTAAATATAAACAGTAACAGGGTTTAATTTGCACTGTTGACTTTTTTCAATCACGTCACAAAATGTTTTTGCTTAATAGAACGACAGTCGTGATTGAAATATGTTTGGGGAGCATGTGGTTTATTTGCACGAGAATAATATTTCGTACGATCGTTCATACAAGCTGTTAGTACTGTCGATTCACCGGGCGGGACGATGCCACTCCAAAGCGCGTACGTTGATTCGCATGATATAGATACCAACCGTAGGAAAATACGATTGGGTATATAGAAGCAGTGCAAGCGGAGGCAGCAAACCGAGGGGGGAGGCTTGCATGAGGAATGGAAATGTATGCAAACTGTAAGACGAATGAGCTTGCACCGGGAATGGGGCTTCTGCAAAGTCGAAACAGAGGTCGTGCGCCCGCTTCTGCTTCTGCGGCTGCTCGTACTTTAACAACATAAGGCTCGCATGAAACGCCATAGCTTTGTCGTGTACGTACACGTAAAGGACAAAGATGCACGATATACTGGTGAGAATAAATTTCTAAAAAGCTACTCGCAGGACGAAGTAAAAAAATTTGAAAAAGATGGGAAAGAAATGAAACGTGGGAAGGGTAGAGACTCAAGAATAAAAAGATAACAAGAACTGAGTAATGGAAGCTTCACATAAAATTTTCATATACGAAGGCAAATATTTTTTTGTAATGTAAATTTTGTATTCTCTTTCGTCGGTTTTCTTCGTAAAAGCGAATACGTAGGATAGGTTGGAGAGATGATGCTCAATTAAGCTTCAAAAAACATGTGTGTAAATATTTTTATAAATTAACGTTATTAACGTTATTTTTGTTCTTGTTCTTGTTCTTGTTCTTGTTCTTGTTCTTGTTCTTGTTCTTGTTCTTGTTGTCGTTGTTGTTGTTGTTGTTGTTGTTGTTGTTGTTGTTGTTGTTGTTGTTGTTTGTGTGCATACTCCTTTTTTTTTCGACAGTGACGGGATAGAAGAGACGAATAGGTTTACCGGCAATTTACAATTTGTGGAATGCTCGGAAGATATTTTTTACAATAAATACAGAACATTAGTTCACGCGGGGGTGTAATGATTTATTAATGAGCTCTTTGCAGCTTGCATCGTCAACGCTTGGAGAACAGTAATGAAGTCCCAGACGCTTATCCACATGGAGCAGCTTCAGTAGATAAATGAAAAGAAGAAAATAAACAACCGGCTAATGTAAAACAATTCGTTTCATTTTTATTATCCACGGAAAAGGATGAGAGACGAAGAGTTCGGTCATGAGAATTCAAGATGTTACGGCATTTATAGCCCCGAGCGTAGCGTCGAGTTACAAGGTTGAGAAGTCTCAGAGGAAAATTCGGTACAAGAAAACGTTCCTCGGAGATGAATAAGTTCCCGAAGGGAATCATAAGTTGCCAGGATCGAAACATCAAACGTAAATGGCGAAATGGGGAGAGCGAAAAAAGTAACTGAGGAAAAGTCAGAGTCAAGTGCTAATAATTTTCTCGTTTGCCCGTGAGATAAACGAACTTCCTCGAAGAATTTACCCTCGCGGCCGCGCAGTTGCGAGCTTCTCGACCACCCTTGACCTCTCCACATGCAGCGCAAGCTCTCATCCAAAGGAAAAGTTTTTACCATCGCTCGTTCACTTTCCATTTTCCTTGTCCTTCGTCCTTTTTCCCTCGCTCGAACATTCAATAACACGAAGAGTTTCAATTATCCACTAGACAATGTTTCCTGAAGGTTCCCATAACCCCCCCCCTCCGTTTAATCATAATCAACCAATCGAGCAATTATTTCAAAACAATATCTACAACAAAAATAAAATAAATTCCCCCTTGGAAAATCATCAACTTGCCAAAGTTTTCTTACCGCAAGAATTAAGCAAGTTGTCCGGAAAGAAAAAAATCAAGTATACGACGAAAGAATGGCACTGCATCAGTTTGACGACCGTGTTCGCATCAGTTCACCTACGTTTGTATGCATAGAGCTTCGCCCATTCCGCCCGAGCAACTTCGGTGCGCCCGTAGTTTCGAGTGATGTTCTCGACAAAGTTGGACAGCCCGACGGAAATGAGGAAAGATAGAGAGGTCGGAGCGACGGGAGAGAGGTGTGGCGGGAAGAGGATAATACACGATCGGAGCCGGATAGAGAGACGAGGACGAGATGTTGAGAAATGCTTGTCGCAAGAGGTCGGCAATGCATTCGGGCGTAAACGCGGAACCGTCCGACATTCGTCTCCTTCCTTTGGATATTTCGTGTGTGGTCGGACGAGCAAAAATCATCATGCCCGCGGGGGTGGGATGAGAGGATGCTGCGCACCCTCGCGAGAATACGTTGTGAGGAATAAAGCTGGTTGCGATTCTCGTGGAGTCGTTGAAAAGTGAGTTTTATGCGGCGATGGTGAAGTTAAAGTCTGGAAGCAGTCGGAGAAGTAGCAAAACCAGGGTTCGGATGACGCGGGTTCGCAGTGGGGTGAGAAAACATCGTGAAAAATTGCCAGAGATCGTAAAGGACGAAGAGCGATGAGGGGGCGGGGAGGATTGCCTTTGCCAGCGCCGCCGTGCGGTTGTGTGACCGCGCGCATGCTTTTCGGATGATACGGGGTGCCGTTACGCGAGATTGCAAGATTCGTGACCTCGAGCTTTTTTTTTTTTATTTATTTCTACTTCGATCGTCTCATAGTCGTCGTCGTACACATTCGTCCGAGCCTCATTCACATTTTTTTTTTGCGTTCCTTTGGTGACCGTGTGAGGGATCTTCGGGCTACCGGGCTTCCCCACGTCTTCGCTTCTTTCTCGTCGTGAAGGAGTGAGACTCCCCGGTTGAGAAAGAAAAATGCCGAAGAAATCGAATTTACCGAAAGCTTGCGGGTCAGCCGGATGCACGGACAGAACGTTGACAACCGTGGGGTATTGTTGGGAATAGGATAGAAAGATCTGCGGATCAACTTGAAGCGGAGTGAATTTCGAAAGAATCTTTTGAAGAAATAATTGTGATTAATAATAATCGTGTGGTGATTGGAATGTTCCACATCTCTGCAATAACTATGAATACTTGAGGTGAAATGTTGTTTTGAAGAGGATTCTAATATTTATTACGAATTATAATCAACGATCATTTAGTGATAAGAAAAATGTTGATACGTTTTGAATTAATTTATGGACATCTATGGATCGTACGCCTTTTCTTTGTCATTCTTTTTCCACGACAACCTCCTCAAAACACTTTTTTAAGTTTGTTTGGAAGCTTTTTTCTTGTAGCCCACAGCTTCACCGTCGTTGTACATCCAGGAAGTTCTAACTTCCCCTAATTCCTGCGTAAACGCCGTAGCATGTAAAATTTCGATGATAAAGTTCACAAAATTCAATTTATCATTAAAAACATTTTTAACGATTGGCTTGCCAAAATTATCCATTGAATTGCCAAATAAAAAGAGCCACGAGCTGCGTAATCCAACGATCGAGTGTTCTACGCATTTCTGCAATCCGGTTGTCTGTAAGATTCGACAACATTTTATTTACCATCCACGAATTTGCTGCAGAATTGCTCCCACGATATTCCAGCAATGAAAGAGTTAAGTAAGAGAGAACGTTAAGTGAGTCTTCGCTCATTTCACGTACACATGAACAACAGTTGAGAACCCACAACCCGGAGCTCCACGAGCAATGTGTTTAAACTTTCTCGTCTGAGAAATATTCGTTGTCGTTTCCAGCTCGGTTCTCCAAACGAAGCACGAGAATCGCGAGGAAAAATAGAGCAACCGCGAGCAATCCGGAGGGTTTGTTATTTTCGCGAGAAACCCTCTCGTAGCATTCTTCGTTCGGTTCGGCGGAGACGAATTGCTCGGATTACACATTTATTACTCCAAAGAAAGGCGCTACGAAATTACACTCCGAGTACCCGGTTTTAAAGCGACTCGAGCTTGACACGACAAACCCCACAAAAGTTATTACCACACTCAATAACCACGAAATCACTCTCACAATGTTAACGAATGATAATTCGGTATCTCCGGAAATTAAACTGTAATCGCATTTTCAAAAACTCGTCCGGACTCTCAAATTCATCACCCGATTCTATTTTAAAACAATTTCGCACGATGAACCATTTCGCAAATTGAAAATAATCGCTCAACCAACGTACGTTGAAATGCTTACGGTACCGAAAAAAAAACCAATTTATTTTCTATTAAAACTTGAATGGCAAATGTTCAAAAAATATACGGGAAAGAAAAAGTTTTCTCGGTCAAAGTGTAAAAGTTTCGTCGTGAGATTTCGCGGGCTTCATCGGCGTCTGGTTTACAGAAACACCGTCAGTACCTTGTCCTCTCTCTTTCTCTCTCTCTCTCTCTCACACACACACACACACACACAGACTTTCGATTACCATGGCAAACACGCAACGAGGTAGAACGGGTAATTGCTTCGAAAGTACTCCGAACACTCGTGTCCCGATGCCACTGCTAGTAGTGGTCGGATGATGGCTGTACTTGGCTGCATCGTTTCGCGGACTCAAACGAGGTGAAGCTAACGTTCCGACCTCTCGCCATGTTGCAGTTTCCGCGTTTTCCTTCCTTCCCGGCGTGCCGCAGCATCTACGACAATCCTCGCGAGAATCCTCCTCAGAGTTGACACGATAATCCCCAAAGTTCCGACCGCCCTTCTCTCCCTTCGCGTTTTTCCGACGTTCCTCGGGGACGTTGCACTTGCTGGCCGAAGTATTCGATGCGGTCGACGCGAGCAAATTTGATGCGCGACGACCGTGAATTCTCCGGAGGGTCGTGAACTCGAACGCGTTGCGGAAAACTCGTTGGCAAACGAATTATGACTGTGATTCGCATAGTGCATTGTGTTTCCATTCGAGCCCGAAGTATTTGACGATGCTAAGTGGCAAACGGATTGTTACTGTGGGTTACAATGGATTGAAATACGCGTATTTTATTCGTTCAAGCGTTTTTTTCCACTGCTATCGCACGCGTCCCATTGTTTTTTCTCATTTTTATCGGATTTTTAGGATCGTATCTCAATTTATTTATGTAACAATATTTCATTATTATATTTTATTGTTTTAAATTTTTCAACGAAGCTCATGAGATGACCTTAGAGATATATTCCAACGTCAAATTCATGTTAAGAAGATATGTACCATGATCATTATAAATTCGAAAAAAAATGTTGTCGCGGAAATGTACGCCGGACGCTCAAGAGAGCATAATACCGGTTTTTTTCTTCTTTTTCTCCTCATCTGTGCAGCGCTAGAAGTATAATTGCAACGATGTCGGTCCTTTTAATTTCTCACTCGAAATATCGTCGTGCTCTCGTGGCATCTGCATTCGTCGTAAATGCGCTCACACTTTTCATCGTAATTACGTCGTTTGAACTCGAAAGGAGAGAGTTTCTGAATTCCAGAATCAGCACCCCTGACAAAAGAGAGGGGCGAAAGATCACAGACGTTAGAGACGCCCGGACAGTTTTTTGTTCTCGTGAATAATTCCACTGGAAAAGCAAAGCGCCATTTACAAATTAAGTCCGGTCCGTCTGCGTGCCATTCGCCAATTTTTTTTTGTCCCGAAAAATAAGACAGAAACGAGTGGCTGCAATCGAGAATATAAAGCTTGACACATCAAACTCATTAACTAGTGCCAATTAATTTCAATCGAAATTGTTCGAACATATCAGCTATAATGATGATGTTCAACATCCCTCTGTCGATGGTGATGGATAACGGACGCGTTTGAATCTCAATTAATACACCGACGATTTTTCAAAAGCTCGATCGTCGCGTTTCTCGTCGTTGATCGTTGCGGAGATCGCGCGAGTTTGTTAAATAGTCGTACGTGGCTCAATCGCGGTAATAAATTTGCCATTTTGTTTCGACACGCGGGAAAATTGTCATTATACGATCGTGGAGGAAAAAACCGCAACGTGCACGCGTGTCCGAATGCAATGATTTAGATTTACCAATCGCACGGGGACCGAGCATCACGTTCGGTTGCAGCGGGCTTGTAGAATTTTCCGAATGTGACAGCCTGGCCCGAAACGTGCGGGCGAACGTTAATCATTATCCGCAACCATGTACGACTGTCAACGGATTGCAGCAACGTGGTACACGGAGATAACCGTCATTAACACTCCGACGCAACGAAAATAAATTAACGAAAAACATCTGTCCGACGGATTTGAGAGAACGAATTTATATTTTTGGGGTTTGTCGGAGCTTTATCGTCGACCGAAACAAACTACTATTTTACTTTTGATACCGTATCGATATCCGTTATGACGAACACTTGTACGAGAATCTCGAAAATAGCCTTGTGGTTGGAGAATTGCGATTGAGAAGGATAAATGTGAAAGCCGCGGCGTGGGTAGCTTTTTATCAGAACGTCTTTTGTCCAACGACCGAGGAGTATTTTTGTACAAAACAATAGGATATTGCAGCGTCCGTCTGCTTCTTTTCTTTCGTTGGAAGGACAAGATTCAAAGCTTTGAAGACTACTTCGAAGCTATCATCGAGCTGAGCTTTTCGACTCCCTGCTCCACGACTCTCCCTGCCGTAGGAGTTGGAACTTTTTTCTTTCCGTTTTTCTTCTTTTCTCAATTCCGGGGGGGGATAAATGCCCCAGTGATTTTGTTCCAGCTATCGGTCATCGAAGTTCCCCATTTCAGTGACGAGAACGAAGGAAGCTTTGAGACATTGATACGTTGTCTGAAAGAGATCGGGAAAAATCTTGGAAATCAAAACTGAGTACCATAAATAATACAAAATCACAAAATAGACGTGACATTGCAAATAAAACGAAGTTCGTGGAATAGTTTCTCAATTTAATTGACAAAGGATCAATTCTCGCTTTCTTTCCTCGTTACGAGCTTTGTTCGCAGCCCTTTCCAATTAGAAATGATTTTTGTTGAAATGAAAGCTCGGCGTCCTCAATTAACGAGAGCGACATGGGACATCTTTGGAGATTGAATCTTTGGACATTTGGATCTCGAACAGCTTTCTTGGAAAATAACCTCGAAACCGCCAGTATCGGCAAATGAAAGCTCACGAGATCTCTCCAGAGCTGATTCGCAACTGCGAGACTAATTTGTCGCCCGTTTGCGAGGATCTCAACTCTGCTCCAAAGCTCTACGACATTGGGCGACCTACATTACAGCCGAGTATTTCGTATCTTCATCTTCACCGAGAACTTTGTTCCCGATTACTTGATATCGTCGATCAATATCTATGATTGGAAATTTCATAATAACTACAGTCGTCAACTATTTATAATATTCATGTAGAATAATTCCTGATATTTTCTATTCCAACTTTATTTCTCTGTTAGGCGATAATGTTAGGGAGTCGTTTGAAGCCCAAAAGCTTCAGTGCCTGTCTCGGATAATAGAGCGAATTGGTCCAGAACCGAGTTGAGCATCGCCACGAAGCACGTACATTGATCATATATCAATTGAACGATACGTAATTGTAGCAGTGCTCATTGCAGTATATAACAGATTGAGGTACAGCAGCGCTAGAACGTTCTCGAATCTTATCGACGCAGATTAGAAGAGGTTGGAACAATATCGAGATCTCTCACGGACCGTGCAAAGCTGTATTCAGAGAAGTTAAGAGAGATTTGGGACACGGCACGAGGTGGAGCAGAGTACTGTAGCGTGGAACAAAGTAGCGCACGGTACTTAGTTCGCAATGAAGCACAACGTAGTGGACGACCCAGCGGCATTTGAATTCATTGGGAAAGACGCGATTGTCACCCATCGTTGCTCTCTGCCGGATATAGGAAGTTGCATCATTGACGCCGCATTGAATCCGATTGATGAAACTAATTCCATTGATGACTGCTCGAAAGTTTCTTCCCAGTTTCCGAAATTACTCGGTCGTGCTTTCAGCGTAAAATAAAATTAAAACGAGATAAAATTGCAAATTGATTGAGATTGAAACGAAGGTAGAATTCTACCTTATATGAAAGATGTACATTTAATTGAATCACGTCGTAGTTGAAGTCACGTCAATACCAAAAATATTGACAGAAATAGAAGGTGCTACGAAGTAGCAACGAATACCGATGTTTCACAACTCGTTACATTGTAGTTGACAAGTCAAGATTGCTCGGTTGCTTAATCCGAATTCTCTTTGATGTGTTACAGGGTTGACAGGATCGACGGTTGGCGGCGGGGGATTCGTCGGTGGCGTCGCGAGTGGAGCCAACGACCGTCTGAGTGGCGGTTCGGCGTCGGCTCTTGGTTGCAACGCTGACAAAATTCGCGACAGAACAGCGACCAGCGGTTTGGGAAGCTCGAGACACTTCAGCGATGCTAGAGCAACGAGAGACGGAAGAGTGGACGATGCGAAGATCTTCGAGGACGTGTCCAGAGCGTTACTCTCGTCAAAACAGAGCCTCTTGGATGTCGTCGGTAGCAAATTCGGCAGACACACCCCCACCCATCACTACTACCACAACCATCAGCAACAACAGGTTTGTTATCAGTTTTTTAACGGGTTTTTCTTTACGCCTGCAATTATTTTTCGGTCAAATATTTATAAACGTGTTTTCTATCTTTTTATTTTCTTTTTTTTTTTTCGATCCAATCTTGGTTCTTCGTGAAGTTTCTTGGGTTTGGTCAGCAACGAATTCACCAGACAATCCGTATCCGTTTGTTCAGAGGAATATTTTTTATGACGAGCCGATTGGAACAATTTTTCGAGTTAATGAAAAAATATTTGAATTATCATTGCAACATATTTATAATAATCAGTAAGGTCAATATTTTTTCTTGAAATTTTGCGAATTCCATTCTTTCGGAGCCACTTAATCTCTTGATACGTTAAATTTACGTTGTTTTTCAATTTTTAATTCTAACCCAATTTTATGCGCTCTTATTTCCGTCCCATTTGTGATACTTTTTTGTTTTGCGTTTTTGCTTCTTTCAGTGCCGTATTTATAGAGCCCTTTGCATTTTCTTCCTTTTCCGCCGACGTGAAACAATCCTCTTATAACATATTTTACCCAATTTCATTCCAACTGAAAGGATTAAGCGCTTAATGCGACGGTGGATTCGGAAGTGGACGGAGAAAAAGTATTCGGCAGAGGAAAAATATAAGAGGAAAAAATAACGGAGCGAGGGGTAGCAGTTATTCCGCTTTCTCACGATCTCGAAGAAGAATCCCATTAGATACGTGCGAGTGCTCGCACTGTCATGCTCGTGCTTCTTCTCATTATCGTTCTGTTCATCCACACGATGTTTTCTTTTATTTTCGGTAGAAAAACGGTTTCTCGATTGTGGCATGATTAATTATTCGTGCCGTATTCGATTGAAAGATGAACAATAATTTTCCGCCATCGGTCGAGGGTCGAGTCACGAAACTTTGCGAAAAACAAAAGATTGTCACATGTGAAATAAATCATCTAGAACGCGACGATGAGTTTCCAATGAAAGTATTGGTATGAAAAATAATAGCCGCGCATTCCTTGAAGTTCAGTCGCATTTTTGGCGCAGGTTTATTCGGTGCCGCAGCGTTACTTCAGCTCGTCGCGCGATTCGCTACACGCGGCGTATGTGAATCGTGGAGCGAGCGAGCTCGATTTAAGTCGAAAATCTAGACGAAAGGACCAACTGCGCGGTAGGTTCAAGCTTCCGAACGCGGTACCTCTTAACTCCTCGCGAGAACCTTCGCATCTCCACGGTCCAGCGTCCACGAATCATCTCAACAGCAACAGCACCTGCAACGGAACTGAAACGTGAGTTCGGCTTCATCGGAACAAAAAAAAAAAAAAGAGCTTTCATTTCCCAATTTTTTCGCATTACAATTTTATTTGCCGAAAAGAAAACGCCGCTACTTTGTGTTGCACGAATATCTTTATTTTTCCGGGTTTGATTTTCGATTAGAGCAATTCGATACTGACCCAATTCACAAAACTTATTTTTCTTTAGTTCTTCAACGTTTATACGAAAGCACAAATAAATTTGTCGGATTGATTTTGATACGCGATAACTCACGCGAATTAATCTCTCGCACGAAGTCGAAGCGCGTTGAACACGCGTAAACTTTGCGTGCGTCGAGTAACCGGAAGTCCCCGGTGGGTTTCAGGAGATATACGGCCCAGCAGCAACAACAGCAACGCGGAAGCCGAGGATTTCCCGGACAGCCGGGAACCCGTGGATTTCGCACGGGAGCGCCCAATTGGTCGTTCGTTTTCGATCCGGCGGGACGTCTCTGTTACTATTGGTCCATGGTCGTGTCTCTAGCGTTTCTCTACAACTTTTGGGTCATCATCTATAGGTTTGCCTTCCAAGAGATCAACGGTTAGTCCTTTTCTTACGCGAATAATCAAAGAATTTCGTCCAATTTGACGAAACGAAATTCAAAGGAAACAAAAAGAGATGGAACGAAGAACAAATCGTTTTTGTTTTTTGATTGTTTCAGGTGAAACTCTCGTGGTGTGGTTTTGTCTGGATTATCTGTCCGATCTGCTATATCTGGTGGACATAGTTTTTCATTTTCGTACGGGCTACCTCGAGGACGGTGTGTTACAGACCGACGCGACGAAACTCCGCAATCACTACATGAACAGCACCACGTTTTACATAGACTGCCTGTGCCTGCTGCCCCTCGATTTTTTATACTTATCTATAGGATTCAACAGTATACTGCGAAGTTTTAGACTCGTTAAAATATATCGGTAAGCATAGAATGTTCTCTTTTTCAATAAATGTAAATATAAAAATGCATCATAATGATACAATCGCTATATCAATTATATTCAAGCCCTATCTTCCGTTGAAATTCCAAATGCTGATCCGTTCGTGCGTATTTTTCGATTCTGTTTTTAAAAAAAAACACAGGTTTTGGGCGTTTATGGACAGAACCGAACGACACACGAATTATCCGAATTTATTTAGATCGACGTCACTCATACACTACTTGCTGGTGATTTTTCACTGGAACGGTTGTGTATATCACATTATCAATAAGAACAACGGTTTCGGGAGCAAGAATTGGGTTTTCAACGACTCGGAAACGGCTGACGTTGTCAAACAATATCTACAAAGTTACTACTGGTGCACTCTTGCCCTCACGACAATCGGCGATTTGCCAAGGTAATTTCAAATCTTATTCCAGTCATCGCATTATAAAATCGTGTCTTTCAAATCGATCTATTTGATAAAAAAATTGGAAACGTTCGACGATATTGAATCTTTGCGATATGCGTGTTTCAGACCGAGAAGCAAAGGCGAATACTTGTACGTGATAGCGCAATTACTGTTCGGACTTTTGCTGTTCGCGACGGTACTCGGTCACGTGGCCAATATCGTTACTTCGGTGAGCGCAGCCAGAAAGGAATTTCAAGGTAAGTCACCCATCTCACATTCCAATTGTTTCACCCATCGCACGCTCCGATGGGCGAAGTAAGCAGAAAGCAGTGAGCAAGAGATGGAAATAAACAGACGATTGCAATCAAAAATTCAATCGCAATATTCCGTCCTACTCAGCGAAAGCTCGACTGTGAATTTGTAATGAGGAATACGTTCGATCTAGCTCGTCGGAACTTCCGCACGATCGAGTGCATCATTTGAATCATAATAATGATAACAGTGATGCCGGTAATGATGGTAATAAATATTTTTCACTTGGGTGAAAGGCGAGATACTTTCGCCGAAGCGAGAAAAATGCTCGCACTTCGGAGAAACTTGGTAACGTAACTAATAATATATATTGGTTGCTACTCACAATCAGACGCAAAAGTGCATTCGACCGCGAGTCCAGTACTGCGCTTCCTACCAGGAAAAATGTGAGAGAATCGTGGGTGATAAGTTTTCCTGTACCTACGGAAGTTTTTAACATAAAAAAAAAGTTGTAGCCAGTGCTTCGAGACAGAGACTTTTTTTATAATAAACTGCGAGAACGATGGGTAAATATTTTACGTGAAATTTTGATCATATAAGAATGATAAAAATAGGGGTGGAATTTTCGACCGATCAAAATATTACAGAAAGACGATGAAAAGGGATCATCCATCGAGTTGAGTTTCGATATATTATCTATACGTGCAAATACTAATTACCCAGAAGGTCCGTAGAAGATTTGGACAGTCGTGAACAATTTGAATCGGAATTCCGGGGTTCGAAATCGTAATCCCAGAAATCGACCGGCTGGTACAATTCGATGAGATCCGTTTTAAAGTCGACTCGGGTTCTAATTGTCTCTGGAGATCGAAGCTGCGCGATGTACAACTACAACCCCAATTACCAGCGACCGTGTTCTCGTTGTCCTTTTTTTTCTCAATACACGCAAACCCTTGTCATCCTTTTCCACCCTGAGTACACGCTCGGTAACTCGGTCGACGCTTAATTAGCTCGAACAAATTCACCAAAGCCGTTGTCAATCAATCCGGAACAAAACCGAGTCTTTGTGTAGGTACACGAGGCCAGGACGCTCGGGGCTTGATGGAAGGTAAGGAATGAAGGCAACGGGTGGAGTCAAGGATGTAGCAAGGATCTCGAAAATTCCTTTTAAGATCTTTCTTGCACCTTCCGAAGCTTTGCCAAGTTTGCGAATTCGAGGAAGGCTCTACCGTACCTTCGTACCTCCGCACGACGTTGGCTCTTGTTAACCCATAAAGCGAAGCCCTATCCCTCTCGCTGTACATACAAATACCACCCTCTCTTTCCCCCGAAACCGCACTCACGGGGCTACTGACGTCAACGTCGGCTTCTCTTCGGAATGTAACGAGGATTAAATTACTATTCGATAATCCTCTTACATCGATCCGTGTATCCGGATTAATTAATCCCAATCAAAGTCAGCTATTGCTAGATGCACATTGTTTAATTTGTTAATTTCGAGAGTTTTATATCGAGCGTCAGGTTATTTTTGTTTGTTTTTTTATTCGTACATTTATAAAATCGTAATTTGAAAAAAAAACTTTTCCATTTTCCGGTAAAGTTTTTTCTCAATTTTATTCCCGTTTTATTGTTATGTACCCGTATTTGATTACTGTTATTTTCGGTATCCCGGCTTTTGTGCCGGACTAACTTCCAGGCCTCGGTGCAGTAATAAACAATTTTTATATATCCATTGATGGCCCGAATAAAAAGCAATTTCCCGGAATTCCGGAACGAAAAAAACAATTTTATTTCCAATTAATTCCCGGTGAACGAATGCACGCAATTTGATCTAACTTTTCGAATAACTTTCGCGTGTATTATTCCGAATTATTTTATACAACCAAGGCAGCTTGGAAAAAAAAAATTAATTTTTCGCTGCGCGATGAACGAGCGAACGCCGTATATAGCTCAATTAATTACGACAATGCTCACGAATTCTTATTGTAGGCCCCAAAAGCTTCCGTTTCAGCTTGCAATCCTTTCACGGGAAAGAAGAAAGGTGAACGGAACGCTCGACGCAGTTGTCGAACAAAGATTCTCGTATCTCCCATGCGGCTCGACTCGTGTATCCCGTAAATCCCGTTTGCGAGTTTTCCCCGCTCTCGGGAGAATCTGCGCGCACAAGAGGCCGAAACGGAACGAGGCGGAATAAAAAGTGCATCTTCCGTGATTACACTTCTATAGTTCTGGTACGCTTCAGCCGTTGCGCAGTTCTACGGTTGGATAAATCGCGAACTGGAACTGGCTGACCTTGGATGGCTGTGTGAGACCAATCTTTTAGAATCCTGGAATGCAGCTGCACACTGAGATGAAACGTCCAAGCAGAAGTTTAATCGTTTTTATTGTCATTGTTATTTCAATCGTTTTTATTACTATTATTATCGTTATTGTTGTTATTGTTATTGTTATCGTGAAACGAATTTTTTTAGAATGATTAGATTGGATTAGACATTGTTTATTAGTGCACTAGGAACTGGAAGGTCCTCTGGCACTCATACCGTAATTCAGAAATGAAAGTAATAAAATAAAATTGTATAATCATGAAATACCAACAAAAATAAAAGAATATTCTCGAATAAAGATGGAGAAGAGATTGAAAGAATAATAAAGTACATCGATGAAATGAAATTGAAAATAAAATGAAGAATGGAAAAAATGAAAATACACAGAAAAGTAACGCAAGAAATGAGATAACGTCGAAGAGCCATATCCAACATCCCGTCAATGACAGATCGAACTAATGGTCCCTCGTGGCCCGAAGATCGACGTAATTTATCATATATAAATTCACGCCACAATGGGAATCGAAGTTTTCTTTGGGGTTTGAGATATACATATATACGTATCCCGGATAATACTGTTTTCGCTGCGGGGTATTGAAATTCTCCGTGCGCACTATCGAGAACTAATGACCTCGACAATTGAACTCCATCATTTATCCTAAGGGTGGAAAAGGTTAAGGCTTCGCCAGTGGCCACGTTCCGCGGTGACTGGAGACTCCTGTCGGCCTGGATTACGATGCAGCGGGGACTGAACACGAACTCCATTTTCTCGATTATCCGACCTCGCCTCTGGCCATTTTTGTTATGATTATTATTATTATTATTACTATTATTATTATTATTATTATCATTATTATTATTATTATTACTATTATTATTATTACTATTATTATTATTATTATTATTATTATTATTATTATTATTATTATTATTATTATTATTATTATTATTATTATTATTATTATTATTATTATTATTATTATTATTATTATTATTATTATTATTATTATTATTATTATTATTATTATTATTATTATTATTATTATTATTATTATTATTATTATTATTATTATTATTATTATTATTATTATTATTATTATTATTATTATTATTATTATTATTATTATTATTATTATTATTATTATTATTATTATTATTATTATTATTATTATTATCATTATTATTATTATTATTATTATTATTATTATTATTATTATTATTATTATTATTATTATCATTATTATTATTATTATTATTATTATTATTATTATTATTTTTATTATATGTATTACCCATTCCAGTCCAGGCGTCTTAACGAGGCCCATATAACGTACAATAGTATATTGTGTTGCAACGTTCGTTTATGAATCAAATAAAGAACAAAGCGATCGGAATAAAAGGATATATGGTTCAGCGACCAATGGCCCTGGGGTTATCATTTAATGGTCCCATCGCTACTTTCGATGCGAAATTTTAACGATATGAATGAAAAAAAAATTGTTGAGGGTGTGGGTCCACGTATTTTTTTTTCGTTTTTTTCGTCATTTATCATCCGACGGTTGCTAAAGAGCCGTAATTCGAGACGTTTTCTGGCATACATATGGCGCCATCGACCGCTCTCCAACAACTTTCATCGCCATCGCGTTCGGCGATATCACCGAGAATAAGTCATGTTATCAACCGAAAATATCTCTTTCGCGCTTAAAATCCGGTCCAACCTTTCTTCTACCCCTTCCGCTATAGCAATTCATTCAATTCATACTCCGCGCAAATATTTTGTAATGAAACATTTTCGCATCTGTTTAAATTTCTCGTTGGGAAATAATATAACGCATGTGATAAGCAATCGTGTTATAGAAAGTCTATAGATATGATTTATAGAACGTGCGTCGTGTAGTATGTAGCGTTGAATGCAGATGCACCGTGCGTGCAAGAGGCCTTAAGTCCCATTTGACTCTCGTTATCTGCTTCGACGCAGAACTGCTAAAGCGAGTTAAACCACCGAAATTATCCATCTATCATTCCTATCTCGAGCAATCCGGTAGTCCGCCTTGATACATACGCTACAGCTTACATAAGGAACGTGTATATATATAGCGCGCACTATCCTTTAGGGTTGCATCTCCTTCGGTTCAGTAATACCCACATAATATCCGAGTTGTAACACATTTCACGTAACTATTAGAGTCGTTGTTCAACCCCAAAGCGACAGCCGAAATCCAAGCACGATCAATTACGTTGAATTAAATTAGACATCATTTACTAGTGCGGTCTTACACGCAAATCGCTATGTCAAAATAAAACTATATGATATATGATATAATAAAAGAGTGTCGTATTTGCCACACGTCGTTCTCGATCACGCAGCTCGTTGGATCAGCTACGAATCGAGATCTATCGACTAGCGAGTAACGTACGAGGGCTCGATGTTTGGGCCTCCGGAGTATTACTGTAAATTACTCGACCACGGTGACCACTACGTCTATATACCGATTGGTCCGTCATACTCCCTTGTCAGATTACTCAGGGTAATTGGATTGTGCCGGCTGCCTCGGGTCCAGCTTCGTGCACGCACTCTGCCTGTTTAAATAACTCGATGAGCTGATTTCATTGAGTTACTCTGCCGAAATTATAGATATAAAAATGCTCCTTGCCGATCTCTCTCCCCCAGGCTGCAGCGAATTAATGTAAAACATTTGGAAAATCGTTCTGCCGCTTAATAAACGGCTGCACTGGTCTTGAAAAGTGTGCAGTCGTCCTGTTTTTGTTTTCTATATGCAACATTCAACGAAGTAATCAAATTCAATTCGGTTTTATAATAACATTCGTTTTTATTTCATTATTGACGGAAAGGCTGCAAAAGTTTATTTCAATGTTATACGCGGGACCACACGTATTTGTATATTCTATTCTCTTGAAAAATTGCAACTCCCGTAACGATAGTAATTCGTACAATCATTATCTTGCTCCTCCTCTTTCGACAAGATGAGCGCATTTCGTGGAGGTAGATAAAATTCAATGTTCGCGCAACCACTGCGGTTCCTGGTTCGACCGTTTTGCTCCGTGCTTCATCCGGCTCGATTTCATTTTATTTTTCTCAACCCATCGTGTTTGCATTTTTACGCTCATGATGCCAGGATCCCCGGACGTATCGGGTTCGCTATTCTCGGATACGTTCCACGAGCTCGCACATGAAAACCTTGACCAGATATAAAATATCTAACATGAAACCCAGTCGATGAGATGGGTTGGCGGTTCGTACTCGAGTGTTGTTCGTTCACGATGCATTTTCTTGTAATATACATGGATTGGGCTTCGTGCAATCGAGACTCCGTATGGATAAACCGCATTTAGTTGCGATGTGCATCGGAAAATCATTGGTGGATTTTGTTCAATACGATAACTTTTTTTTTGTGGACTGCATGTTCGAAAAAATAGTGCAAACGCGAATTTCACGGGTTACGGAAGAGTACAGGGAAGAAAATGGAAGCGACAAGAGCAAGAACAGTGGAAGTCGGAGGTGGGGGTGGTTCGAAACAGGAGGTAGAACTCGAAAACGGGCATCGCAGAGGTGGACCGTGGTTCACGGACCGAGGATGCAGCGGAAGCGCACCTAAGCCCTCTGAATAATATATCGGATCCGCAGTGCATTGCCGTTCTGCGACACTCATCCCTGTCGCAGTGTCATTATTATCCCGACGGCAGAACGGAAAGTTGGCGCGCGCGCTTGAGCGGGCGGGCGTCTGACGCGATACTTGGTTTTACTACTGCGCGAATCCAAAATCACGTTCTGCGAGATTCGCGTGATTCTCGACGGCAGGAAATTATACGAAAATTCGTCAGCGACGAATACAGGTCTTTTCAGCTTCATTTTATTCATTTACATCGTCAGATCTTTCGAAAATCGATCATATAAATGATTAAATTAATTTGGTAGATTAGCTTTGAGGAGAAAAAATGTTTAAACTCGGTTTTACGATAATTATGGTGAAGTTAAAATATATTTTGGATGTTGAACGAGTTTCTCGTTGAGACCACGGTCTGGCTCATCGTTCGATATTACAGACTCTTCGCTCAATGACGTATAATGAAATCTGCTAGCCGCGTCATACCCGCGGCGTCGCTGAGAGCGCAAATGCGATCGTAATTCGAGCGGAGGTTGCCTTTTAGAGCTGCGAAGCTTGCCGATGATGTTCTACAATAACGCAGATGCTCGGGGGAAGTGCAAGTGGACCGGAGGCCATGCGTTCCAACGTTGTCCGGTGTGGTCCGAGCGTGAGTCAATTTGATATTTCACCGAGCGAATAACAATTAGTCACGGTAACGATAATTACGCTGGGCCTCCGTACGGTTGCAATTATTGGGGCGTTTGACGGTTTGGAACGTTAATTAATTTACAGTCGTGGATAATTTTGTTCGAAGGGGTTACAAAAGTCGTCAACGATTGGTCAGCAGTTATCCGCTTATATACATTCTCGGATCGTCTGCTATAACTTCGTTGCCATGCCCTCCACGCCATATATGTATTCAAAAGTAAGATTAATATTTTTTATTCATATCAATATAGAAATATATGTATATTATTATTACATTATTTTGTTGTTATAATATTATATTATTATTTGTCTGTCTCTATAATTTTTTCCTTTTTTTTGACCATCTTCGATAAATACAGATTTTATATTGGATTTATATTAAAATTGTGGACATTCTTTTTTTAATAGCCTGTATAAATATATGGATTAGTTACCTTGCATTCCTTTCTGTCAGACAGTACGTGCGATAGAAGCAGAGCACGAAACCATCTTCACATAAAATCAAATGCAATTATGACCGCGTTCAAACTTTTAATGCCGTTGCCTTTGGTTCGGTACATTAACCCGTTATTAACGCTCACTTCAACAACGCTCTACTTTTCGTAAACTCCATTTTCTCCATCCCGAGAACGTCGCCCGAGGGAACAACGTTCTACGTCGAATATTATATTCACCCGGGCTTGGACCATATCCATTCGTAGATCGTCGGTTTATCCCCGTCGAGGTTAACACCAGCAGATGGATCAATGTTCGTCAGAGTAACGTTGCTCAACAAATATAACGGTTATTGACGGTTATTCATCATTATCGATCTTATTTCGAGTGAATAGCGCTGCAGTAATGAAATAAAAAAAAATTAATATCGATGCTTTAGAAATGTTTATGTGTTCAGATCGATGAAAAAATTTTGGTATCAACTTCACTGACAGAATTCGGTCTGATTCGGTCTTGATTTTCATTAAATTTAACGTGAATTGAATTGTGGGTTACATTCCGGCATTTGTAAAATTCGTTGAAAGAACGAAGGTGCGAAAGAAGATTAATCTCGGAAGTTTTTCATCGTTTCGAAGCAAAAAGTACGTAATATTTGTGCGAATAGTTTCGTGAAATCTACGTATATGTTCGCGAACGTGTGAATATCGCGCATAACGCACGGGAAAACGTTAAACGTCGATATTTGAACGATACATCGGAAGCGGATAATCGTGATAAAATTTGTGAGAAATTCAATTTCGATATTACGGGCATCCCGTAGGATCAGTAGCTAGTAGTCGACGTTGCCCCGAGAACATAAAAAGGTTATACCGGGCACGCTGGTGGAGGGTTAGATGCAGAGCGTGGCAAATATAGCCAAACCACTCGTTACTTTCGCAGAAGCTTTTGAAAATAAATTCGCGATGCTGCGCGATGCTCATATCGAGCGTTATTTATATGCTAAAATATTGATGGACCAATGAAAATAGAATTTTTTTTTCAATCGACAAACACGAATTAATAATTGATTGAAATATAAGATATAATATGATCAATTCAATATGTTATGTTATATCAAATATTACGGCACACTGGCGAGCTCTCATCTAGCTATCAGAAAACGTCGTAGGCGTGATTAAGACGTTTCTCCATTTTGTTTTTATCCTACGTCATTCGAGGGAACGACCGAAGATGATGGAACGAGTCAGGACAGAGACTTGCACTGTGACTAGCACTCTTTTTTCCATCCAAATTTGGCTTTCCTTCTCCTATGTTTATTTCTTTGTTCCACAATAAAGAAAATAAAATATTTCCGGAAGGTTGAAACTTTTCCGAGGGACGGTACAGCACACCCTCATGCCTTGGAGAAAATGGTATCCCGGATATATAAATATACATATATCCACATCGCACATTCGCGCATCGGGTTTTACTTTGTATCCACTGTGCCAAGTACGGAGTACGTACGGCGTAGTGCATATTTCAGTGGAATGCCATAGACTACTTTGAACGTGTACTCGTACATACTTTTCGCGACACGGCGACTACATCGTCGAGTACATACATATAAATATATATACCGGGCGTCCCATTTTAATGTATAATTCAAGTTTCCGCAAAAAAATGAAGGTCTAATTGAAAAAATAGTTCAAACGGGGTTTGTAGGGTTTCAAAGAGGACATCTGAAAAAAAAATTTAATTTCAGAATGGTGGTGCTATGGTGGACAATATACTAAAAAATGGAAAATATATTTTTTAAACTTTTCAAAAAATAGATCTCATCAATACTAATAATTTTTTTATAAGAATCCGTCCAATTCCATTGATTTTTTGTACTTTAATTCCTATATTCGGTTCATTTATTAACACACACACACGCATAGACAATAAATAGGGTTATTTCTCTTAAATACATTCTTATTAAATCAATACCATCCCTGGGTTCCTTTTTTTTGCGCACACTTTACGTGCTGGCCCTTTGTTTGCTTGGATAAATTTAAAAAATATAATGAATTGAAAATATATTGAAAATACGAAACTATATTGATAGAATATGTTCACCGATTGTGCATCGCTCTGTCAATACCACAAGCGCTTGCGCAGAATGATTGCGGGTTGTCAGGAGCAGAGGATGCCGCGCGGGGCTGTTCTGTGAACGTCGTCGCAACGCCAGAAGGTACGAGAATTCGCTTTGTTGTCGTTCACTGGCTTTGCTTTCGATCTCGAGACAGAGCCCGCGGTGCTTATCCAGGTGGGACGACAATGACCGGACCGTAGACGATGAACCAACAAAGCGAGTTTAGCCACCAAAGTGTTGAGACCGTCTCGCGATATTCACTCTTGCGCGCTTTTTTTGAAGACGATAACGACGAGATTATCTAAATAATTAATAATATTCATTTCGAAACTTACGAAAAATCAAGAAAAAATGTGTTTTACTTTTTATATACGTTTTGTAAATAAATTTCGGTGTTAATCACGAAAAGAGCGATAGAATATTTTTTTTCGAAAATTCGTTGGTAAACGACGACGGCGTTTCGTTTTTAACTTACATATGTATAGATATATAATAAAAGCTTCAAAGCTTCGAGCCTTTCGGACGCTGTCCATATTTTTTTCAATCCGATTTTGTACTTTTCACGAGTCATCGTTCTGAAAAAAAAACACATCAATTTAATCCCTTAAGCCAGAGTAAAAATCGAACCAACGAAAACCGATTTGGGACGCGGTATGTTCGTTAGTTCTCAAATTGGCAGGTAAATCCCGGATTGATGATTCGTGCATTCAACTCTGGATGCACATATGACGAGTAATGCTATACGCGTAAATCAACAAAATCGTGGAAAACCGTGAAACAGACATTGCTAAAAAAGGTTTTTTTTTGTTCTTTGTAGTATATCATTGCAATTTATTGTTAATTCCAGTTTCCTCCATTTATTTCCGTGAGTTGTTTGTTACCCGAGACGTCGGTATGCCTGTTAGAGGATGCACGAAGGACGATAATTGCAGAAAGGACGCTCATCTGCGAGCTCAAGCACGTGAAAAAGGTTTGAAATCGAAAATTTTCAAATCGAGCCTTGCGCGTGTAAGGAATTTTTTCAGAAATACTTCTCGTTCAATTTACGAAATAAAAAAGGCGAATAGAAACACTTGTATGAAAATAGTGAATTAATCTGATTAATTACAGGGATCGGAATGAAATTGTAAATCCCTTACGGTCGCAAATACGTTTTTAAAGCTTGCTTTTCTTCTCTAGAACTCGATTTGTAAGTTCTGGCCAGAACTGTTGAGTAATTAATCCACTTCATAATATTTAGGTCGGCAGACTATGGAAAGATTGATAATCGAATAGCAATTCTACACAAAGATTTGTATTAATTAATTAAATCAACTGAACTGCGGGGATAACATTTTCGTGTAACTCACCCTTAAATATCTATTACAATATTTTTCCTCAATATTTATTCGATTCCCTCGATTAATTTATCGTCTCAATCTACCCCATAATTCCTATAATTAATTTCATGTGAACAGAAAATACAGCAAACTGATCCTTGTTTTTTTCCGTGTATCATTTTTCACCCTACGAAGCTTTTCCAAAAAAAATGTCGACGTTCCACGAAACCTAGTGTGAAATATTCGTTGGACAGTTGCGTTTATTTTCCACTGCACGAACCATGAATTTACCGCCCACAATCCGAGAATCTCTATCGGACACACTTCAATCCCGTTCTTTTCTTTGGAACCCTCGTTCGGTCACCGGCCAACCGAATGATTTATCTACTGGCTTCTCAACAATATCGATCTTTCGCCTACGCTGCGTGATTCTCACGCGACATTCATTCGTCCATCGTCCAACCACTCCGCTCACTATTCATTGTCTAAACATGATATAGTGCTCCAACTTTCACCACAATCCCACCTAAATAAATTTAAAAAAAATAAACGTGGTTTTCAACATTACCCGAAAAATTATCGAGCAATGAAAATTCTTCATCTTGGATGACTCCTATTTCATTGGTGTAAGATTCTAAGATCGTCATCTCGAAAATTGTCTTTCTCAAATTTATTTCTTTATCGTGGATATAAATCAGAAATAGCCTCGAGACAGATCAAACAATTTTTTCTTATTTGTTCCTTTCAAGGACGAACAAAAAAACGCTAGAGAAAAAAATATGCCACAGAGAAAGCAAGAAGCTTTCAAGATGAAATAAGTGAGTTTGCGATAAACGTCCAGTAAATTTCCCGATTTAACCATAGACGTTGAGCCCATACAGTTTAATACGTCGAAAATCAATCGTTGTCCCATATCGTCCCAATAATCCATCCCGACCGGAGTTCTCGACCGATACACGGCACAGTCCATACATCCAAAGCTGGTACATACAGCTTCGCTCGGATGCCGGACACTCGTGACTTTTCTACGTCGTACAGCTCGAAAGTTCTCGAAGCTCGGTACAATGCCACCGCCACTTTCGGGATTGGAATTCGCTAACAAACACATTCAAACACATCGAACGCACACGACGTAACAGCTTCGGGGCTTTTTTTTGACAAGCTTTCATACGACGATGTACAATGAGCAGCCTTCGAGGATTTTCAATGGGGATTCTCATTTATTTCAATCATGAATCATTCGACCTTGGACTTAAATATTTGTCTCCAATTTTTTTCCACGACTAACGTTCGGAAAAATAACGAGTCTTCGATGTAGGCTTCTGGCTATTAAATCATTCTAATCCCATCGATTGAATCAATTGCCCTCAATAAATTTCGAGTACGTAGCCAAAGCCTTGGAGTTAGTTGAGACATTTGACTTGGTGGAATTTTAGCGAAAACGAAAAAAGACGTCAGCGGCAAAGTGATCGAAACTACGAGTGATCCTGACGCAACGCCGGCATCAGCGGGTCAAGTTGATCCAGCGGGATCAGCGCCCACGGGAATCTCGGACGCTTCGGGAATAGTCCCGACAACCGAGTCACTTATAGCTTCCGTTGGTTCGCGAGTAACAAAGCCGTCGGGAATAGCTGACAGTAGCGCTAACAGTCGGTCGAGTCTTGCAGCCGATCGATCCATCGACGAGGACCAACGGACCTGATAGGAATCCTGCCGAAAAAAAAGTAAATTATATTTATTGTATAACCGAGAATCGATAAACGATCCAATCACGATGATGAATATGATATAGGAATATTAAATATATAATATATATTCTTTATTGTATATTCATCGAATTATCATTCAATTATATTAATTGTATTTACTTATGGCAAATCTTCTGAATCTAATGATTGAGAATTAAGAAACAGGAAATTATATTGATTATAGAAACAATATCATATGCATAATGATGAACACGAATCATATATTATATATTCCATATACTTTTATCGAACAGTTATTCGATCAAATTAGTCACTCGAATCTCCAAAAAATTCTTTAAATCCAATTGTTCACGAGAATTCAAAGCTCGATCTTCATTATCCGAAACTGAGACACGAAACGAGAATGATAGGAACAAATGCAAACAAACCTTAATCTACTACACAATACAAACTTTCCCGGGCGAGAAAACTTTCAATTCCGAAGAAGTTGGAACAGCGTCAGTGGCGGGGGAGGGGAAGACGATCCGGAAGGGAGAGAAGTTCTTTTCCCGCGGGTAATTACAAGCTGCCATTCAGACCTTCGGCTACAGCCAGTTTTCGTCCCGATATCGAGAATCCTCTCGAGAGAGAGCGAGAGATTCGATACCCAGCGAGTTTTCCCAGCGTCGCGGGCACACCGGCATTATTATCCCCCCCCCCCCCCCCCGCCCGCAGACTATACGACGTATTCAACAACGACTACCGCGACTATATACGTCGCCGAACGACGAAACATCGACGAGAACGCGAAACCGAATTAACGCGAGGAATTCAATTAGCGTTCTAGACGAAACTTGAACAACTTGCCTCAGCATCGACGAACGACTTCTTTCACCATCGTTCGGTCGGTCGTTGACGCTTTCAAACGGAAAAGAAAAAAAAAATGGACGAGCGAAAACGGATGGAAGACGAGGCTGACGACGAAGGTACCGAACGTTTATTACGCGAGGCAATCAAAAATAATACGCGTTACTTCGCGAAACTATCGAATCGTGCAAGTTAAATGCGACGATACGAGAAATTGTTTTGTTCTCGAGGAGGAGAAAGAACGATTTCTCGTTTATGTGCTCAAAGGAAAGTTATGGAATAATTGGTAAATTGTTTGCACCACGGTTTGTAATTATAATTTTACCGTGAGTTCCAAACGGTCTCTCGAGGCAAGAGCAAAAAAAAAAATTGCGATGCCAATATTTTCGTCATTTTGTCTCATACGATGATTTATTTATCTTCGTCCGAGTATTTGGCAATTCAATTGCGATGTCCGAATTCCCTGGCCACTCTTATATTTCGATCATCCATTCGACGAGTCGATCCGATATTTTCGTACAGAGCTGCAAAGCGGAGAAAGCTTCGAGGACATTGGGGAGGCGCTTGGAGTCAGAGAAAATCCGGAAAATGTTCTGAATTCGGGCCAGGACTCCGGAAGTGATTTGCCGGGCGAAGACAACGACGAATATCTTGCCAGTAACGAAATCAAAACTTTTTCAGGCCTTTTCCGAACAGCGAGAATTTTTTTTTTTCATCAGCCTTGCCTTGATAATTAGTCAGATTAACGAGTTAAAAATGAAATAGGATAAAAATTGTCTTTTTCGATTTTTTTCAATACAGATTTCGACAAGGCAATTTTTACTGTAAAAAGCTTCATCGGTGTCCTCGCAGTTTGCGCTTACATCGTGTACACGTTGTCCGAACCGCCGTGCTGCGATGTCTGCGCCAATAATTGTCCATGAAACCCAATATTTTATATAAACATTTTCTCTGGGAAAAAAAAATTGAAAATTCAATTTCAATTGTATTTTTACCATCGAAATTAATAAAAACGAACGAATAAAGAGTTTTATTCATAAAAAAACAATCAGTGAAAAATAAAACCTGCTGTGACAATGGTTCGAATACTTCTGACCAATCAGAGATTTTCCGCATTTGGTTGCCAAATTTCCATAGCTCGAAATATTTTCAAAACACAAAATTAAAATAAAGCTTCTCACGGACGAACTTCCCCAAAATTCGAACGCAGCTTTGTCAGCCGGAGTTAAATGTCCAACGGAATGTCCGACCATTGAGCTTTGGCGACTACGAATCATCCAAAACGAGATTGATAATGGCCAAAATAAAACACCCCGTTCCGCACGGATTCGACAATCTCGCACCGGTGCTGGAATTCAGCCAGCGAAACGCTTGTTATTTCACTCGCGAATCCGGACCGTAAATCCTTTTCGTTTGTGCGCTCTCCGCCAAACGCTGTCACGATGCATGTTCAAATCTGGTAAAACACCGTACATACACACGCCGATTGGCCCAATTTACATTCCATCGAGTCGAACATCTAAACACGACTTATCATTATAACAATTATGTACGAAACGTAAGCTTCTTAATCATCTCGAGCCCAATCGATTTTTTTTTATCAAAGCATCAAGAAATCTTTCCTCGTCAAAATGGGGGTTAAAAAAACATGAGCATGAATTTTTATGTTTTCAAGTAGTTTCAAAAAAAAAACGAGCGAGAGAGAAACGGTTTCTTCTGTGCATGGGCGGTTTTCCAAGAAGTGAAGGCGAATGAATTTCGCTTGTCACGCGACTGAATGTTGAT
>OZ020165.1:20977064-21033794 GCA_963971145.1 Sussaba pulchella
TATTGCATGATAATTAATCGCAGTAATGCATTTGGACTAGTAGTTTTTTTATATGTTCCTCCCACATGGACTTCCAAAATTGACCCTCGAGATATCATAGAAAATGTCATCTTTTCCTTCGGGACGGAGAATTAAAAAATAATAACAAAAAGTTATCTGCATAATACTGAGGATGCTCCTCGTGTAATCCAATACCTCTCCCTCGAGTATAAGGTTTCAGATTTGTTTTTCATCGTGTCGTTTGCCTCGCCGCGTAACCCATGCCAACCATTCCGACGTTCTGCCCGGAAAAACGATGAAAGAAACCTCGAAGAGAGGTTTTGTTAAGAGCACTTTTCTCGCACGCTTTATTTTTCTCTCTCACTTTTTCAGTTCTAATTTTTCTTCGTTGCCGCGTTTCTCTTGCTCTTCCATCTCCCGTCGACTTTCTTTCTTTCAAAAACAAAAAAAAAAAACTTTTATTATTTACCGGTTGAGCCTCGACTTGCGGCCAGCCAATTAAATTCTCGAGAACGACGGAATTAACGCGTTGTACGTACCACGCCCATCCTGCCTCTCGACTCTTGATGACATCGTTAACGGTGTCTCATTTATTTAATTATTTGTCACCATAAACACTGTTTGAAAAATGAAAAAAAATTATCAACGCTGAGAAAAAATTATTTTTCAGCGAGAAATTCTCGTTGCGAATATTATTTCGTCGAAATTTGATTTGTTTCGTTGCAATTATTCATTTTTCTCGGGGTTTCGATGGCAATGCCAGATATCTGTATTCAAACCTGCGCATTGCGGATGGTGTGGAAAAAACGTGGGAAACGATGAAACGTAGGACATTGAATTTTTTTCCCAACCACATCTGCTCGTTATTTCACTCGCCTTGAGGGGCGGAGCCGAATCCACGATTTTTTTCGTGCGTTTTTCGATTATCTCTCGCGGATGCTGCGGTGGCGTGCGAGTACTTAGCAACGTTGCGAAAACACGCGATGGAATCGGATGGTTTTGAAACGAAGCAAACCGTCGGTAAAGAACGTAATCACGAGAAATATCATCACGGACGTTCTTTCCCACACGCTCTATTCAGTATCTGTCAAATTTTTTGTACATGTTGCGAGTTCAACGTTGTTCTCGTGTCGGGTAGTCTTATCAGCCTCGATTGCACGTAAACCGAACGTGCTTTCATTTCGTAAATATTTTGAATCTGAAATAATGACGAATAATTTAGACGAATTATGGTGCTGCAATGGATTTGAATATTTATGAGACATTTTTTTATATATCCAAATTGAAACGTACATCGAATACATAATAATCAATATTACAATAATAATAATTCCTGTTGTTATTATTAAATAATTAATAATTCCTATTGTTATTATTAAATAATTAATTATAACTCTTGTAATTATTTAGATGAATTATTATTTTACAAAGGATTCTAATACTAAATAAGAATTATAATCCATGATAATGTATCAAGATAAGTATTTCATCTTCATTGGATGTTATCTTACATAGATAACGTTTCGAAAAGTCCCCTAAAAACGAAGTCCCGTAATATAATTCAAAAATAATAACTTTAACAAAAAAATAATAAAATAACAAAATTATGATGAAATCGAAAAAAAATCTTATTAATGTCAGTAGCCTCGAGAATATAATGGATAAAATTTCAACGCGTGGGGTTGGTTGCCCGCGGAGAAATGTCATTCGCGAAGGAAGTTCGTAGAAGGAAATGCAGAAGGATTTCCGGGCCGGGAAGTCAGTAGCGGCGTGGTGACACGTTTGCGCAGTTTCTCGTCAAGTTGTAGGCGACGGCCGAGACCCGATGACGTTCAACGAGAATTCGCGGCTCACTGCGGTTCTGTGTACGACGGCGATTTACCTTGGAAATTTAATTAAAATTCGTTTCGGCGGTTTTCCCGGTTTACTCCAAGGTTTTACACGGCAGACGCAAAACCGACGTAGGCCACAACTTGTTTTTGGTCAAACTTTTGTTTCATCGCGCTAATATACCCCCGTCGGCCAAAGTGTGAACATTATAAATCGTAGTTAGTTGAAATATACTAGAACTCAAGGTTTGGTCAGCTTCCAAAAAAGTTTGACACAGGAAACAGTTAATATAAGTAAATTAATTCATTAATAATACGTGTATATGAAACGAATTGTTTTTGTTGTTTCTTATTTCTCAATTAATACACGATGCATAAATTAAAAATATAAAATATCACAGATATTCGTTCATTTCCGTTCATATAATATACATTTCATACATACACATTTATATATTCATTCAGGAAATATATATATTTGTAATTATCATCTCCTCGATGTTGTCGCCGTCGTTACCGAAGCACGGAGGATTGTGGGTCGACCGACGCGGATGGAAGAATATGTTTCGAATAACGGGAATAAGATGAGAAAAAAGTGAATAACGCGTATTACGATTCAAAATTACCACTCAGACGTCTCACAGATATCGCGTTAAATTTCAATCTCTGGCGAGAGGGGGATGGAACGTCGGGTTGGTTCCGCAATTGCATGCTCGCAGAGCTACGTCTCGGGCTACTCGGCCGGGTCGTTCTGGATTATTGAGTTGCCTCTTCCGCCGTGGATGGGGGATGAACGAAGTGGCGAAGAGGCCCGGAGAAGCAGATGGTAAAGCAGCGCAGCGGGTACGAAGAGATGCCTTCGGCAATCTCTTCGCATAACGGCACATTTACCGGAATGCCGATGCACACGAGCCTCCTTTCACCTCAAGGGGCGAAGGGTGGGACAGTGCACCACCTTTCGACCGAATTCAGGATCCAACTTCGAACCCGTCTAGCTTCCTAGCTGTCGTTCGAATCTGCGGAGCTGCGATCGTTTCTGTACACTCAAAACACATACGACGAAATCAACACACCTAAAATTGACTTTATAAAAATGTATTAGAAAATCCTTTCATTATTGAATTATTATGAATCATATTGCGCTTTCAAATATTGAGAGTCGATGTGGAATAATAAGTCATCCAATTAATAGTAATAATAATAATAATAATAATAATAATTATTATTATTATTATTATTTTTCTCCTAAATAATAATAATAATAATAATAATAATAATAATAATAATAATTATTATTATTATTATTATTATTATTATTATTATTATTATTATTATTATTATTATTATTATTATTATTATTATTATTATTATTATTATTATTATTATTATTATTATTATTATTATTATTTATTATTATTTAATAACAATTATTATTATTATTACTATCATTATTATTATTTATTTCATTCATTTATTTTTTTTTATATTATAAATAACTATCTATTTAAAGTGACACTCTAATTTACTAAAGTGAAATTATTTCCGTTAATCATTAGAATCCATTGCAAAACAATGATTAATCTGAATGATTCATTATCATTGCAAAAATGTTATTCACATTACTTAATTGAAAACGTCGCGATTTACATAATCAAGCATTCGAATAATACCGTATGCGAAATATTTCACGATCAAAATGATGGAATGGGGAAAAAAATTCAATTTGCGTAAACTATTCCGAAACGGTTGGTAGAAATTGGCAACAATTTCGACATTGCCCTGGGTATCATCGAGTTGCCCTCGGGGCTCCGGCCAATATTTCTGCATAAAAGCAGCACAATTCGCCAGGATTCAGACACAAACGTATACGTATACGCACGCCCGCAGGTACACATTCCCTATTTTCGTTCGGGTTTCATGGTTTTGCTCGAACACGGATAGTAGGAATTGGATGCCTCTTGGCCGAAAGACAGATCGTTTTTCTCGAGAGCCATCAGATTCTCCGTCTAATAGTAAGCAAATATTGGCCATTGCAGGATGGGTTTGATAGAACCATCGGGTTACGAGATCCAAACGCAAGCCGCATGTGCTAAACCACCGACTTCAACCAATCTCTCCCTTTCGTCGGATAACAAAGTATTTTTCCGCCTCTTTGCCATAGTGGCGGCAAACATTTGCCTCGTTAGTGCACTTGAAGGGTGGATGAAAAAAGAGTTTGCTCATACGGCGAAGAGATTATGGAGCATCGGCATATTCATATTTGTCTCGAGATTGCTGACATAAGTACGATTCACCCAATTTATTCGTCATTCGTATTTCAACGATCGCCAGTCTGCGCCGAAATTCCAGGAGCAACCTGACGTCCCCTGGACGGAGCTTTCGAAACGTCATTTTCTATTATCCATACGTTTCAGCTTACTCGATTTTTTTATTTTTTTCTGCATTGTTCATTCTCTTCCGCTCTAGCATCTTCAAAACGTAGTCAAAGTACCGAAACGTCCTCCGTCCATGATCAAACGAACGTTACTCGATCCCGAGCTTTATTTTCCGTAGCCGAACAAACGAAGAAAATACATAGTTCGGCCGTTTCGGAACCCGCGTCGAAGTACCGCTGCAACGTGGATGTAACGAGAATCGAATAACGGTTTTGTCCACGTACAGTGATCCGTGAGACGAATTTGTAATGAAAAAATTTCAACGAACGTTAACCCAGTCTTCAAAGAGCGATGAGAAATATCTAGACTGTGAAAAACATTCGGACGAGGAAAATGGGCGCGACTCGACGGTGTGCAGACGACTGTAGTGCGAGAGTAATTTGCGTTGCGACGAAAAAGAACAGAAGGGATGGAAAATTTGCATAGAAAAAGTGTCGGAGATAACGAGGAATGTTTCTTACCCAGCAACACACACAGATATACCATCGCAGCCACGTCGTATCTTGAGCACATCGCGCGGGTAACAAGCCATAAGCTGGCTGACTATACGTGACGCGGTTTATGCAAATAATTGATGCGAACGTGCGAAAATTATTCGGGATAGGGTAGAGATTGTCGAACAGCCCGCGCGACGATTACGAATTCCTGTTTTATCGCCGGGCTCGTTGAAGCGGATCGTACGAAAAAAAGCTTACATCGCACGTTCGTTATGAGTTAATAAAGTTTTTCGTGGGTATATGGCTCGGAGCTTGCACTGTCAATTATTTTTTTGTACGTATTGTTTGGAAACGGGCAAAAAGTTCGTCATAATGAGAAACCCGGTCTCAGCGTTTTTATCATTTCAACGGGGTTTTAGCGAATTATACGCATATATGTATAAAATAATTCGTATAATATTGTATATGATTGAAGAATAATAATAATTTTTATTATGTGATATGTAATTGAAAATTTTCAAATTAAGAAAATTGATCATTATCGTTGATATTGATATTTTTAGATTAATATGGCTGGATAATGTAGATTTAATTATTTATTATTAGTATACATCCGCACGAATATATATTAAATTTAATATTTATCGAGGTTCTTCTTTCGTAAAGCTTCCCTGAAAAATCTAAAAACCAGAAAGATTCGAATACGGAATATAAATCGAGACACTGCCAGCACCTGTAACTCGATTTCCAAGACATAGGGTTTGATTATTACGAATTCCGATGTTGTAACTGAGAGACGATAGAAGAATATGTCGAAAAAAGACGCAAAAACTCAACGCGCTGCGAATAAATGATTCATTCTCACGTTTTATCGGATTCATACGTCGACTCTCGACGAAACCCAATTTAGATATTTTTGCGATTCGGCACGATCGATATCGCTGGACGATGCACGTCGCATCCGAAATAACCCCGACATTTTGTTCCCCAAATTATGAATATTCCACGAGCCACGGCAAACATCAAAAATTCATAACCGAAAATTCTGGATTTTTCTCCATCACGAACAACGTCATTGTGAATATTTAAAAGTACATTTTACCGAATTTAATTCAAACGAGCACATTTTTGTTTACTCTCGCAATACCATTGTTTGCATTTATTAAATTTGTTCTGTTCCAATCGCCATTCCACCGTTTCTTTTTTCTTTTTTTTCCCGTATTATCCGGCCTCGCGAATTCGACGAATGCGCGTCTGGAATCCAAACGAACGTATGTACAGTTGCATTCGCTTTTCAACTACGAATAGAGCCGCATACTTGATGCACATGCATGAGCCCATCTCGACTCAACGTAGAACGTGTGCAACCCGAACTTCGCGAGCTGATGCGTATCGAAATTCCTTATTCCGTGACTGCGCGGAAATTTTCGAAAATCCTGGAGGACGATATTGGCTTCGAAATCCGTGCCTAGGTGTGTGCGAATCCGACGGCAATGCACGTCATGAGTTTCCGCGGGGTTAAGCCGAAAATAAATGAAACCAGCGTGCCGGAGTAAGCCCCGGATCCCGCGTTATTCACGCGCGATAGCTCGCACCGGGGGGGATGAGCTCGACAAAAGAAAACATAATTAGCCGAGCTTCGCCATTTGGACTCGCAAATTCCCGTTCTATTTTATCATGCGCGTCGTATGTACCATATATGTCGTGCAAACAACGAAGGGACACTCGAGCTACGTGGAAATTGAGTTATCTAATTAATTCAGGGCGTCGACGAGCTTTCGGATGGAACTCGTGACACTTTTTTTTTTTGGTTGTTTTTTCGTCTTTTCGTCGTGTTTAATTAACAAAATTGACGATAAATAATGACATCGATATAAACAAGGCCCTTGTATGATCTGCACGTTTTATTTATCGATTTGCATTTGTGCAAACAATTTTTGGATCTCGAAGGTGGGGTATTTCCCGTTAGTTCGATTTGCCGGAGGGATTGCCGCGAAGCGTTCTCGAACAAAGCTCCCTCCCCCGTCAATCGTTGCAATTTCCGAGGTATTGTGCGTGCCGGGGGGTGGCATGAAAAGCGCCGAAGCTATCATTGCGGGTGCATGGGAGATCCGACGCGAGCCGTACCGGTGAATTCCAGTCTTGTTTTCCTCTCGGAAGCTTTTCCGGCTCGGGCACACACCCCGGATCGCGCGCCTGCTTCGAAGCCCATTCGCACGCGTACCTTTGGGAAATGATGCAGCTGCGCGAGATAAATGTCCGATGTCAGATGGTGAACGATTCGAAGCATCGAAAAATTCGAGATCCGTGTCCGGGTAATTATCGCTGGACGGTAAACGAATAACAACCCTACTGGACGTAGCTCGGAAGTGAAACGCCAATTCGATTCCAATTTCGTAATTGATTTTTGATGTACAGAAATCTTCCGGTGCATTAATTTTAGTATCGCGAAGTCACTTGTATTTTTTAATTTGAATATCCCTTCTCCGATTTTTAAATCTGTACAATTTTTTTAAGGTTTTTGATATTTTCATTTTAGTATTGAAAAGAAGCTTACATTTTTCAATTTTAATATCTTTTAGAATTATATTTTGCGAGCAAATAATACAGAGCCCAGAAAATGTCACACATGAACTACTTTCGAGTCTTCGATCACATGAATATGATTCAACAATATGGAATCTCACAGCAGCACCTGTGCGTAGTGTCGATTCCGCGTCGGAACTCTCGACGTGGTCTTACGAGCAGTTTAACAGGACGTCTTTGTGACACCACCCCTCCCGCCATAAAGCTCGAGTTTTTATCGAACAACGTCTTGGTAAAAAAAGAGTCTATCGACCACCTGTGTATATCGAAAGATTTCGAAGAAACCGAGACACGAAAAAAAAACCGCGCGGAAGAAAAGCTCGCGAAAGCTCGCAGTCCTGAAAGATTCGAGCCTCCGGCGTGCCCCGACCGCTTCAGGCTTTATTGCTTACATCATACCGAAGTGCAAAGCGTTTTCGAAGCCAAGGAAACATGTTGGCCCGGTGATGCTTCGAGCGTTTGAGAAGCCGCGCCTGTGGCGGAGTTATTTCGTCGGAAACTATCGGAAGGACCTAAAACGGACAAGAAAATCCCGAAAGGAACAGAAGGATTTAACGGAAGGTCTTATACGTTTCGTTGCATTCTCGAATCTACGGGGGAGAAGTAAATAAGCCACCTTCGATGTTCCCGATACGAGAAAATAATCAGAAATTCAATCGAAAAAAAAAAACGAGTACCTTTCTCGGGTACGTGCTCTTTGCTCGTTGAGCTCGAAACGTTTTTTTACATATATATATATTTTTTTTTTCGTGTAGATAGATACTCGAGGTTGTAGGTCAACGAGAAAACACTGGAAACGGCACGTGCTCGGTACTTTCATGGGCTGTAGGGCCGTGGATGGTGAAAAAAAAAAATGGAAAATTTGAAAAATAAAAAATAAAAATACCGACATGCGAGACGACAAGACATATCACGACCGAACGTGTGCGGGAGTCAGGTAGGGTCGCCGTCATCGCGTCGAGCGATTCCCAACGGCTTGAATACCAATGCGACTGATGGGGCATGCGATTTTTCCTTCTCTAGTTTTATTGCGATTCTTCTCAGTTACGTACTTAGCGTTATGGTCCTCAGCAAGGTGGCGTCACGAACGAGTCGTACGTTGGGTGAGGAAAAAAAATTGATGGAAGAAAAAGTTGAAAGCGCAGCGGAACGTGGAAGCAAATGGGGTGAAGAAATGAAGATGAAGACGAGAGAGAGAGAGAGGGAGAGATCTTGCGAAAGGCTTTGAGCAACGTCCTCGGGGAATAACGATAAATCAGTGGTCACGATATTACACGGAATCTAGGACTGTTTAACGGTGGATTTTCCGTACCCGTAAGAACGATGCACTGAGGGAAATGTTGCGAGGAAAATCAGAGTTCTCAGAAAACGTTGGAAAAAGCTTTTGAAATATATAATAATTTGTATAAAATATTTCGAAATGGGGTAGAGGACTCAGCTCGACGAGCTATTGGTAATATATTGCTGAGCTATAATTTGAAAATTTTCAAACCATGTTTACGAATGAGGAAAGAAAAATAGTTGTTTAATATATTGTCGATAAACCATCATTTACTGTCACTATTACTTTGAAAAGTATTGCACATAAAGATCTGAAATATAACAATTGTTGTTACTGGATTATCATGGATTATCATTTTTATTAAATATTTAAATTCACTCTGAATTAATTATTCATTGACATTGTCTATAATTATTGCAGAATATGGAAATCTCTATGAATTTTCTCATGATAATTATTTAGGATTATTTATTTCAAAAAGTATTTCAAATGCATTTTGAGTAAATGAACGTCCATGACTGTTTCCAATCCCCAAAGTAAAATAACTGAATTCATCGATAGACGAACGTCAATATCTTCTTCAAGATTCCACGAAAATCTACATCGGATGATCCGCCTTAGCCTCGTTCGGTCCGTGGTCGATTTTTTTTTTTCTTTTTTTTTCCCGTATTCATTTTGTTTCCAGAATTTTCTCGAAAAGATCGAGGTTGAACCGTGCTGCGAGAGGAGAACCACAGTCGGAAAAAGAAAATGAAATTGTGAAATAAAGCGAAAATGAGGGTAAGTCTAGACCGAAGTGTAACGTCGTACTGCCACGATATCATCTTCCTTCAATTTCGCGTAATGGATTCTCGCCTCAGATGCTTCCAGTGCGCTTTTCCGTTTTACCACGAAGACGCTGCCGGTCCGCACGGTGTCGCCGTTGTTACGGCTGCAGCCAGAAACTACTGAGCACCGGAAACGACACAATGTTCGTGGCTTCCTGTATAATACAGGAATAAAACGTTTCCGGGCCAACCGGCGTTGGCGCCCATAGACAATTCCGTCACAGCAAGATCCAACCTTCTAAGCTCCGGTGAACTATTTCAATTCAAAAATCCAAGAAGTATTTCAGGACTCAATCGAAGCATTGAACTTTGTAAGTGCGAGCGTTTCCTTCGTGTCTTGAAAGAAAAACGTTTGAAAATTACGACCGTACAAAAAAAAATCTCGGACCGTCAATCTTTTATTGGACTACTGGGAAAAATAACCGCCAATGTAGAAGTGATTAGCCCCTTTGCTGCGGTCGAAAATAGAGCCAATCTCTCAGAAGCTACGGAATGGAATCGATCGCCATCAACTGTCCATTGAATTATTTATAACTCGACTCGATTTATTTCCGGTCCGTTGCAAATAATTGAAAACACAGAAATGGAGATTCAGTCGATGGAAATGTAATTGGAATAATTTTTTCAACAAATAATTACGACATATTCTCGTGCGTGAAAGTTTTCAGGTTTCTGAAATAATTTTACAATAATAAATTGCAAAGACATTCATTATATAATAATATATATATTGTATATTAATTATTATACAATCGATGAATTATTGTTTAACTATTTATAGTATTATTTAACAGAAAACCTTTAACGTATATAAATGAAAATGTATTTTATATACATTTTCATTGAATCAATAAATCACATTCGTACTTCGAATAGAGCACAGAAAGCTCGTAGAAAAGGCAATGGCCAACTCCGCAGACGTTCGATTGAAGCCGCTGTCGGTGGCGAATCGACTAAACTCATTGTCGGTCGGTGCCCGGACTGCGTCAACACCCCACGAGAGTTTGGTTCTCGGTTAGGAAAACGTGGCTTCGACGGAGGCAACTCGTTTGTCGAACTATCCTGCAATCCAAACAGCATCAAACATTTCGTAAAATCCGCGATAGAAACGGTTTTTCGATCGGTTGTGTACACAGATACGGGTTGTCGGGACCTCTTCGTGGCAAACTTTTCGCCCTCGATCCATCGTCGTTCTACGTTTTGTGTCAGATCCGTCCTCACCTGTGCTACACAACCGGCTTAAACCGCAATTTCTTTCACCGTGAAATACGCGTTATCCACAGGACTTGCATCCACCTTTCTTCAAACTCATCGGTCATTCCGTAAATTCCGGCCATTCGCGTTTTGTTTTTTTATTTTATTTTTTGTTTCGATCCTTTACATTGCCGCGTTGCCGTTTCTAACCCAATAACCAACGGACCGTCAAACTCGCGGAAGCTTTGCAGCTGCGATCGTTTGAATTTTTGTTTTTTTCGTTTTTCCTAAATGTCGAAACCGTTGAATACGTGATATCACGTTGGGCCAAATTGAATATTCCAGTTTGAATAGCAATCACAGAATTTAGGTATCCTCGATTCACGCACGAGTGACCATTGTACCGGAAATGCGATTTTTTTTTTGTTTTTTGTTTTGTAGAAGTTGGATGCGTGTACGGTGTTACTATGGACAGATTCCATGGTGATGTTCCCGGCCCGGGCTGACGCTGATAGTCTGTACGCCGGACAATTTTAACGCTTGTACCACTGGCTTTATTGTTCTTTGAGTAATATTTGGACTCGCAACTAAGCTGGCACGTAATGGATTAACGCAAATAATAATGATGAGTCTAATTTGGGTTAGGTAGAAATCGTATGTTTCGCGCCTGACTATTTCCCAACCTCGACTACTTGCATCCCGCCGACGACGTACTCACTCGAATGACTCAATGAGCAATGGAGCATTTACTTGGTCATTAATCACAGAATTTGGTCGTTGATAGCACAATAATGATCCCTTCACCTTGTCAGCCAACGAAGCGTCAGCGCATGAGATATACGTGGAGCATGTGCATTTTCTTAAGGTCATTGTTGATCACTGGACTAATTAAGATATACGCAATGATAAAACGTTACGGTAATATAGTCTGCGCGTATACACGCCAAATACTTCTGGCCCTTCTGGCCCCATCCTTTTCATTTTTTCCACTCAGCCACAGCTCGTTTCCCTATTCTCTCTCCTCCTCTCCATCTATCCAGAGAGATGCCACCAATACGATCGTTGAGCTCGACGTTCCCTCTTTCCTCATATTTAATAGCGTCGAGTGAGCTTACACCATCGACATGCTACCATCAAAAGTTGATATCGGAGAGCCTCCATTGATTTTTTCATTCATCCCTGACCCTTGACTCATCGTTCTCGAACGCTTCGCCCGTAATCCATCCAAACGCGTTGGATCTTCCAACGTTCTCGCGAAAATTCCCCAGAACGATAATACGTCCCGATATATCCGCTATCAAGGGTATGAAAATAACTCTGAGCCTCTCGTCCATTGCCGATGCTGGCACTCACGTGGTCTCGTCTTCTTCATATTTCTCCGGGGAGTTGGAATGAATGAATCAAATTGCACCCGGTCGCACGAGTGATGCACGTCGGCCAGGGTCGTTCCGCCGTTTCCTTCGTTCCCTTTTCCAACGCTTCCTCCCCCTCCCTCCCTCATCTCCTTCTCTCCGTCTCCGCTGCAGCGGAAGCTGCGTTGAACCACCCCCTCCCTCGGTCGACCCTCTTTCCCCTCTCCGTCGCCCTCGGCTCTTGGCGCACAACCCCCTTCCGACTACCCTTGTCTGCCGTCTCGCTCGTCCCTCGCCCCGTCGCTCCCCCCCCCCGGCGCGCGCGTAACTAAAAATAGAACGGATTCGCTGACGTCATCGATCTGTTGTCGCTGCGTCGGGGAACGTGGACAAAACTAATTCGTTCCCTGGAAACGTGCGGGAAAGCCCGGGAAACGAAGCCACACCGGCACACACGGCTCTTGCGCAGAGTCGGCGAGAAATTTATTGACCTACGAGCGTGTGTACGTGTGTTTGCGCATGTATGGGTCTGGGTAGTCGTAGGTGCGCGTCGAGAGGGGGTTCTGGACGCGAATGGTCGGCTGCATTAATAACACGTGGTGTGCTGCAGCAGCCACAGCAGCAGCAGCAACACCGCCAACAGTCGAATCGTTATAGGAATCCCTGTCTCTCTCTATCTCTCTCTCTTTCTCTGTCTCGTCTTCCCACGGACGTACAACTACGCGGACGCCTCTGACGTTGATATTACGAAGAAGCAGTCTTCCAGTGTTTCAGCTTCGAGCTTACCACTGGCTGCTGGCCATCCCACGTCCGAACACTCTGTGGTTTCTCTTTTTCCAATTTACCACCATTCTTTTTCTCCCTCTTTCTCTCGATCTCTCTTTCCCTTTTTCTCTTCAGTTCCTTCGATTTTTTTCCTATTTTTAGGTCTTTCGTTTTTCGGTGGTCTGCAGTTTTTATTCGCTCAAAGCTACGAAGTAATGGACCTCAGGAGCGGTGGATTACAAAATGAGGTAACTGGGAAAACTGCGACCTAATGGCATCGGAAATCCTGCAGCAACATTAAAGTCGCTATGTCGGTCGTACATTTCTAGCATCAGATAGAAGCCATATTACGAAATAAATGTCATCCTGTAATCCTGGCTCTTGGTTCAACATCGACTGTCGCACGTGGATTTCAACTTCATGCTTACACATGTCTTCCATACCCTTTCATGTATTTTCTTTATCCCACGCGGTTTTCCAACTCTTTTCGCAAGATAAACGAAGAATTTAATGTAACATTCGCGTCATTGTTCTTCGAGACTGTATCGAACCCGATTGCATTACTTAGAGCTGTCATGTTTGCGATGGGAAACATTTTTAACACAATCCGAAAAGCCGACGATCGATAAATCTTTTTTCGAATTATCGAGCGATTCGGTCACGCAACAATGGGTTCCGACATATCCCGCGCACAAGATTTTTATTACTCCTTAATGTTTGATCTTCGACCTCGTCGATGCCGGAACGAAGAGCAAAGCGTACAGAGGGAGAATCGGAAAATCAAGGGTTGAATAATTCATATGGCGATTTCGTTGGTCGTGCATCAGCTGCGGACGTGGCGAAGAGATAGACAAGAGCGAGAGTACGAGGGTAGCGCGAACAAACGTGAGAGAGTGGGGGTGCGAGTGAGAGGGAAAACGTACGAGCGAAGGTAGGAAGTGGAAAACCAGGTAAAAACATGAGATGAAGAGACGGGGTAGTTCACAGCAGTGGAGTAGATCAGTTAGACCATGTTCCGGTTCGGTGCCCCATCGCGGGTAGTTATGTCGTGCAAGGGGATAGGGACCGGAAGCGGACGGATGGCCAGCCGCGCAGGCCGACAGTTTTTCCGCATTCGGTAATCTACATTATGGATATGCAACTGCTGGCAGTAGTTCCTATCTTCCATCGAATTTGGCACGCGTTCTCTACTCTGCTAATCGTCGTTCTTTCTCATCCCTTATCAACTGTCCACTTCTTCAAATTATTTATTATTTGAAACTTTTTCTTTATCTTCATAGAGGGTCATGCTTTATTTTTGTAATTGTTTTATAATCACGAATAATACATGTCGATTAATACTGTAATAATATTATCATTATAATTATTAACCTCGATAATATTTATAACTGTTTCATTAATCGACTTCTTGTAGTTTATTTATTTATTTTGTATCGTGACTTGTGGGCCAGAGTAGGACTCCGTCGGTCCTATTCCAATACTGATGCAATTTATTTTTGTCATTTTGATTTTGGTATATATATATTTATTTCTGTCTTTGCACCCAAAATTGCAAACCCTTTTCCGTATAGCCTATCGCGATTGATAGAAGCGAATCTCTGAAATTTCATAGAGTCGGTGCTCCGCTCACCGACGCCTATTTCCCGTTTAAGTCTATTTAGAAAAATCCAGTAAATTCTTCCAACGCCTCGTCAAACGTTGAGGCGTCAAACGGATGCTTTGTATACTTAATATATTCATTCAACCTGTATTACATCACGTTTGAATAGTCTCTGGGTGAGAGGAAGTGAATGTGAAGAAGGAAGGCTCGTCGACTCTCCGCCTATTTAGTCGAGCGAAAATCTACCGTCGGCCCTTCAGTCTCGGTTCTTGTTTCCGCGAGGCTTTTGTCGGGCCACTTCTCATCTCGACAAGAGAAATCCTTCGTCTCCGTAGCTGGAAAACGTGAGATTCTCCATTGCCGTACGGTTAACCGAGATGGCTTCACGGGCCCGCATGCAAGCTTGAAACATTTTACGGACTTCAAAGGACTTCGCCCTTGCCAAAGGCCCGATATTATGGTCTCGCCCGAAGGGCACATCAGCACAAACGTATTCCACTGACAGTTTTCACACAGCCTCGTGCGGGAATTCGGAGAATTCGGAGAAAAATCTAACGGCGTTAGCATTACCGTTTCGCTACACGAATCGATTTTTTAGAATCCTTGCTCTCGTTTCTCATCGTTTTACCGAAAGCCGTGGGATTTATTCTCTTCTTTCGACCTCTTTTCCGGAGAGCCGTAACGTCTGAGTGTAGCAAGCGCGACTGTGGAGTCGATAAAATTAATTTTTTAAGACTGAAAAGATTGACGTCTCATCGATAATTGATAATAGTACTTATTTTTTAATGACGATCACTGCACAAAAAACTCGAAATGTCTCGCTCCTCGCTCGCAACCTATTAGAACCCGAAAATTCGATTTGCAAACGGGTGTCTTGAAGGGCTCCAAGTTCGAAATAACACTCCAGTGGTGTTTAGCGCCTATTTCAACGTTCATCCTCCCAACTACAACCTCCGTTTTTCACAGATCACACATGCACACACGAGCCCTACTTATCCACTTTATTCCGATACGTCCTTCTACTTTTCCCATCTATTTCAGGAATGGAAATTCTCGCTCGGGCTTGCCAAATCCGTCGCCGGTTCGGTCGATAATGTTTGGCCAAAAAATTCCATCCGACTAATTTCGTCCGCGCTTCTCACACGACTCTCCAACGTCCCAGTTATCCGTTTTATTCTTAGCAATTTTGTTGGATTTTTTTCCTCTCGCAAACACGCGAGACTGAGTATTGATTTTATCGTAGCTTCTTCGAACAGTTTTATTCAAGGTGACTCGTGTACTTTCGTATGTTTCAGTAAAATAAAATGATTAAAGTTTAGAACGGATACGATAAATTTAACGTAAATGCAATAGAAACGATTTGTCGCTCTTATCGTCAAGTTGAAAGTGCAAAAGCAGCGGGGATTTGCGTGAATATGCAAATTGTCAAAGCTTTCAAACTGTGGAAACGTTTGAGAGGCTTCGAGGAGAATGGTGCGGACGATAAGGTTGCGGTAATGAAGTGATTAAAGGATCAGAGTATCAAGCGCAAACCCGAATTTGCCCGTTAGCGTTCGTCGCATCGAGTCCTGATCCGGTCGAGGCCCTGTCGAGGTACAGCGGTACGAGCCAATCGGACCGGAAATCGGTTTGCTCGGTGCACGCATGCCCAATTATAACGTAGTAGAGCTTCGTACTTGAGCCGGTCGATGAACAATACGAATCACAATGGGACCTTAAGCCTGTGAAATCCGTTCTTGTGCGACAACGTCGAGTCCGATCAACCATATGCCCGACTATTGTAACGCTTTTACTACTGGCTTTGTTGTTCTCCGTTAAATGTCTGAATTCGAAACGGGGCTGGTTGTTGCGCAGTGAATTTCCGTAGATAATAATATATCGAAGTCGCCTTGCGTTAGACTGAGATAGTACGTTTTACGTCTGACTATATCCCGATCTCGACCACTTGAATCCTACCGACTAGGCATACATTGGCGTAAGTCACTGAGCAGCGGAGAATTTATCACGAAATTTGATAAATCATACCAAAATCAATATCTCTTCGCTTTGTCAGCCAATAAAGCGTTGGTGTATGAAATATACGCGATGCATATACATTTTTCTGAGCTCAATACCGTCCATCAGATTAATTATTGTATCTACAATAAAAAATCGTTATCGTAATACAGTCTACGTATATACGCGTCGAACACTTATCCCTCTTGAGTTTTTTCTCATTTTTTCATTCTTCCTTCTCACTCATCCGCAGCTCGTTTCCATGGCTGAGCAGATCCGAGCGGCTGTTACCGAACTGCGCGCGAGCGTGAATAAGAGAGCCCGGTCGGTGAATAACCGTACGGGGTGCTAAATCACTTCGCGTCGAGCCAATTCGTCGGGGCTATAAATATTAACGGGAACTACGAAAATTGTGAGATCGGAAGTTCTGGGGCGAGAAGTAAAACGCAGCTATTGGATAACGAACGTAAAAAAAATATCGTGAAGGGAGATTCAAAAGGAACGTTGGAAAGCTGCGAGGGTGCTATTCGCTCGATAATCGACCATCGCTCCGACACCCGGCCAGATTAAATATTCTTCTTTTGCTTTTTCTGGAATATGAATATACAGAGCATAAGAAAAATATGATGTATGAACCTATTCGAATCAAAGAAAACAAACAAAGTTAATACAAATGAAGGCGATAAACATTTTTTTATTTCTGAGAAACGTCAAGGTATGAATTATAGATCTATAGCTTTTCACAACAACAAAATAATATTTAGCGTCAGAATACATTTAATAATAAAAAAAGAAAAACGTTACATGTTGAAAAAAAGAAGGTCTTAAGTCGGGTTAAAAACAATTGACAAAACGAATGTTTTTTTTTCTTACGTGAAATGACGATTCCTCGTTCTAGAACGAGATGGGGGGAGAAGAATTTATTAAAATTATGTAAATCAAAATAGAGGGCAGAACGAAATGTGGTGCTCGTGAGGATTTACGCAGTCACTGCTGCAGCGGTATTGAACCCGGGATGATATAACGGCACCGAAGGTTGCGATACTAGTATAAGGTTGTCTAAATCCACAATAGCGTCGTAAAATACAGAAACCGGCATAAATATATATATATATATATATAGTCTTCTTGGGTGTTAGTGTCGTATGCAGACGTCGAAATTGTGCAATCTCGAAGTATTCAAATGTATGCAAGCCGTGCGCATAACGCTGACGGGTTCACCGGGCCAACCCATGCGGATTAAACGTCCTGTTGTGGAAAACTTCACGTCGACGACGCTGTCACGATCATGGAAATATATATCCAACGTCAAAGTACACGTAACGATATACATATGAAATTCAAATTCAAATGCCGGAAATATTCCACTCAGAAAGAACCGTTGAAAAATATATTCCGTGCACAAATTTCGCACAGCAACAAAACCATTGTCTCGCTGTTGTATATAAAAAATTAAAAATAAACAAACAAACAAACTATTATCCATCTACATTACGGTTGAGCTGAAAATCTGATGACATCGAAGATGGCGGAGTGAAATTAGTGGACCATCCCGAGCGAGGATTACGTTGTTGAGTTCTGAGAAATAACCTTCGTGATGATAATCTATATATATATACACGTCATGTACCATCTCTGGGTTTACTTTCTCGCTCCGTGTTCGGTGTCCTGTCTGAAAGTTCGGTTCCACCGCCACAGATAGAGCTCGTGTCACACGGAGAGACGTCGTCGTATCATATGTACAAACCTTATTCGCTCGAGCTGCAAACACGGCCACGTACCCGAGGATTTCACCGCGGAATAATCGTGGAAACGGGTGTCCATCCGATTCATACGACCACTGGAAATATCTTCTCTCCCCCCCCCCCCTCTCGTCCGCCCGACCGCCGCCCACTGGTAGGAGGCAGCGACTTCGAGGTCTGCCAAGAACCAAAATTCATGGCAGAACCCATCTACGGAAGGTAAACGACTGTGTCACTATCGATTCCACGCCCAACGACGATTCGACCGAAAGACGTTTCGTTCGACCGGACATCCCGTCGTACCTTTTATCCGATCTACGTTGCGCAACTTCGCTACCCCCTCGAAGTTACGAGCCCGTGCACCGACGCGTCTCTCGCCAAAAGCCCAAACCGGAGCTATGGAATGAAGTTTCGAAGCGTTTCATATAATATATCTCCGCGAGCGTTGAGCGGATATAAATGAATCGAAAAACAAACCAAAAAAAAAAAAAAAAACAATCCTCAGCGACGAATCCAAAAAATCGTCGCATCGTTTATACCGAAAGCGTCATCAACGTTCGAATCTCGAGCCAATGGCGGAAAAGTGTCTCTGTTCGAGAGCCGAATGGTCCGAAGAAAAGTTACAGGAAAGTGCGGTACGTGAAAAGATCGGCACTCCGAAGAGAGTGGAGAAAAAAAAAATGAAAGAAAATAAATAAAGAAGAAAGAGAAAAGCTACGTCGGTAACTGGTAGTGAACGAGGCTTGGGGCTAGTGAACGTCTGACACGCTCGAACGTTGCAATTTAAACTTTTTCGTTATGCTTGGCTCACACTTTTCCAGGGTGGCGGAATGCGCGTAGGCGGCGGGTTTTATGGTTCGAACGAGTGAAAAAGACGAGAGCGAGAAGAGCGTTAAGTAAGAAATAGAAGATGACGAGGGACGGATGAAATGCGTGGAAAAAGGATCGAAATGTAGGGATGAATTGCGTGTAGGTGTAGATTGGTAGATTGGTATACCTGTGGAGAATGAAGCGAGGGCCGTGTCTGTCCGCGCGTGACAATCCCGGAGAAAGATGGCCAGTGATCGATATTGATAATACGTCGCATGGCACCCGCAAGAGCCTCGCGCGATATATACGTGCCGATGGAACGTGGGCGAAACGGACAGCCTCAACGGCTTCGACACCTGCCAACGACTCACTGATCAATTTTTAATTCAACCGATGAACTATATTCGTTCTATCAGTTCTGGAGAGAAATATGGACATGCACTTTGCAAAATTCAATGATTGTTTATTTTTTTACTGAACATGTTATCATGATCTGCGAGGTGGAGAGCTTACGCCGATCTAAATTATTGCCTAGTTTCTAATTAAATAATAAAATAGCTTGCCTAAATTCAGTCGAGGTAGTGACAATTTTTCAAACGTCCGTCTGCTATTCGATTTCGTAGCGTCCATTTTGCCCCCAGTCTGCAAGATACGCGACAGACCCCGAGGTAATGCAATCAAAAAGCTTGTTCTTTCCCTCGCTGGACCGCATCCAACTTTTCAAGAGTGAACATCGATTCTTCGCGGTGCTCTTGCGCCATTTTTTTTTTTTGTCTTTCTTTCCTCGTCGGACAATTCGTGCTTGGATCAGCAACTAAACAAACAAATAAATTTCAAAGTATTTTATCGATTATTCCAAATAATCCCCTATGGAATTTTACATCCTAATAAAAGTTTACCCGATTGCAAAAATCACTTTTCAAGCGTTTCACATAATATTTTCTCGATTTCGAAGAGTATTTTTCGAGGACAGAGAAATAAATTCTTTATCGTTCGTTAGTTCCATCTTTAATCTCTTTTGCAATAAAGCAATTACTTTCCGCATCGTAGAAATAATCATAAAAAAAAGGTATTACCCACGTGGCGTCTGAACTCATCGAATTAATTGATTTTTATCGTCCACTCGGCGCTGCCGTCGAGTGTACAGCGTGTACGGGGTAGAACGAAGCTACTTTCGTCGTACGCTCGCTCTCTTTCCCCGTGGCGAGTCGCAATCACTCGAGCAGCCGGCTCCCCAGGTCGCAGCGACCTCTCAGAAGCTTGCCTCTACAAATCGTCTCCACCGTTTTTCCACGCGTTTTTATTTGCCGTTGCTGTGTTACTCGCAATCTTTTCCTCTCGATACTCGCCACGACTGCAGCATCCTTCAACTTACCTCCGCTCAAAAGCGTCGACGAACGAACGAACATAACTCACGCGTTATCTTGAAAATATTGAACTGTTTTTTTTTTTTTCAAAATTCAATCATGTCGCAAAAGCTCATCCTTCTCTCCCGGTTGAAAGGATTTCGCTCGTGATCCGCTGATTAGTTTTCACCAGCGTTCGAATCCCCTGTAACTGCAACAATTCCGCTGAAACCATACAAATTTTTTGTTTTTTGTTAAAAACGTTTTCACGTTTCTGCCCTGCGGTTTAAAAACTAACTCACGTGCAGTGTTGGTTCTCGACGGATACTGAAAAAAAATATATATATATACATCTCCGTAGTCGTTAAAACTTTTTAGCTCCGGGCGCGTATGGTCGTTCCCGGTACAGCTGCTGTTCGGTTAAGCCGCACGCACGCGCGCACGTCGTGGACATGAAAATACCCAGGTTACCTCGAAATTGCAGTATTAGAAAGCTCTCAAGGACCGTTTCGTGGAAATTTCACGAGTATCTCACTCGTATTGCGTGAACTGCATCATTTTTTTAATCATCGATACGGGCCTTCGTAAAACGTTGTCTTCCTTATATTTCCACGAAGTATACTCAAGAACTTCTTATCAGTACTCGAGTATATAGCTCGTGTTGATGTTGATATAAAGTGGTTAATGCTCGTGTGGATAATCTATACTTTCCAGCGAGCTTTCAAAGCGTATGCGGTAGCAGGGAAATACGATTGGCTGCAGCCGTGGCAGTTGCATCCCCGGCAGATGTCTCGGGCCAATCATATTGCAGTCAGTCTTGCGCACGTGCTTCCAATCTTCCAATGGTCTGAACTCACTTATTCCTCACCTGAACGTCCCTCCCTACAGCCATAAAACAAAAATACAGACATATTATTCGACGTTTGTACATCCTCGGGTATGTTTTTTATTCAACATGGTTAGCATGAAAAAAATAATGGAAAAAGAAATTCCAGCTCGGTCAACATGGTCGATGATCGCGTTAAATCAAAATTCATTAACGCTGTTGCCTCGGTAACCGTCTGTGACATTTATTTTCGCTACGTACTTGCAGCCCCTGGGAGTGGTACTGGTGAAATCCGCGGCTTCGATGGTGTTACACGCGATAAAATGACGACAATCGAATTCCATCCCTCGACCACCTCGGAGCTGCGCTCCAGCACTCGCTTCGTCGTCCACTTCCAAGGTTTTTTCTAACTGTTGGGAAAAACTCAAGGAAAAGCGGCCGAAGGGAATTTAAAAAAAAAATGAACGATGAAAATAATAATAATAATAATAATAAAAATTCACCCAAGTTTATTTTAGAATTCATATATTTCCACCTGTCTAACGAGAACGCTTATATTTAGGAAAACAAATTTATACTAATAATAATAAAAATGATAATAGTAATAATAATGGCAATTTTCGAAATAATCACTGCTGTTCGTAAATTACGTTGTTTTTGTTGTTGAGCAATCTATGAATTTTACAATGACAATATTTATTTTCGTCCTGACACACGTGATCGAACGAATGTTTGTACACAACGTTGGCACAATGTTGAACAATCGTTAAGTAATGCGCGGGGCGATAATGGATTCGTCACTCGATCCACGAGGGACCGATTGTAAACATTTGCAATGCGATCCCTGGCATCGTTCGCTTTGTTTTTTTTTTTTTTTTTTTTTTTTCGAACGCCGGGCACGAATCGCCCGATTGCGTTTGGGCGAAAAAATCTCGTTCCGACAATTCAATGAATCGTAAACCGATCGATGTACCAATGGTAAAAAAAATTGTTCTTTCACATGATTACAGCCAAACTCGACGGAGTAAAAACGTACATGCGGATGAGAAGAGTGCCGAACCATCTTCAGGTTAAGGTCATCAAGTGGTTCGACTACTTGTGGCTGACGCAAAAATGTTCGGACGAGGAGAAAGCCGTCAGTTGTCTGCCGGGTAAGTTTTATTCGTCAATACAATTTTTTTCTTTCGCCACATCGATATCGCTGTTGCCAATAATTTTTCGTTAGCACATACATTTTTTAAATTAGAAAAAAACATGGACGAAAAAAAGAAAACGAAAATTGTCCAACGAAGAGTAATTTTTAAATATAGGATGTCTGGTGATACGTCGATACGACAGGATTCTCAGATCCTCGAGAAGGTTGTGTGGCAAAAGTGTTGCACGGGACGTCGTATAAAATTTTATTCGATCGTACCGTCACCAACGGTATTCTCGAGATGAGTCGTTAAAACGTAAATTTCACATGTGCGGTTTTGCCGGCTGGACTAAAATAAAATCGCTGCGCTATCGACGACTCGCCAAAGGTTGTCGGACGACGCACACGCGCGTATTCTCACGGAAATCCATAGCACCGCGTGTGCGTAGTTTCGCGTACCGATATTACCCCGCTGGCTGTTTATGCCATTGCGCGACGATACCGGCAACGTCATCGTCGAAGAAAACGCATAAAGATGATATGCAACGCAACGCGCGAGTCCTGGAGACGATATGCGATTCGGCTTACGAGGACGGGGTAAGCCCGTAAAACGTCCGAAGAGGTTGGAAATACGTGCGACGATGAAAGTGCAGCCGTGGGTTAACGTTGAAGCGACGCAGATGCTCTCATTCTTACGACGCAGACTCATCGTATACGTATATATCATACACCATCGTTCTCGCGAATATGGGCAATCGCCGGGAACACTTTGAAATTTATTAGATCGTCTCTCCGCGCCGCCGTTTAATGTTTCCAACGTCCGTCGAATAAACCCATAAAACGTTGTTAAATCTCGGACCTCCACTCCTGTGCTACATATACATATATATATGATATAATAGAAATAATAATAATAATAATAATAGTAATAGAAATAATAATAATAATAATAATAATAATAACGATATGCGTATCATTAGTCGCAAGCCTAAAATTCTGTACCCAAAATTGATAAATGAATTCGATAATTTCGAGAATTATTTTTGAATATATTTTAAAAAATCATGAATCAGAAAAATCTCCATATATATTCATATATTTCAAATCGAACAGAATACTGATTAAATTGATGTAACACATGCCAAACAAATCATACAATATATTGAATCGATGATCAATATATATAATATACATATATATACATATATGTATTATATTTTAGATTAATTAGGGATATATATCCCGAGGGGGTATGCATTTATAGAAAATCGATATTTCTTCAAGACCAAGCATTGGAAAAATAATCAACGAAGAATTTTTTTTTTTTTCTCCGCGACCGAGCCATGTCCCGGTAACTAGCAGAACGTCGAGAAAAAAGAGTCCACCCAGAGAAAACTTTATCTTGTCCCGCAAGTTTCTGAGCCACAGGAAGATTTTCTCGTGCATGGCAAAGTACTACTTAAGGCGAGCCCGTTATTCTTCGTAGCTACAAAATTCACATGGCCGAGCTTACTCCGTCGCAGTGAAAGAGGCTTACGATATGCAATGCAAAACCGAACTTTGCTTCGAGAATTTATGCCGAAGCATACTGCATATTGCGACAACATTGGCATATCGTAATGGCAACATAAAAGGAAATATTGATGATAATGATAACGATCATTATTTGAGAGAATATTTATATATTCATGTGTTTTTTGCGTATACAAGCGATAACAATATAAAATGTTGTCCAACACTTCTCCGACGTTTGACACGGACCCGGATGAAAAAATGTACTTCTTGCCAAAAAAACGGGCTAAAAAAACTGTTACCGCGCAGTCTGGTTTTGGCCAAGTGCTGTAAAAAAAAAAAGATTCAAGATCGTTGAGTCGGTAGAGACGCAACCGCGGCAGTGCACAGGGATTTGTCGTGATTTACAGCTGAAACTTTATGTAGCCAACGGTGATAGAAGCCTTTCACGTTTTTATAACGTTTCTCGTAACTTAAGCTTTTGTCGCGTCGCACACGGAAAATAGTTGTTGTTTATAACATATTTTTCATCTATGCTACGTATAACTTGTCTAAAACGAGGCGCCGGTCGCATTCACGAGTCATAACACAAGATTTAAGTAGTAAAATCCATATTAGTCCGACGCTGTGACTGTTCGTATTTTTTCTTTAATATTGCAGTTAAAAACGTCGGATAAATTTTAAGTAAAAATAACTATGGTAGAAAAATGGATGTACAAATAATGCGAAACGGGAAATGTATAATGTAGCCCGCATGGATCGAAGAATATGAGAGAGGAAAAGACGAGCGTGCGCTACCGGTATTCCGCGGAAGCATCCGAGAGATATAGCATGTAAAAGCGTCCTGAAAAGGCAAATCAGATGGCGCATAGTCGCGGATAGGGAGCTGTTTGAAAAGCCAGCGGAAATTCACAAGGGAAAAGAGAATAAGGGACCCGATTGAGTGCCGGAGCCACCGAGCCTGCCAGCCTGCCAGCCAGCCAGCCAGCCAGCCAGCCAACCAGCCTGCGAACCCACAGCTACTCGTAGGGCTGATCTGCACGTTCGACGAAAAGAAAGTAGACACGGCAGAATATTTCAATAAAATCTCTGTGTCCCGCTTCGTTTCCTCGCGAAAATGCGATCGACTTCCATTCGATATTCGTCGATAAGAGGGGGGAGAGGAGTGGGGGGAAGGGTAGCAGGCCGATACCGATATCGATCTCCGGCTTTTACTTCACAATTTCATCTACAATTTTCGCCATATCATATTTACCTATTCACAAACTATCTTCTGCCATTGTTATATATTTTTTACCCACCCTCTCAGCAAAATCTTCCCGAACGAACAACTGCTGCAACCAAATGGAATCCCAGGAATCATTCTTCAAACCCAACCTCCTTCCACGTTCCTCGGGACTTCAGGGATGGCGAATACGGCATTGGCATTTCGTAAAACATTTTACGTTGCGCATTCTTCAACTTCTCGCAATCGTCGAAAATAAAATGTTGGTCGAAATTATTTTCTTGCTTGTATTTTTCGTTAAAAAAATAAAATCGGTCAGCGGTGAAAACAAGAAGAAGCCACAAATTCTTAGGATACCGTCGTCCTTGCAGAGTCGCGTAGCAGCATTGCGTTCGCGGTAGTAACGTGCGCGGTGGTTACTTGGACCGAACGTCTAGCAAACTTTTTCCTCGGCCAACGGCAACCCAACGTCGGTTGTACGTTCGATACGTGGCTGCGAAAGTTGGTTAAATTCTCTGGGAATACAATATCCGAACTGAATCACTCGCCGTATAAAACGGCTCGTACGTGTTCGCTACAAATATCCCGCCCCTGGCGTTCACCACCCACTTTTCCTAACCAACCTGCACCCCCGTTTACGCCTCACTGCGTTTGGCAAGCCGGGAACATTCGAAAAAGAAGAAATGTTTGTTCTACGAATACCAACATCCTTCAGCCGACTGTTACGCTGAACGACACATCCGTATATCCATAGTTGTCCATAATTCCATGAATGTAGGAAGAACAGAATCGTTTGTTTGTCCAACCTCAACAACCGAAATAGTTGTATCCTTCATTATATCACCGACGGAGTTAATCAAAATTTGTGCGAATGATGTGGTAATTAATTTCTCGTCCCTATGTATTTACAGTTGATAACATAAATTCATCAATTTCCAATCAATCATTGATTTGTTGTTCGAATAATTTGAAATTCTCTCACCGAATATAAAAAATTATTCCGTTTGTGCCTGAGGGGCTGGATTTTCACAATCGGTATAGCCTCGAGCTATTGCTAGCCACGAAAGTGATTAAAATTCCGCAAACGATAAAATAATAAATTTCCGGTTGATCATTCCACGAAAAATTCTTGGTACGATAATGGCCACTTGTATAAACAATGACTGGACAAAAAATGCACTGTGATATAGAAACGTTCGATTTGTTTCCATTTGTTCCAGATAAACTGAAAGCCGAGATAGCGATAAACGTTCATCTGGACACGCTTAGAAGAGTCGAGATATTTCAAAACACCGAAGCGGGTTTTCTGTGCGAGCTCGTGCTCCGATTACGACCGGTGCTTTTCTCACCCGGTGACTACATTTGTCGCAAAGGTAAGAGAAAAATATCGGCCTCGTCCACGTGAAACGACCAAAAATGAAAAGATTGAAAACAAATAACGTGAACGCGTATCGAAAGGGTGTGGTGGAAGATTCAACATTATGGGTATGGTCTCGATGCAGTTTCTCGGGCGGGGGAAAGGTCTCGTTCTTTCCGGTATATTCGTCGTAGCTTCTTCCTTCGCGATAGAACCGTACGTGCACCCTGGACTCAGGCCAAGTAACGTCGCCGTGGCTCGTTGCACCCGCGTCGCTCGGCCAAAAAGTGATTGCCGTTAAAAAACGTGAGGGGCCACGGGCCAAACGCCTTAACATTTTTATCATTTTATTTATCTGGGAAAACCCGAGTCCTCGATCTCTCGCTCCGGCATCCGCACTACCGGAGATATTTGTCAAATAAAACATTCCGAAAAATTTTGCAATTCACCAACGAAATTTATCACTCTCCGGATTTTTACTTCAAAGCAAGACCAGAGTAACGTCACGAATGATTGGATCGCCGGTTTGGTGAATGGGTGGGCGATCGGGGATGAATTTTTGCACCGGTAGACGGTTCAGGGACGATGACCATGGAAAGTGAGTATCGAGGTGCTTTGGCTGGGTGGTAGGGTAATAAAAAAATTCTGGCAACCGTCCAGCCAACCACGGACCCCTTCGACGCCCCTCCGGTGGTCGAAGAATAAATCGTTGATTAAAAATCACGTGTCGTTAGTGTTTTGGTGCAATGTACGATGGCGATGTATCTGTATAACTATATACGTCTTCCGGGGTGTTATTGGTGTGGGTCATTCGTATCGTTGAATCGAAGCAACGAAGGGCGAATCAGCGCACACAAATGCCAACGGAAATCAGAACCATCGGGGAATAGTCAGAAGGCTCTGCGTACGTACGATTCGGTTTTCACTTAATTGCTTCTGTCTGCGACCGTAAAATAGATATTCCATTGGATCACGACCCGATTCTGTAATTTTATTATCCCACCGAGGTTCTCTCAGCCGTCGGGCGTTCTATCTCCTATTCGAAGTGACACCGACCATACGACCCTGTCCGACTTATCTTTGGATTACTACTACTTCGGCGTGTCTGACCGATTTCGACTCTTTCCACTTACCTCCGATCAATTTCTCGCCGAGCTGTCTTCTTCGTGCTATTTTCAATCGTTGCATCCGCTTTTATATTGATTATCGGCCTTCCCTACGGATAGTCGACTATTTCGAGGACCATTAAGGCGTTACTCTCAGTCATTTGCACATTCGACGCGGGATCGAATTCACGGATCAAATGATTGGTCGTTTTGTTTTGTCGAGAGAAGCATTTTCACGAGCAACATCAACACACACGTCATTACATTTAAGAATGATGCAACAATGACGAGAAAAATCAAATAAAAAATGTCAATGAACGAAAAAATAAGTGACAGCTGAACGAACGATGGATATTGCATCGACAATTCTGTATAAAAAAGATTCTTGGTGTGATATAGCCAGGTGGAGTGATGTACAACGGGTAACGGACAGATTGGCTGCTTCTGAAATTCCGGACACGCATAAATTTAACGTAGAACTTGTGAAATTTGATTTCACGGAACGTTAATTTTAATGGTAATTGAATGTAGTGCGCCACCCTCATCGCCTTTGCATCCATGGGAACTCAGTCTGCACACGACACTCCACCTACATCATCGTAATACAGATATATACGTACCTTCGTGCAAACGTACATAAATCCATTTTACATCGTGGATTTCGCTCATGCAGTAGCTGCGTCCCGTGTCTCCGGATATGCTTTTAGTTTTGATTATAGCCAATTGCCTCGCACAACTGCCGTCGCCAGTGCTTCCGTCCAAAGGGACCGCATAGCACTGTCAAGCGGTCCTCACTGATTCCATCGTCTAATAATTTTCATTGCAATATATTTTTTCATAATCCAATCGTTCACATTTTTTTAATTACATCTGGAAACGAGAGACAATAATTTTGCAATGCAATTTTTTTCGAAAATGTTACTTTTTTTCTAATTTTAATATATCATCACGACGTCGAATATTGATCGACGTTGGCATAAAATATTATATTTATTGATCGAAGTTTTACGTGTATAACTGCAAAAGTCTGTCGCGAAGTAATGCATTCGCTTTGAGTACGTGAGTAAAACAGTGGCGTTGATATTCGAAGGATGAAGGGTAGAGAGGTTGGCAAGGAAGATTTAGCCACCTGTCCATCGTCGAACGTAACCGTGAGGGAGACGCGCGTGAAACAAAATCGAAAGATTGGATGTTCCGCTGGTTCAATTGTCAAACTCAAATCGGCCGAGAGTGTAAATCTCGAGAGATTTTTATATCCCGTGTGTGGTCCTCGTGCCCATATACCACGGGTTACGATGTGTACTCGTACGGTCCGCGTCTATAATGCATATGTGTACACAGTATGTAACACACGGTCAGTCGATAGGGATGCGCCTGATTACCATAGCTAGCGGAAACGTGTTCGATGTACATATACATATGGATACATAGTCGGTTGCCTCGAGCGTTATAGTTGGGCATAGTTTGGTGCGCTTCAGCGGTCGGTAAGATATCTATATATATTTACATTTATCCGGCATCTCACACATTTATCGTAAAACTCGTTGTTGTCAGCCAGAGTTTACGAGATTTTAATTAATTTCATCACGAATCCGAGATTATTGAATTGCGCAAAGTTTGGTGAAATAATTTACTTGTTTTTTTTTGTGTGGCCGATGTTTACGGAAAATCGTAGCAGCCTGAGGCTGACATTGCCAATCATGCGAATGATGGAATAAATCATTTCCGGCCTCTGTCTATATGATAAATAATACATGTTTATCAATTATTTATCAATTATTCTTTTTTTTTCCAAATAATTTGAACTATCAAACCAAAAATGAAAAATAATTCAATGGTTTTTTTTCGTAACCACAAGGGGGTGGTTTGATGAAAATTAGCATAGCCTCCGAAGTTAATATCAGCGCTAAAAAAATAATTAATGCAATGATAAAATGATAAACCTCCGTCAGATTATTCGACGTGAATTATTTGTTGTGATTGCAGGTGAGGTGGGAAAGGAGATGTATATAGTGAATAGGGGTCGTCTGCAGGTTGTAGCCGACAACGGGAAGACGGTATTGGCGACGCTCAAGGCCGGTTCATACTTCGGGGAAATCAGCATTCTCAATATGGGGACCGCAGGTAAAGAGTGCGGTAAATATTCCAAGCAGACCAGGGGGCCCGACAGAGATGTGTAAACTCCCCTCACGTGTTTTATCACGATCACGTTTCACGTTTTTACGTTTCCACACTGTGTGAACGGGCAAGTCGTCGAGCCGGTATGAGCCGATCTACCGATCTCACTGTAGCACACTTACACGTCATTCGACCGACTCAAACGAATTTTTATACATTACCAATGTAATCGATCGTCGCAATACGACGTGTAACGAAATTTCGAATATCATGCGACCACTGGGGTTCATATTTTTTGTTGTTTTTTTTCTTTTACAGCTTGGATTTTGATTATTTTTTTACCTGATTCATTTTATAATGTAGAATAACGTCAAAAATTTGATTCGATTTAGTTCTTTCTTTATCTATTCTTTCACATGTCTCGTGAAATTATCTCAACGCTGCATATTTTATAACAGACATCCTTTTCTTTAATATCATAGAAAGGAGGATATGTAATTGTGTAGAATACAATTTTTCGAACGTTCCTGCCAAATCAATTCGCGGCTTCAATGGAGTCCATATTGTGGTTGCGCGATAATCGAACGTCGTATGCGAGTGTCGGTGACGTGTTTTATCTCTCCTGGAATGTTTGACATTCACACTTTTGCTGCATTGATTTTTTTCGTGAATTCTGTCGATGCCCACTTGAAGAATTCCATTTATTCTCCGAACGATGAGTACAAACATGAGCAACAAATGAATTTGAAAGAAAAAAGAAAAACCTTACCTCGTCATTTCATCATGTTTCATAAATCCGTTACATCGCCGGAGACTAATTGATTTTTTTCGAAGAACTAAACTTTTATCAATTTTTCAATTCTATTTTCTCTCTGACGTAGTAATTCTCAGCAACAATGTAGACCGCAACATTTTCTATCTATTTTTCAAGCATAATGAAAACTACACGAATTTTGTTTGTACATAAAAAAGAAGAAAAATTCATAATTTATTTCTCGTCACTTTTGCTCTTGAAAAATAATAACTCTGACGCTCATATTACCACTCTACGATCGTTGCTGCAATAACACGCTGAATATCCAGACACCATCGCTATCACAGCAAAAACAGAGCGAGTGCGCGTGTGAGAGAAGGAGAGAAACAGTGAGAGAGCTGGAAATCATTCGTAGCATGGGATCTCGTTTCTGGGCTCTGCTCATCCACGAATTTCCTAATTGCGAGCTTGCAATTATACGTTAACGTTGATTGCTCGAAACGAATTGAAATCCACGTGGTACTCGAGTGCAAAACTCGGGGGGGGGGTGCGTGTGTATATCCATTGCACGTAAAACGTTACATGCTACGGGCGACGAATGCTTCGCCTTGTACCTCGAATGAAACACAGACGTATTTTGATATTTCTTATTAACTGCACCGCAAACTATTTTAATTATACTCTTGGCAACCTTGTTCTGCTAGACATCGCGTGCCCTGTCTCTAGGAACTTTCTGCAATCAGCATTTATTAATTCTACACGTATCACTCATTATTATTGTTATTATTATGATTATTGTTATTATTATTACAATTATTTTTAATTATTGCTGTGACGCTCGCTCTTATAGCATTACTACGATTGCCTTATACGATGATGAATATTTATTACATCACACGTTACCATGTCACTGACATTTTTCGTACCAGACTGAATTTATTTCTGCGCTCGTTTTTCACACGTAGATTTTTTGCATCTATCTGAATCTTTTTATTCATACGTTCATTAATTCGTAATTAAACTATTTTTATTATTACGGTCATGTCTATTCATATACTGTAGACTAAGTACTGATGCTACTGCTCTATATACATTTCTCTATATATACATATCGATCTCTTTGCATCGTGTGGTAGCAATTTGTGATTAAATTACAAAAATAAAAAAACGAAAATCGTGGAAATGTTTGATAAAGTAAAACAAGGGTTCGGGCGTATGACCGCAATCTCTGCGTAATATCGCGAATCGTATTTCGTAATACCCCGTCGCGTGTACAGGGTGGGACAAAATTCATAAATAAATTTTTTTAAATTGCAATCGCCTGTTTCGTTTTCAAAAAAAAAATTATTAGCTCACAATGAACAAATCAATAATTAACCGATGCAAAAATAAAGCTTTTATTATCTTCTACCTTAAACGAAATAAAAATATTGCAACTATGGCTTCTGTCCAAATTGATGAATTATTGTTTTTCCCGATCATCCGACAAAAAACGATGACAGGAATCGAATAATTTTTCAATTTAAATACACAGTAATCATAGAGTCGAATTTTTTGGCGCTCCCTGTACCACGCGATACGACCGGAATTTCGCGCGAAGCTCATTATAGAACATGCCGTGTTAATGCACGCGGGGCCGGGGCGTTGAATATAGCCCGGGGGCACATAATCGATAATTATCGCTATTGGAATATCGCGGAACTCGTTTCCGGAACGTGACGCGGGAAAATGAGAAAGCTGAGGTCTGCGTCTGCCGGGCCTCGCCCAGGCAATATCCTCGTATACTTGCATCGCCTCCCCCCTCTGCCCCTTCCTGGCGGCCTATTCCGTATGTGATTAATCGCGGCTACCATAAAACTCGAGTCTCGCGATCAATATTTCATTTTTTTTGTCGCCCTCGCAACCTTTTCTACGCGAACAATCATTTATCCGTCGTTTCTACGCGTTTCTACGCGTTGCTCAACACTCTTTGGCGAAACGTGCGTCCGACAAGAAAAAAAAACATAAAACTCACAATCAAACTTATGATATTTCACCGAGCAATTCGCGTTTCGTGGTTAATATTAAAAAATAGATAATGTAAAAAATCCGGGAATGAAATTCGGTTTGCATCCGCTTTATTGGTAATTTTTCGGTACATAGATTTTTTTTTACGATCGGGAACCTCAACAATTCATGATCATTAACGGAATCAAAGACAGAGAAAGGCAAATGCTTTCTTGGCTAAAACGAAATTAAAAAAAAAAAACGATCTGACTAAACATTCATGTAATATAAGGGACGGATGTGAAATTAAGCTTGGTACACTCCGATAACCAATAAATGGCTACATCGACGCAGGTAACCGGCGAACAGCGAGCGTAAGGTCGGTCGGATATTCTGACCTATTCGTTCTAAGCAAGAAGGACATGTGGGACGTGCTCAAGGAGTATCCGGCTGCGAGGGTCCGTCTCGAGGCGATCGCTGTCAAGAGACTCGAGAAGTACAAACGTGCACCGTTGGAAAAAGGTGAGCCAGAGTATAACCACTTAACCATCACGAAATTAAAACGAAAAAAGGGAAAAAAACTTCCCGTCATGCCAGATTTTCATCTCATTTTCATTAAAGCCTCATCGTTTTTTTATCCTCTTAACCATGCATTTACAAAGTATTTTTAAATTCAGTGATGATCCACATGGTTTATCCGTGCCTTTTACATTTTCTCCATCCGCAAAATCCACGATAATTCACTTACGAAGAAAAATAACAAAACGAAAATGGATTTCCTTGGTCTTGCTGTATTTCCGGTCGTGTTACAATTCCATCGAATTAACATCGGTATCGCGCCCGAGTGTATTTCGATGGTCCACGAGGGAGAAAGAGGGAGGAAAGCACGGGGAACGAGCCGACGATAGTGGTCGAGCAGTGAAAGCCGCACGGGAATGTGCGGATCGTCGTGCGGTGCGGGCTTTTCGGTCGGCATAATTCCGTGTGGGGCCCCCGCGGGCTTGATTTAATCCCGGCCACAGTTGCATGTATAATATAAGCCGCTCGATGGGCTCGCGAGCTCGCAAGCTCGTTTGACGCGATCGAGCCGCTTGCCGTCTGCCGTCTATGCCATTTTAACTCGAATGGTGTATATATATGCGAACCGGTCAATCGGTAATTGCCACCCCCTGTGCGTGAATCGTTTCCGCCCCCGCGTTTGTTCAATGTTTTATCGCTGCCATAGCGGAATTGATTAAAAACTCGAATGAGCCTTCGGCTATGGAAAAGGTTGCTACTTTGGCAAATAAGAAAACTCACTATTCATGTTTTATTCTCGACGCTATTGAAAGAGAGAGGAAAAAACGCGATAGCCTGGAGGCACTATCGTGTGTTTCGTTGATAGGAGAACGAAAAAATTAATGTCAAAATGAGATTTTCGAGAAATTATTATTGAAAAAAACAATGAAATGATTATCTGTCAGCGTTAGTCCCTATATAATTATTCGTTCGACATCGATTATAACATTGCAGAGAAAGAATTGTCAAGACAAAATCATGTGTTTCGTAAAAAAAAACGAAATACTTTGAATAAAATGTATTTCTCCGATATCATTGTTAAGAATCAAAGCAACGATCTATTGTTTGAGTCTTCAATTGCCAGACAGATCGATCCCTGATTAAAAAATTCCGTATATTCGATGAGATATCAAAGACACCTCGTCACGATTTCCATAGAAACCAGGGTCGATACACCGCATTGAATTGGCCGGCCTCACCGGAGTATCTCCGACCGATAGCGCGGGGCGATAGTGCAAACGTAAATTCTACATCGTCGCGTACTGATGACGAAAGCTTCGAGCTTCGAGCTAATGCGGTTGGCAAAGTGCAAAGGACCGGAGCAATGACGAGCATCAACGATCTCTTTGAAACAGTTTGAACGCTTGCTGACCGATTGGATGCCGAGCGAGAAACGTCGATTTCGACCCCTTCTCCGGTTAATCTTGATTCCCGAATCTCTACGTTCTCTCATCAGAGTTGCAAATTGCCATTGCAAACGCGACGTTTAACTACAATTGATGAGCTTTCGGACTATTTCTCGGTCTCGGTCGCTACATCGCATCTTGTACGACTGAACGGCATTTCATATGACCCTAGAGAGTGCTTTCTATGGTTTGAAGTGACGTCACTGTTCCGATGAGCATCGGAATATATTTATTATCGCGGTTCAGACGATAACGTTCTCATTTCTAATGTTTTTTATCGCATTGTGACGGTGATACTCATTGAAACATTCTTGGGGTTCGAGGAGACTGGGTTTATCTCGGAATATGATTTTCTCAACCCGCGGCCTTAATGAATCGGAACTAGTTAGATATTCAATTGTTTTTGAGGAAATTCGTGATCTGTATTGGATCACTGTACAGCAATAAAGTCAATTCTTCCCTGACTGTTACCGAATGTGCACATCGGGAGTCTGTATATATTGTATATTATATGCCAAAAATTCCAACTAAAATTCTAGAATTTTGCATGCAGTTATTGATATAAATGTTTACATTCGATGTCGATATCCACGATTTCTTGTATAGAATCGGTTCATACCCAATTATTGATGTTGGTGTATGTTTTTTCCATCGATGCTGAAAATTCGTTAGCTTATACATAGGAATTTTCAAATTTACCATCATCCGAATCTTAAATTTACCATCGATGTTCTCTCATCTATTTTATCTACCACATAATATTTCTTCAACTTTGTTTAAGCACTCGAAATTTTATAAAAAATGTAATATTCATTCTCCTGCGTTGTGATTAATGTTCTCCGAGAACTTTCAGTGCTAATTTGTCCAGGAGATTACTTTTCGTATTATAATATCTAATTTTTTCTCCTTTTTTTCCACCTTGCTCTTTGAGCTCGACCGCGCGTGCCGGCGGATACGCGTATAAACCTTTAGCAAAAAATTTTAATAATTTAACTTTCATGCGGGAGTTAAATTTTCACTGCCGCCTCGTACGTCACTTCGTGGGTTCACAATGCGGCGTTGAAAAGTTGATGAAATACGAATTTAATTGTATGTAGGATAACGAGGATAATTGGAATATAGAATAATTAGGGAAAACCGCGAGGTACGTCGTGACCCGAATTCAATCGATCCCCTATTTCGCTAATAAACTGGAATCAATTTGCATTTCAATCGCTTTTAGATGATTGATCGATTTGTAATATCATTACTACGCAACCGTCGGACTCATATTTTTACACACCGCGGTACAAAGTGGAATCGTTCTTCAGTTCCTTTTATCGCTAAAACGGTACTTTTCGATAATTAATCGGTTTTTTTAATTGCATGATTCACATTTCTGTTCTGCACAGAATTGCAAAAATAAACCGATTAAATATTATTCAATAAAATTTAATTCGAAATATTTCAAAACCATAATTAAAAAATTAAAAGAATTGTTGTTAAAGGCAGTGAAGGCAAATAAAGATACATTAATTGATTAAAAATGGACATTCCACGAATTAAAATTTCTTTTTGATTTCCCCCGAGAGAAAGCTTCATTGAAATACAGAAAAATATTCCGGTTTTCATCTCGGGATGGTGAAAATATTTTGAACGGTCGCCAAAAGTGATTTAGCAGAATATTTCTGGATGGCTGGATATGCGTCCTCGAGGTCTCTCGTGTGTGTGTCTTCATGTGTGATGCTTTCGATATTCAGGGCTTTGCTTTGTACGCTTTGTGTAATATACGCCGTTGCTCTCGTCGTTTCATTTTCATTAAAACCCCTTCGTGCGAATTCACGCACAATAATCTACGAGTTTACGTGGAAAGACCACAATTTCTCGGTGGAACGAAAGAAGGTCGGAAATTCAACTCTCGCCTCCATTTTCTCAGTGAACGACGCGATTTTCTCGGGTAAAATATTTTCGCTTCGACTCTCATCGCAATTTATCACTGTTATCATTTTCTTTTCTCATTACTTTGACGTTGACTAGTTTTTTATAATATGAATATTATTATAAAAAATATTATTATTATATAATAAATATATTATTATATTAATAATATCAACCTCGTCGATCACATTGGATAGATCGGCGTTAGATAAGCAATTGATGACGTTCCTGTCGGTCGTAGAATCTACAAAATACGTGTCTAGCTGAGGCTTCAGTTCCCAAATCAATTGGGTGTAAATATGTAAATTAAAAAAATATTTTACTCTACTTTTTGCGTTTTCATTAGCTTCCAAACACGTAGCACGATTTTTCATTATTATTTTTCTGAGCACCATGAACCCACTGTTGCTCTACCCAATTGAATGTGCTACCGTTAAAGGAGGGTGGTGGAGGATGCATTCGACACAACTCCCTTCGGTAATCAAGCCGGGCTATGAAAAAAATTCAACATAACAGTAAAAACACCAAATAAATTTCCCACGTTAAGTATCGCGCTAATGAGTCCGAAAATAGTGCATTTACCGACATGTCGAATCGCATAAGCCGACAATCCTGCTAGATGATTAACTCCGTAACAGGTGGAGGGGGTGGCTTTATTTTAATCGCGACAATGGAACAAACAACGACCATAACGACGAAATGAAATGAATAAAAACTTGAAAAAAATACACGAAAAAAGAGAAAAACCGTGGAAATTAAATTCGCAGCGGCGATGGGGAGGTGTCAGAGCGCCCCGGGTCTGGTCGAATCGCGGGGTCGTATAGCCCTCGAGGACATGTGGATATCGCCGGTCGATCTTAACGCCGGACATCCTTACTCGGCCGGACATTCGATGTTCTCGCCGAGTCCGAGTCCGGTGGGTGCGCGGGGTTACGGCGGGCTTCATCATCATCATTCTCATCATCAGACGTCGGGTAGAAGCAGCAACAATCCGAACAACGGCAACAACACGGGAAGAAGCGTCGACAGCCCGATGAGCGCGACGAGCAGCGCTCAGAGCAGCGAGGATCCGACCGCGAGAGCCGCACAATCCGCTGCGACGCAACCCTCCACCGGCCGACAATCCACCCATTCCGGTAAGCTTAGACGACCCCCCGTCCCCTATCAAATCTCCGAGTCTTGACTACCTAAACAACCTCGCTCACTGCCAATTTTTGACGTATTATCGTTCAATCCCGTTGAGTTGAAAAACAAACCGTCAGCTTCTAACACCACCACCCTCTGTCTCATTTGTTTTCGATCTGATCTGTACACGTTCCATTTTTGATGTTTGATGTAGTAGCGGTAGTGTCACGTTATCGTAGTTGCTTGTAAAACATGAATGTCCCACAATCAGCCTTGAGACGATTTTTGATAATGCTTACTTCATTTTTTTTTTGTAAAACCGAAATCCTTATTGAAAATGTTTTGATTGTCATTCTGTTAATTGAAAAATATGTATATAAATATTATTGTTATTATTTGTTTTATCGTGCAAATGAATTATAAAAATTGAAATTTCGCGTCGTGTGGCGACTATGTCTCCGTAGCCTGCATCATTCCAATTTTTTTTTCTGGAACGATAAAGAATGACGAAGAGTCATTTCGTTCGTGCCAGTGTGACTGAACATTTTTGTCGTCGGAATGTCTTCCTTTTTTCGAAAACCAGAATAATTTATTGACTTCCGTTCCATAAGTTTTGATTCATTTATTATCGCGTCGCCAACTATCGCGCGAATGCTTCGAGAGAATTTGTGTAATTTTCAACATTCACGTGCACGTAATTGCGATAAGAGCGACCCTGTGTCGAGACGAAGGTCGGGCAGGGGGCGGTCACTGTCGCGATAAGCCCGCAAGCCCGCAAGTGCAGATCGGATAAATGAACGATTCGTCATTTTTATCAGCGTCCCAGTGCGCTGCTGAAAAATAGAGTAACGAGAAAAAACACCAGAAATAATGATTGTCAAAAATCCCACAGCGCACTAGTCGTATATATATAAATTTATTATATATATACAAGCTTTATATATATATTTGGCAGCTTTGCGTATCAAATGCCCGACGATGCGGTAAATTTTCGATCCAGCATGGGGAAAAGTAGAGGAAAAGCGCGAACATTAGAGAGTAAAAAATAAAGTAAGGTGCAAAGCTCATCTTCCGAGTTCTCGAGTTAATCCGTGGCAATCAACACTCGGACGCTGGGTGCTTAATTGATCGTGACAAAGAGCTCTCGAATCACGAGCCCGTCGGGGTACATGGCGAACGTACGCGATACGATCGTACGACGGCGCACAAGCTGATTGGCGAATTAAAGCTATTGGGATCTGTACGTGAAAGAAAAGGTAAAGAGGGATGAATAGAAGAAAAAAAAATAAAGGAATTGAGAGAGAACGGTGAATCGATTAATACCTGGCTGGCTACCAATCAATTGCCACCCCGAGTCTTTCCATCGAGATATTAAGATCGGGCGTGCGAATGAGAGGAAAATGAAAAAATTGAACGATAAAAAATGCGGCTGCGAACCCATACTTTCTTTTATTTCCGTTAACGATCACGAACTCGTTACTGAGTTCATTGAATGGGATAGATAGATAATAAAGTTTTCTATTTATTTTATAATTTTGTAATTATTCGAATTTTATGAAACATATTGTTCGACAAATTTTTCATTGATTGAGTATTATTTTATCGAGCATCAGGACGTGATTAATCGGATATGAGATTTAATAATGAATTGTTTTATTTCTATTTAACGGAATTCCTATTACAAAATATCATATTAACGTTTTTTCGACAACGTAAATTCTTCCATAAAATCGAATATTATTTTCCGTTGGTAAAACTTTTGGCCGGGACTCGGATTGGATATGATCCAATCACGTCTGCCTTATTCGTCTCTTTGACATGGGGATTTGTGAAACCTTACACATACAGCTTCAACGAACCGAGAAAATGGAATAATTACCGGACGAAGGTTTTTTTTAATAGCCTGCGGTGCTTCGTCGCGGCTTTCGAGATGAAAGTGAATGATCGGTGACGGTTGTATCTACGATGGGGTTGTGCCCTCGCGAGGGATGGAAAACGATAAAGAGAGATAGATGGAGAAAAGGGATGCCGATGAAGTATTCAGAAATCGGAGAATAGCTTTTAATTGATGAAAGGCGTGATCGACGGTGGTCCAGAGGCTGCAGGGAGGTATAAGAGGAGCTTCGAATCCGGCATCACTGACGACTGCCAGCTTCGTTCCATCACAGCGGTCTCCCCCTCAACCACTTTAACTTCCTCTGATCTCATTTCGTCAAATCTATCCAACCCCATAGATCCCCGGTTGTGAAAAGACTGAACCAAACCTGATTATAATGACCGGATTTCCCGTTATAATTATAATCGTGGATACGGAAGATAAATTGATCCAAATCATGGCAGAGAAATTTTCAATATGTTCCGACTCTTTTGGAAATTCTATGTTTCAAGTCTACCAATTGTAACCGAAGACTGTATTGATCTCTCGTAATCGGTAAAATCGGCTTATACGAAATTATATCATCGGCGAAAATTACTAAACCAGATCAGGCTGTTATTATTATTGTTCTCTGTTTTTATTATTAAAAATACAGAATTTATCATGGCTACCGCATTTATTTTCATTTATTCTTTATTTACTGATTTATTCATTATTATTATCATACATTTTTTTCCTACGCTCGGTATTTGTTATTTATTTATTTTTTATTTTTTTTTAGGAAGACTCATTATCTCTGCCACAAGTAGATTCATACGCGCGAGACAGTGATATCTATACATTTATCAATCTACCGCGAATATAACGAAAATTCTTCTCATCATTAATTTTTTTCTCACATGTTTAAGGTATGACTTGCAACAGCATGACGCAACTCGTGTCGGAAGGCGCGACGCCGCTTCTGGGCAGTCACGAGGCTCTTTTGGCCGAGATAAAGCGTCTGCGGGAACGTTTGGTTTGTCTCGAATCCGAAAACGCATCGATGAGCGTTAAATTGAATCAACAACAGTGGGACGTGGAGCACAGATTGGCGGAGATCGAGATGCAGATATGCGGCGCGAGTTCGACATCGAGCATCGAGGACAACGAAAGAAATCGCGAGAGCTTTATTTAACGAGAAATAAGGCCGTGCACGGAGCGCGGCAAAACGAAGATGGAACACGTGCGGAGGTATCTCGACGACGAAACGGCGTCGAATAATCCGTCGAACGACGGTACGACGATCGACGAGCGAATCATTACCGATAACGAACGAATCGTCGATGATCGTAGATTGTCGGGTTCGGCGAGAATCGACGGCAGATCGAGCGACACGAAATCGATCGGAAGCCTTAGCCAGCATTTGTTCGAGAGCGATGATAACGAAGACGACGATGACAAATATTACGGCACTTGCAACGGTTACAATTCACATCCGGGAAGCAAATCGAATTTATTGCTTTGCACGGATTGCGATATGAAATCCCGAGCTTGTTCTTACAGACCTCAAACGCCGAGCAATTGCGGTAGATTCGTCGAAGAACGAATCGATCGTCAGCAATCGGACGCGAAGAGCATTGTCGCGAGAACGTTGCAGGATCGAAGAACGAGCAGTGGCGGTGTTACGGCGACGATTGTCAAGAGCCCGATCAAAACGAACGAGGCTTCTTATCTCGGTTATTGTTCGAAGAACGAACAAATTGATAATCGCGAACGTAGGTCAAAAAGCATTCCTTCGACTTCGCCTTGCGGTTTCGCGCGTTTGCAATTGGATCAGCGACATTTGGAAGTGAGAAGCCCGTTGAGTCCTTGCGGCAGATCGTCGCGATGCGACGGACGTTCGTCGCCGAGATATCACAACGTTGAACAACGATCGTGGGGTAAACGCGGGGAACAGGATGACGAAGCGGGCGAGGGACGGAGAAGAAGGCCTCAGGAACGACAAGCGGATTCGAGGTTAGTCGATTGACCGTTCGGTTTCGTACAAACGCATGAATAATTTTACTCTTCAAGCCATTCGTATATCTATTCTATAACTCAATTGATTAACAATTATAATTTTTTCATTTTTTATGAATTTAATAATTATTAATATGATTTATCCATTGGCCCATTTGTAAGTCAATTTAGATAGATCAAAAAAGGCAAACAGGATCACCAATTATTAAATAATATCGATAAATAATTGAGGCACCATTTATTGCTGACGATGAAGTATTATATACTCAAAGAAATCACCCATCTGAGAAAAAATGACCAAACTATTCATTCGATCAATTCCGCTATTAATGTACAATTAGTTGATTAGAAAAGATTCGAATGGTTAAACAAACTTAAAGGTCAATAGACTCAATACAGCCAAATAGTTACTCTTAGATAATTTATGATTTCGATAAATTTATTTCTTACGATTCTTCCATGACTGATTACTAAACAATCAATATCCTCAATTTATTCGTTCCTCATAATTTATCCATACACGCATGACGAATCATGCAGCATTGTATATCTCGAAGAAAAGAAGAAGAAAAAACGATTTGTAAAACTGTTTTTAGAAGTCCCGTAAAATCGGCCGATCGTTCGCCGAGGATAAGCGATCAGCGTGTCTGCGCGCGACGTCAGGATCAAGATAAACGAGGGTCGAAGGACAGGGAGGATTATCACGAGGAGTCCGAGGAGAGTCCGCCTTGTCCGCAATGCAACGGCAGCTACGGAAGCAACGGAAGCAACGGAAGCAACGGAAGCACGGGCAGCAACGGCGTGTCGCGATGCGCTCATTGCAACGTTTCGAGCGATCAGGACGACGGTGATCTAATATGTTTTCGTTGTCAAATGTCGGCCGAGGAGGAAACAACGAGCGTCGAAGGTTCGATATGTGCGAAATGCGAGAACAATTACGCGATGAGATACGGAACGAACGGATCTCGTCGTGGGAATTCGTCGTCGAGCGATTTAGCGAAATATCCGGTAGACGCGGTTGTAAAAATTCAGGTGAACAATCGCTCGATCGACGTCGATTCGGACGAAACGATCGACAGCGACGGTTGCAACAATCGCGATAGCGCCGGCGATGCCGCCGCTATGGGTTCCGTCGAACGTCTTGCCACCATCGTCGAAGCCAAGACCGACACAGCTAGCGAAAATGGCGATGAGAACGGATCTAAAATAAACGGACAGCCGAGAACGAAATATCTCAATTACATGATCGTTCTTATGTTGTAGATTTTTTTTTTTTTTTTTTAATCTTCGGAACCAATTCTTTCGGGTGATATTGAAATTAAGATTTTCTATAAACGTATGGAAACGTAAATTGTCCGAATTAGTCTGTTTTTTTCTATTTTATTTATCTAGAAAATTAGTCACAAGATATTTTGATTCCATAATCTTTTATTTTTTTTTTTTTATGCTGCAACTCTTTTAAGGAAACCTGCTTGCAGTATGGAAATGGCGTTTTCCGGTAAACGTACGGATATGTCGAGTCCCCGAATTTGTTTATTTTTATTTTGTTATCAGTGCAACGACAGATCGGCAAAACGTAATTTTAGGGATGTTTTCGGAGTACGAAATCGATGGTGAACGATCGAAATAACGTTTCAAACCGTCATTCGCGATTATAAAGCAACGACAAACACGTGAGAAATTATTTATCTTGCGCGCCGAGTTATCGCAATTACATCGTCGTCGTGCTTGTAGTGTAAATATTTGGGTATAGAAAAACTGACTAATTTGATGGAACGTACGAAAGCGCTAAAAGCGCAAAGGATAGAAGTCAGCCCGACGCGAAGCTCCGGTTTCTCTTGTGGCTTTTACGATCGTGACGTGAAATTTCCGAAAGGAGATCATCGCTTTTCCCAACATCGTCGAGTCGCTGCTGTCGCAACTCCGGTATTGGTTTTTTTTCGTTTCTCAATTTTTTTATTTTGTGCTCGAGAAACCGAAGCCCGAGGCTGCTTTGGACCGACGTGTAAATATACTGCCATAACTAACGGAAAAGAAAAAACAAAAAGTAGTTAACCAGAGTAAAAAAATTCCTCAATGTTTCGCACGAATATGGAAACAAAAGAGTGAATAAAAAATAGTATAAAGAACTTGGTAATAATATACGTAGTTTCTAGTAGATAGAGAGGTTGATAAGTAATTAATGAGGGAATTAGCGAGTGAAAGAATAGAATGAGAGGGCGAGATTTAGAATGAAAAAGTTTAAAAAATAATTTCAAACGGGTCAGCGTTCCCTGGAAGAAGTAATTAAACGAAACCACGATAAATAAATTAACTCAATTTTATTTTTCTTCTTCTTTTTCTTTTTTTGATGAAAAAAAATATATAAATATGACAAAGAAAATGAAATGGAATGATTAAAAAAAAAAGCGAGACCCTCACTCATGTTCGGGACCAAGTTTTAAACCACCATCCGACATCATTGCTTCCGACTCTTCGCTTCACACACGCGCACGCACAACCGAAACACACACAGCCACACAAAGAGAGAGAGAAAGACACACAGACGTACACATCTCGTCGCGGACAGTAACCCTTAACGTGCTTGCGATTAACAATGAATAATAATATTAATAATAATGAGAATAATAATAATAACCATAAAATAATAATAATAAATAATAATAATAATAATAATAATAATAATAATAATAATAATAATAATAATAATAATAATAATAATAATAATAATAATAATAATAATAATAATAATAATAATAATAATAATAATAATAATAATAATAATAATAATAATAATAATAATAATAATAATAATAATAATAATAATAATATTAATAATAATAATAATAATAATAATAATATTAATAATAATAATAATAATAATAATAATAATAATAATAATAATAATAATAATAATAATAATAATAATAATAATAATAATAATAATAATAATAATAATAATAATAATAATAATAATAATAATAATAATAATAATAATAATAATAATAATAATAATAATAATAATAATATTAATAATAATAATAATAATAATAATAATGATAATAATAATAATAATAATATTAATAATAATAATAATAATAATAATAATAATAATATTAATAATAATAATAATAATAATAATAATAATAATAATAATAATAATAATAATAATATCAATAATGTTTACGATAGAATAGAAACAGAAATGAAGTTTGTACTTGAGTCGAGGACCTCATCGGACCGAAATTTTTGCAATTCCGCGAATTAAGATTTCAATCGATCGAAGAATAACGATTATAATGTTTTAAGAAATACGCAAAACGGGTGATCACAACACAATCGAAAGGGATAAGAAGACGAAGAGCGTGTGAAAAAAAACGATATTTTCGATCCAACGATTTTTCCACCATTGAAATATGACGATGCAAGAACGAGACGGAAGGAGTATGTAAAAGCTTGTGAGATCATTGTCGCGGGAGTGGGGAAAAACAACGTTTCATCGATATCGTGGTGTAACGCAACGGTGCGAATGATCCATCGATAATTTTAGAAACACCGTTCGAACCAAACTCGGAATACGATTGCCGGCTTTGGTCTTGCATGGAAATTGTTGCAAATCGACGGATACTTCGATAAGAGGTTATAGAAGTTTTTTTTGACAATTAATCGAAAAACGAGTTAGAGTGAAATTGTTCAACCTCGCTGCAATCACACAACAACTCGTTAATGATTTTTTCGTCTTTTGTTTGCCTAATTTATAAGTATAATATTGGCATAAGTGAAAAAATAAGACATTGCAAAATCGACTTTGAGTTTTGTTAAAGTTATAAAACTAAAATTATCATTATTATTCTTTATAGGAAATTGTAAATTATCAATTCGATTAATGTTGTTGTCAAGAGAAATTGAAAAAGAAATATTTCATTTCATTTTTTTTTAAGAATAATTCGTGTAATTGATTTTCGATTTTGTCGTGTCTGATAAATCCGTTTAACGGGCATTGATGATGAGACGAGGGTCGTCAAACGAAACACAAATGAATACACTGTAATCATTGCGTAAGTCGTTACGCTTTTGCATTAAGGTACCACAAAAATTACTATATACTGCCATCGTAATTTTTAGCATACCCTCGTAAAATGAAATTTAGAATTTGTAACAAGAAACAAACAAAAAACGAAGATAAAACGTACCTCGAAGCCGCCGATTGCGCCATTGCCGGTTCTCGTCGGTTCGTCCAATCGGAAAAATTGATAATTCTGCTTCGACGAAATCACACGATCGTTCCATCTGTAAACGAATAACGAAAACAACAAAAAAATATTGTCATACACCTGGCACGTGCGATTTACGAAAACAAAGTTTTAAAAATTTTGCGGTAACACGATCGTAAAACGAGGTCCGTAGATGATACATGTAGAAAGAAAAGAATTACAGAAATAATGAAAAAAAATTGTGCATATGCGTGTGTTTTCCCGCGGAAATGTGTGTACGTGGTTCGAACCAGCCTTACGTAGAGATCTGACTGCGTAATAATTTTTTTTCTTTTTTTTCGATGGATAAAGATTGTTCATCGTACGTAAAATCGATCGAAAAATAATTAACAATCCTGTAATTCACGACAAAACGATTTTACTCGAGTCCGAGCAATGCACGACCGTGAATCAACGAAAAAATCGAACAAAAGAACATAATATTTACGACGTAGAGTTTTTAATTGGTCACTTTCCTTATTATTCGTACAATTATAATATTACGAGAAACTTTTTTTATTCATAAAAAAATTAATCTCTTCCAATTAAATTAGATAGAAAAAATTTGGCAAAACCTTCGCGTCACGATCGAGTGTTAACGCAAAATAAATGCATTTGTGACACGAAGCCAAGTCCAATCGATGCGTAGTAAAACGACGATAAATAAATGAGCGAAGAATTATGCGCGGCGCGAAACCATTTTTTTTATTTGAAGTCTTTTAAAGTTTTTCAAAGTAAAGAAGTAAATAGGCGATTTTAATCGTTACGCCCTTGTAACGTTTTTTCGACAATTCAACTAGTCGGTGTACATCGTCCACGCAAACGAATATGTTTCAATCGATAATTATATTATTATAAATATTAATTATGTGATATTGATTTTATTGAAAAAAAGTTTATTAATGTTAAACAAAAAAAATACATTTAAAAAAAAACCGACACCGAACAATACATTGTATCACGGGCGATCCTTTGTAAGCTCGTCAAGACGGAAGTGAAGAAAGAACGAAGAAAAAAAATTTGATTGAATTTGAAAGAGGAGCGTGAATCACGAAAGTTTGTAAATAACAATTGCAACGCGAAACTAGTGGCGAAATATTTAATCATCACATGTTTTTTCTATGTACCAAATGTATGCGGTGTGAATGGGTCTCGATCGGATATGTACATGTACATACATACGCCTAATTATAATTTCCGTCGTCTCCGAACACGAAAAAAACGAAACGAAGAAATCAATTATCTTCGAATTCGCAGTGCAATGCCCTGTAAAAAAACGTTGGTTTTTTCGTTAATTGTTGTTGTTTCGTTTGTTATTATCTCTCAAAAATCATTCTATAATCATCGAGAAGGATATTGCGACGAGGAAAAGAATGAAGTTGATTAAAACGACTCGCTCGGTGCCAAAATAGGAAAAAGTTTGAATGTCTTCCCGACCCGAATCAGCTGAAACTAGTCGAATTACACGGAAGCGCGTATATCAGTAACACGATGTCACTCTTCATTCCTAAGACAAGATATTAATACTTATTCGATTCCAACCAGATCGACGGAAAAAAATTTCGAATCGCAGTTGAAACAACGAACAGAATGAAAATAAATTGATAAAAATTTACGGAATGTGTACGAATTAAAACTGTGACCGAAATGGAAACAATCTCGTGAAATCGAACAAACATCTGAAAATAATGGAAAACAAGCAGAAGAAAAAAAAAGTAAACAAAGAAACAAATATTCTTATCATTGCCATCGAATAAATTGTCGTTGCAGAGATTATAATTAATTAATTCGTTATAGACAACTCTACCGCATTTCATATCAAGACGTAGATAGGCGTATAGGCATCTCTTGGTCATCACTATGAAATACCTGTAAACGACTTACTATACCGATAGTTTTATCGTCCCATTATTACTTGAGATTATGTATATTCAAAAAAAAAAAACGGAACGAAAACAATTAAGAACAACAAAAATAACGATTTATAACGAAAATACGATTTATTATCACAATTATTATGTAGCTTGTATACTCGTGAAGAAAAACTTTTATTCAAAAGAAAAAACAATGCTCATGTACTTGTGATACATATTCATTTTTTATGCAACACGCATACACACACATGCACGCACACTCACACATACACACGTGAGAAGCCTTCGATCGATATTCCGATTACATCGAAGGTGTGTTATATTGAACCTGCGGACCGAGAGACCTTGCCATTCGTTATCGGCAACCTCTACACGCACGATTGTTCATCGTAGACGGTTGGCTCGAAGTTAAATTTCGATCTTTCGAGGATTTGAGAGGAAAGATCGATACAGGATGTATGGGCGTAGACCAGATTTAAAAAATTTTTTTTATTGCATCAATCATTCGTCTATAAAAAGATGGGTATCGATCTATTTATTTTAAATATTTTTCGTTGTATTGTTTTCCATGGTATCGGTTTTATTGTAATTTTTTAACGGTATTCGTTGATCTTCGATATTTGATATTGATCTCGAGCCCTTATTCCCCTTCTTCCTGCTGTGCCATAGCAACGATCCCGCTGATCGTGTTTGACAAATTCACGAAAACGTAAAAAAAATTTAAAAAAAAACGACAACCAGATTGTCGAACAACAAAAAAAGAGAGTCTTATTAATGAATGGTCACTCAGGAATAAAGTTATAAATATATTAACGATTAAAGATATCGAATATTTAACGATTAACGAACGACCTTTTGTAAATATGAATGATAATACAAATATATAAAAAAAAAAAAAAAATAAAAATAAAAGAAAAACAATCTTTTGAATAATTGCATGATTTGTCCTTGAAGGATTGTCCACTGTCGAGGAATGAAGGTATTGTATAACCGGTAAAAAATTCCCCGATAAAAAAATTCCCCGATAAAAAAATTCCCATATAAAAGTTATTATAAAAATATGTGTAACCCTTGATTGATTTTCGGCCAATTTTCGTCGAGGATTATGTTCGATGTTTGATAAGTCATTCACAAGTATATGTCGATATATTAAAATTAAATATTTATACTTTTCAGATTTGACTTTCGTACCAATCGATGTGAGCTAAATTTCAAACCCGTTGAATAATAATAAAATAATATTAGATACCACACGGTAAGATGGTGCTTATAAGAATTCACATTGCATGTAACATTCAACTATATTTCGATATTCGCAATACAAATTTCCAATTACCGACCAAAAAAAATTAAGTTATAATCTCAAAATTGCATCGTCGTAACTACTCGTCATGTTTCCGAGGGTCTAGGATATTGAACGATCAAAACTTATCACCAAAATCTGCATTACCGACAGAAGGCTAAGCTGACGCTGCATGTACCCACCGCCGAACAAGAATTTCAACCTAACGCCATCTATGGAAAATGCAAAGAAATAATAGATGTCTTCCACCAACTAAGCACTGAAATTTTCATTTTGACATAACAAACGAAACATTATCGAACAAAGTAATCTACCAATCACTCTCAACGTGACGTGACCAAAAATTACTCCCCAAATATCAAATATTTTGCAGTACTTCACGCCTAAAGGGCTGAACGGAATCCAATGAAAATTGGTGGATCTATGTAGAATCGATCAGGGACCAATCTACAATTCATGTTTTTCTCACGATTCGAAGCGAGAAACATTATTATCCTCAACATTTATCCGCTAACTCCACTTGGGTCTGATAAATGCGTCTGACGACTGTAGCGTGCAGATGGAGCCACCTCCGAGCCATGCGCGACGCGTCACGGCCGCGGGATGCACCAAAAAGCTCGAACCTCAAGACCATCTTACCCCCACCACTGAAGGTCAACTTCGTGGCCATAAACCTGCCCGTAAAATAATGATAAATCAACTCCCGACGATGCACGAACGAATTATGAGAATGGGAAGAACGTTGTGACGCCAAATGGCGAAAGTCATTGAAACGTTTTGGCATGTCAAAATGACGAAGCCGCTCGTATTACGGCAACTTGCGTAACATTCGTAACAGGCTTTGTTACTTATATGAGTCACAACGGCAACAAGTGCGATATCCACCGGGGTTCTCGACCCGGTGGTGGCCGGAATCAAATCCGCGACTTTTACCGTCGAAATAATTTCGGTATATTGCAATATATCGCGAAATATCGAAAACCCAACTATTTCGTATCGCAAACATGTCTTCCCAAGCATAATTCAAATAAGCGTTTGAGACAATCGCACTCCACCCTGGCAATAACAGGCTAGCAGCAATGAAAGAGATAAAAAATATATTGCAACACGTTGACGGTTCAAAATTATATCAATGAATGGAATCTTTTTTCCCCTCCCCTTCTCCAAAGATCGTTCTCGACCTTCTCTCCTTAGTAATTAGTTCTATGTACGAAGGTCTTCAACTGTTATGAATTTAACCCCAATTCGACAATAATAAATCGCACCACCTCGGTTCAGAGAAATAAGCTTTAAACGTAAAAACTAAAAATACGGACGGAAAATAAAATATCAATATACCAAAGGATGTGGAGGATTTTTCTATTTGGTCATTGTCAGGTTCATGGCTCTTTGACGTGATAACACCGCTCGGCTAAATGCATCTTAGCGACTTTCCGTGTTTCTGTATGTTCTAACTATCGTATCCGGCACGAAAGCTTTTGTTCCTAGCACTTTAATGGTTTTCCAGTTGATCTTCAGACACGTGTAAGTCGGTTTCGTCGCACGCGAACAGTCATCGCCGGCCGCGTGGCTAGAAATCCAGGGCCGTACAGGCTACCGTTAAACCCCCGGGCTGTAGACTTGCAGCCATGGACGTTCCGCATTTGGTGCATCCTTCGGTACACATTAAAAACTTATGGGATCGGTAATACAATGAGGAAAAAGGCTCGAGTAACGTCCGGACAAATCCTTTCAACTTGGTCCAAAACCCTCCGATAATTATTTCGAACTTCCGAATTCGCTAGTTCAGTTCCAATTTTCGCCATTTTGTCACTGCAAAATCCTTGCCACGTGCATAGCACAAAGGTTAACGAAACAAAAAAAAATATCCATTCCGTAGCGTTCGGAGATCGTTCGAATTTTGCCGCCATTGCTGCAGTTACGATGTGCTCTACGTCGTCCATCTTTGTCAAATTGCTGCAAGAGCAAAGGAGATGGATGAATTTATCCAAAAAGTGGTTTTCTCCGGCACCGTTTATTTTTCGAAAAAAGTACGAGAACGGTTGATTGTGCGATTTTGAGACCCGGTCAACCGTTTTTGCTTTTCATCCACGAGATTAGTCGCAACCGATATAAATGGCTTACAGTTTACGTTACCGACCGAGCAGATAATCCCACAAAATAATCCCGGGCAGGAAGTTTTCCCATCGTATATAATAAACACGGGTTCCCAATACGGATGCATCTACGTGTACCTGAGCAATATGTACACATCTCTCGTACGTTCATATCCCGGCTATGTACGATCAACCCGGTATAACTCTATAAAAAAAAAATTTGACGGAACGATGCAGGAAGTAGATGCGGCTCGTTCATCACGATTACTCGATTAATTGGCTCAACGTTCGAAGCCAAGGGGGTTCTATCAATTTTTTCATCAAAGATGTTAATTCGGACGCAAACAGGTATAGAGGACCCTAAGCTCGTACGTTCCGCGTCCTGATTTGACATTTCTGTCCCTCGTCAGTCATTAAACTCATGAGATCCAACAAATTCTGCATAGCTTCGAGCATCAGCGCGCAATGTTCCGTTCGCCTGCATAAATTCGATGGTTTCAGGGTCGTAGCATTGAACCCGATGGCGCCGATCCCAAGGATCGCTCTTTCATTCTCTCATCGAAAAGTCCGGGTTTCGCCAGGAGATTGAGATCCACGATTGTGTGAGTTCTCGCGTACCCGTGTGTTCGTGCACGCAAGTGCAGCGAGAACGAAATTGACGATTATATATACATATATATCGTATACACGGGGTTCGGGCACGCCTGTGCACGCCTGTGTTGCTGCGTAACTGTAGCCTCGAACCCAGATGTCGCCCGAAGCGTTATCCCCGTTGAAACTCAAAGTTTTTCGCGTAATTGCGAACAAACGAAACAATTGTCGTGACAAATAACACGAACGGTTCGTTCGTGTAACTATCGTTGGTACATCGAGGATGAAAAAACGTTTAATTCGGATGATGTTTGCCGGGGATTGGGACGAGGTAGGTTGACCGAGGTGGGAATGATCGATATAGTACGGTAGCTGGGTTGGAGGCTTCAGCCGGGAAGCCGTATGCGCATGTCACTTGATTTGGGCGATCTCTTTCTGTCGTGGCATCTGGAGGTGAGTGGTTGTGCCGTCGTACTCGCGCTACAAGATAATCCAAATATTAACGTACAAAGGAGATAGCATCGGCTGTCAGGTATCGGAAATAATTCAACGTTGATTGTCGAAAAATTGTGTTGTGACGAAAGTTTTACGTTAATTTTATTATTTAACGGTGATATTGTTGTTAGAAAGTTCAACGCATGGCCGGGCTCCGGATTCAGCCGGCTGGGGTTATAATTCCGTGTGGTTCGATCGTTGGCACGAGGTTCGCGACGATCTTCGGATATACAGTCTCGCGTTTCGTATTTGAAAAAAAAAATTTTTTTTTTTGTTTTTGTTTTTACGATCATCGAAGTCATGGCGAAATACGGAAATGAAGTAACGAGCCCGGGTTTTTTCGCGTATGATGGAAATTATATCGACGATATGGTTCGGGGCGGCCGGTGGGAGGGGTAGGGAAGAATTCACCGACTAACCGGATACAGTATGGCGGACTCGGCACGGTTGTCAGAGTCTCGTTCGGGCGATTGACCCGCGGTCGTGAGTTTTCTTCGGTTATCGTGACCAGTGCGTTAAACTTCGTACGGTGATACTTGCACCAATAATTGCAATCGGGAAATCATTTCGCTTCGTCCACCATACATATCCACCTATATATATATCCATATACATAAATATATGTACATGAATATATATCGTATGGTCGAGCTCTTCGGAAAATCAGTTCGCGTGAAAATTAATAATCGTGCTTTGATGAAAAAATTGATAATAGCGTTAATAATGTGCTCCGATTAGGTTCGACTATCCGGGACGAGAACGGAGGGGGCGGGGGGTGAGATGAGGGGGCATCGTGGATTTTCCTGGAATGCCGGAGACTAGGGTGAACGCGAGGGGGACCGCTCGATAATGGACACCGGTCCCTTCGGGCTGCTGTGCAACCGCTACGCCTCCCACAAAGCCTCGCTTTACTGGCTGTGTGCATCTCTCCCTATCGAGATTAATTTATTCAAGCAAAGAATTTAAAAATATATGTTTGTCGTTCCGATAATATCAATCGGAGCTTGCAGTGTCTCGGTACTGACAATTTTACGGGTTTTTTCGGGGTTTTTTTTTCAAGCCGACTCGCGAAATTCTTCACGGTGTCGCGCATCGACGAACGGTTCTTTGTGCTTCGGCACGATTTTGATTTTTTTTTTTGTTTAAATTTTTGTTTTTACACTTACGAGATTTGATTACGACTATTACGAGATTCTTCGCAATAATGTTGATCGGCTTCGAGTTGAACGAAAAAAACAAAAATTTCTTCGGAGTTGCGGCTGAGTTTTCTTCTTATATTTTACGTCACCCTCAGGCCACGATTTAATAAAAGATTTATCCAATTTTTTTTTTTTTTATTACCGGCGTGATAAAATCGATGGTACGCGCTATGTCGCATCACTCCCTCCCCCCGTCGTTTTCGCGTTCGATCGGTCGTTGACGCAATTTTAACGTATGCCGCTGTGTGACGGTCGCGCAAGTGAGACAATCGCGATTGAAGTTTATAATTTATCTCGCGCGCGATTGTCGTTGCGTAACGACGGGTCATCGGCGGAGTTCTTTGCGTCACGGGTTTTTCGTCCTTACGGCGAAGTTTTGCTCCTCTTTGCGATGAATATCGTGTCGTCGACGAATCGACACTCGCCCGTGAATTTCGCCTCGTGTACAAAATGGCTGCCGTTCTCCCCCTCCGGCTGCGGCACTTCTTCGCCTTCTCGAAAGTTCACAACCGCGCGCCACGTGGACGAACAACGGAAACGACGATTTCTCGCGATATTCGCGATGCGATTCCTGGTGTCCGTTGCAACATTGAATGATGAATAATTCTTCGAACGAACGGTAGAACAGTCGAGCGTCGAAACGAAACGCGGAAATTCGAACGAATTTTAACATCGCGATTTTCTAACCTCAAAAAAATTTGGAAACGATTAAAAAAATGATTCAAGCTACGTCCGCTGGTTTAATTATTTCTTGGTTTTAACGAATGTTTCCGAACCTGACAGACCGGCGAAAGAAATAATATATTGTTTGGGTTATGTTGTTTTGTCGTTTTTTTTATGTATTAGAAATTAAATTTTTTTTCTTTTTGAAATTTTTCAGTTTTTCATCCGACTGACTTAACAAAAAAACCACCATGGGCAAGGAGAAGGTTCATATTAACATTGTCGTCATTGGACACGTCGACTCCGGCAAGTCCACCACCACCGGACATTTGATCTACAAATGCGGCGGTATCGACAAACGTACCATTGAGAAGTTCGAGAAGGAAGCCCAGGAGGTTGGTATCTTTAATTATCGATGACGAAACAAATTTGTATCGACGATGATGTTTTTTTTCTTATTGAACGAGCTGACACTGTGATGATAAAATTGGAATACATTCGCGGTTTCCACTGGAAGGTTAACGCCTATTGACAGTTGAATGCGTCTGAGTGTTTCGCCGATCAATTTTTATTAATATTTTTATTTGTTTTCAACAAAAATGAGACATTGAAATGCAAATGTAAAAAAAACAATCTTTTAAAACTGTCTTGATAAATAACTGAATATTATTATTTAAAGTATATTTCAATAATGAAATAGGTTTATTAAAAATGATTTATATATCTAATGATGATAGTAGTCGAATATACATTGATATTGAATTTAACCAGAACAATATTGATCATAAACTTGATATTTTGATAATAATTTCAGATTAAATATTATTAATTTTTAAAATATGTCTCAATATTAAACAAGGATTATTCAAAATAATAAACATATCTTATTGGCGATGATAATAATAATTGAATATAAATTAATATTAAATAAAACTAGAAAAATATTGATCATAAACTAAATAATTCGATCCTAATTTGAGATTAACTATTATCAAATATTACTATTTTTCACAATATATATCAATATTAAACAAGGATGATAATCTTAATTAAATATAAATCAATATTAAATAAAACTCGAAAAATATTGATCATAAACTCAATAATTCGATCCTAATTTCAGATGAACTATTATTAAACATCATTATTTTTCAAAATATACATCAATCTTAAACAATAATTATTCAAAATAATTCATACATCTTATAGTCGACGATAATCTCAATTAAATATACACAAATATCGAACAAAACTCGAAAAATATTGGAGATAAACTAAACAATTCGCTAATAATTTCAGATGGGCAAAGGTTCGTTCAAGTACGCTTGGGTATTGGACAAGCTCAAGGCCGAGCGCGAGCGTGGTATCACCATCGACATCGCTCTGTGGAAATTCGAAACCGCAAAGTACTACGTGACGATCATCGACGCTCCCGGACACAGAGATTTCATCAAGAACATGATCACGGGAACTTCGCAAGCCGATTGCGCCGTGTTGATCGTTGCCGCTGGTACCGGTGAATTCGAAGCCGGTATCTCGAAGAACGGTCAAACTCGCGAGCACGCTCTTCTCGCTTTCACCCTCGGTGTCAAGCAACTCATCGTCGGAGTCAACAAGATGGATTCCACCGAGCCACCTTACTCCGAAGCTCGTTACGAGGAAATCAAGAAAGAAGTGTCCTCTTACATCAAAAAGATCGGTTACAATCCGGCCGCCGTTGCTTTCGTACCGATCTCCGGATGGCACGGCGACAACATGTTGGAATCGTCCTCGAAAATGCCGTGGTTCAAGGGATGGGCGGTCGAACGCAAGGAAGGCAAGGCCGATGGAAAGTGCCTCATCGAAGCCCTCGACGCTATCCTGCCACCTTCCAGGCCCACAGACAAGGCTCTGCGTCTTCCCCTTCAGGTTGAACTTACTTTATTTTATTTATTTATTTATTGTCTGTTGTATATTTTTTATTTTTTTACTGAATTATAAATTCTACATTTTTATTTATTACTGAATTATTGATTCTACGTTTTTATTTATTAGGAAATTATATGTTCTACATTTTTAATTGTCACTAACTTATAAATTTTACATTTTTATTTGTCACTAACTTATAAATTTTACATTTTTATTTATTACTAAATTATTATTCAATTATATATTTTTATTCATTCAGAAATTGTATGTTCTACATTTTTATTTATTATTAAATTATAGATTATATATTTTTATTTATTACTAAATTATATAATTCTACATTTTTATTTATTAACAAATTTATAGATTCTACATTTTTATTTATTACTAAATTATTATTCAATTCTATATTTTTATTCATTCCCAAATTATAAGTTCCACATTTTTATTTATTATTAAATTATAGATTCTACATTTTTATTTATTACTGAATTATGAGTTCTACATCTCTATTTATTACCAAATTATAAATTCTACATTTTTATTTATTCCCAACTTATAAATTCTACATTTTTATTTAAATCTAAATTATAAATTCTACATTATTATTATTCATTACTAAATTATAAACTACATTTTTATTTTTCATCAAATTATAAATTCTACATTTTCATTCATCACCAAATTATAAATTCCACATTTCTATTTATTACCAAATTACAAATGATTATACCACTTAAATTCCGGAAAACCCTTTGGGTCTTGTGACGGCAAAAGGTTATTTAGTCTGATTCTCCCCCCAAAAAAAAAAATCAAAATTTTCTACAAATTTTCGTTCGACTTTATTAATTTTTTCGTTCTCTCATAATTGTTCAGGACGTGTACAAGATTGGCGGTATCGGAACGGTACCCGTCGGTCGTGTCGAGACCGGTGTCATCAAGCCCGGTACCGTCGTGACCTTCGCCCCGGTCGGTCTAACCACCGAAGTTAAGTCCGTCGAGATGCACCACGAGGCTCTCGTCGAGGCCGTTCCCGGAGACAACGTTGGTTTCAACGTTAAGAACGTTTCCGTCAAGGAATTGCGTCGTGGATACGTCGCCGGTGACTCCAAGAACAACCCGCCCAAGGGCGCCGCCGACTTCACCGCTCAAGTGAGTCAAACAAATAAGCCCCCCCCCCCTTTTTTTTTTTTTTTTTTTTAAATTTCAAATATTCCTAAATATTATTATACATCATCTAAATCAAAAA